>CM074786.1:10568409-10980397 GCA_037355745.1 Pseudo-nitzschia multiseries | reverse complement strand
TGTTGCTCTCGCGGTTCGATCCGATTGTTCCCGGTGGCTGTTGGGTTGATTGTTGCCGGTTTCGGCGTTGCCGTTGACGACGATCCTATTTGCGTATGTGATATGATAATTGAACAAAATGGGTGAGTATCTATTGATGTTCTACATAGATGTAGTAGAGTAAATAATATCAACAGAAAAATATAATCTACACGCCACTAACCAAGACTGTGCTGTTCCTGTTCCTGTTCCTGTTGTTGCTGTTGGCAACGATTGTTGTTGCTGTTGCTGTTGGCGACGATTGCTGTTTGCGGATTGATTGCTGTTGCCGGCGATTGCTGTTCCGACGATTGCTGTTGGCGTCCGATCAATTCGATGCTGACGCCGATGCCGACGCCTCCTTCGATTTGTCTGATCGATTCGAAAATTGCCTCGTTGTCGTCCCTGAAACAGTAAGAACAAAAGCCAAAGTTAGAAAATACATCATCTGTAATTTGGTTGGTACAGCAGAGCATTGTTGATTTATCTCACGTTGTTCACTTACCGTTGTTCCGACAATCGACCCGATGAAATTGTAGTTGCTGCCGTAGAATACTTCTTACTCCATGTCACGAAAAACAGTACCTTGTTCCTGTTGATATAATTGCAAGGGACAAAGCCAGTTCATTGATTTCAAGACGTATATGTAAGGCTGCAGTCCAAACAATATCTATCCAGCAAATCCCCTTCTCGTCAAATGCTAACTACTTCTTTTCCAGTACAAGGCTGTTATTTCGGACTAAAATAAATGAGAACGGATCGTTGTGCTCAAAGAGGGTCGGATCCCACGTTCTCGGACGGAGTGTTGATTGCAAGAACCAACACTCTACTCAAATAAGTCGGATGTAAGAAGGCAGATTATGAAGTGTATTTATTTTTTGTTGCGAGGTAGATTGTTTTTTTTGTTGCGAGGTAGAAAAAGTGATTTTTTTTGTCGCGAGGTAGAAAATAACATTACTGTGTGTTTGTGTGAGAGAGATTTTTTTTTTTTTTTTTCGCGTCGCGTCGCGTACGATTTTCGATCAATGTATCTAGTACATCATGTAGAATTCTACATGAATCCTACACGTTTTTAGTACTAGATAAATTCTCAGTACTGAATCCGCGTAGGTTTCTACACAAAAAGATGTTTACTTCTTACTACATAATTTTTGGTATTGAATCCGTGTAGGTTTCTACGCGAGTAGATTTCTACACGTTTTTAGTACTTCATAATTTTCATTACTCAATCCACGTAGGTTTCTACACGTGTGCGTTTCTACGTGTTTTAAGTACTAGATATTTTGGGATATTGAATTCCTTAGGGTTTGGGATATGGTTTAGGGTTGTGGATTAGGGTTAGGATGTGTGATTTGACGCGAGATGATTAATACACGTTTGTTGTACAAGATTCACAATAGTAGTGTATCAACATGGTACAGGGGGGTAAAGAATTTGCGAGAAGTCCACATATAAGAACAAATAATTACTGAATTTGCGAACCGGATGTAACCCTAACCATATTGGGAAAAACTTTGCCACACAGAATGCCCAAAATGATGTGGTTTGACTCTCCAAATGGCAAACATGAGGGTATTTTTGGTGCAATTACCGGGCACAAACTAACTTATTGGATAGTAATGACTACAAAAGTATCCGGTCCAAGCAATGAATACATTCATCATGACTCATCAAATGCATATTGGAAACAACTTTGTCACACAGAATGCCCACAATGTTGTGGTTTGACTCTACAAATGGCAAACATGGGGGTATTTTTGGTGCTATTCCAGGGCACAAACTAACTTATTGGGTAATGACTCAAAAAGTATCTGGTCCAAGCCATGAATACATTCATCATGACTCATCAAATGCATAATGGGAACAACTTTGTCACACAGAATGCCCACAATGTTGTGGTTTGACTCTCCAAATGGCAAAAATAAGGGTATTTTTGGTGCAATTCCAGGGCACAAACTAACTTATTGGGTAATGACTCAAAAAGTATCTGGTCCAAGCCATGAATACATTCATCATGACTCATCAAATGCATATTGGGAACAACTTTGTCACACAGAATGCCCTAAATGTTGTGGTTTGACTCTACAAATGGCAAACATGGGGGTATTTTTGGTGCAATTCTAGGGCACAAACTAACTTATTGGGTAAGGACTCAAAAAATATCTGGTCAAAGACATGAATACATTCATCACGACTCATCAAATGCAGATTGGAAACAACTTTTTCACATACAATGCCCAAAATCTTAAGGTTTGACTCTACAAATGGCAAACATGGGGGTATTTTTGGTGCAATTCCAGGGCACAAACTAAGTTATTGGATAAGGACTCAAAAAATATATGGTCCAAGCCATGAATACATTCATCATGACTCATCAAATGCATATTGGGAACAACTTTGTCACACAGAATGCCCTAAATGTTGTGGTTTGACTCTACAAATGGCAAACATGGGGGTATTTTTGGTGCAATTACAGGGCACAAACTAACTTATTGGGTAAGGACTCAAAAAATATCTGGTCAAAGACATGAATACATTCATCACGACTCATCAAATGCAGATTGGAAACAACTTTTTCACATACAATGCCCAAAATCTTAAGGTTTGACTCTACAAATGGCAAACATGGGGGTATTTTTGGTGCAATTCCAGGGCACAAACTAAGTTATTGGATAAGGACTCAAAAAATATATGGTCCAAGCCATGAATACATTCATCATGACTCATCAAATGCATATTGGGAACAACTTTGTCACACAGAATGCCCTAAATGTTGTGGTTTGACTCTACAAATGGCAAACATGGGGGTATTTTTGGTGCTATTCCAGGGCACAAACTAACTTATTGGGTAATGACTCAAAAAGTATCTGGTCCAAGCCATGAATACATTCATCATGACTCATCCAATGCATAATGGGAACAACTTTGTCACACAGAATGCCCACAATGTTGTGGTTTGACTCTCCAAATGGCAAAAATAAGGGTATTTTTGGTGCAATTCCAGGGCACAAACTAACTTATTGGGTAATGACTCAAAAAGTATCTGGTCCAAGCCATGAATACATTCATCATGACTCATCCAATGCATAATGGGAACAACTTTGTCACACAGAATGCCCACAATGTTGTGGTTTGACTCTCCAAATGGCAAAAATAAGGGTATTTTTGGTGCAATTCCAGGGCACAAACTAACTTATTGGGTAATGACTCAAAAAGTATCTGGTCCAAGCCATGAATACATTCATCATGACTCATCAAATGCATATTGGGAACAACTTTGTCACACAGAATGCCCTAAATGTTGTGGTTGGACTCTACAAATGGCAATCATGGGGGTATTTTTGGTGCAATTCCGGGGCACAAACTAACTTATTGGGTAATGACTAAAAAAATATCGGGTCCAAGCCATGAATACATTCATCATGACTCATCAAATGCATATTGGAAACAACTTTGTCACATATAATGCCCAAAATGTTGTGGTTTGACTCTACAAATGGCAAACATGGGGGTATTTTTGGTGCAATTCCAGGGCACAAACTAAGTTATTGGATAAGGACTCAAAAAGTATATGGTCCAAGCCATGAATACATTCATCATGACTCATCAAATGCATATTGGGAACAACTTTGTCACACAGAATGCCCTAAATGTTGTGGTTTGACTCTACAAATGGCAAACATGGGGGTATTTTTGGTGCAATTACAGGGCACAAACTAACTTATTCGGTAATGACTCAAAAAGTATCTGGTCCAAGCCATGAATACATTCATCATGACTCATCCAATGCATATTGGGAACAACTGTGGCACATAGAATGACCAAAATCTTAAGGTTTGACTCTACAAATGGCAAACATGGGGGTATTTTTGGTGCAATTCTAGGGCAAAAACTAACTGATTGGGTAATGACTCAAATAGTATCGGGTCCAAGCCATGAATGCATTCATCATGACTCATCCAATGCATATTGGAAACAACTATGACACATAGAATGCCCAAAATCTTAAGGTTTCACTCTCCAACTGACAAACATGAGGGTATTTTTGGTGCAATTCCAGGGCACAAACTAACTTATTGGGTAATGACTCAAAAAGTATCTGGTCCAAGCAATGAATACATTCCTCATGACTCATCAAATACATATTGGGAACAACTTTGTCACACAGAATGCTGTAAATGTTGTGGTTTGACTCTCGAAATGGCAAACATGAGGGTATTTTTGGTGCAATTCTAGGGCACAAACTAACTGATTGGGTAATGACTCCAAAAGTATCCGGTCAAAACTATGAATACATTTATCATGACTCATCAAATGCATATTGGGAACAACTTTGCCACTCAGAATGCCCAAAATGTTGTGGTTTGACTCTCAAAATGGCAAACATGATGAGGGTATTTTTGGTGCAATTCCAGGGCACAAACAGTCTCATTTGGTAATGACTACCAAAGTTTTTGTACCAGGCCATGAATGCATATCACATGACTTACGAAATGCATGTTGGGAACAACTTTTAAATGCATATTGGGAACAACTTTGACACACACAGTACAGACAATGATGTGGTTTGTAGATACAAATGGCACACAAGACAGTACGGTATGTTAGGTGCAGCAGTCTACGAGATTCTACATGTGACTAGAGGATTGAAATACATAACCTTAGTGTGATCAAATGTTTCCCTTCTGAAAAAATTATGGCGCGGGAGGGGTGGCTTGCACAGGTACGTGCTCTACTGCTACAAATATAACAGCGCGCCCAAAACCAGACAACACACAGAAGATGTTCGGGCAAACAACATAGTACAGAACCCACGGAAAAATTCTACACACAAAACATCGTACACATACTACACGAAACACCGTACACACACACACACACACACACACACACACGACACACACGACACAAAACACCGTACACAACCCGACAAATTATTAGTACACACACAAAACCACACAAAAAGAAACACATGATTCTTGATCGACACCGTATTCAGAAAATAAAATAAAAAAATATGAATGCTATCGGAAAGACACGACGAAGCAAAAAATCCGAGGGGAAGACCCTTTGAAACAACAAAACCATCCGGCCCGGTGATCATCAAAATACAGGGGACAACAACGGTAAGAAAAGAAGAGTTAAAACAAACACCGCAATTACTAACAAAGTGTGTAACAGTAATACCACAACTATGAACGCATCAAAGGGCAACAGTAAAAAAAATGGTTCCGACAACACAATTTCTACTACTACAAACACGGAAGAACAAAACACCATCAACCAGAGTAACGAACCAGCGCTGACCATTACCAACACAACCACCACTACAGTAACGAACCAACAGAAAGAAGGAACAAAAACCAATGTGGTAGAGAAAACATCTAACGGAGAATGCTACAATTTAGAGGATGTTGCCGAACATGTCATGAAAAATATCCAATATGACAAATTGGCAGAGGAAGTGGCAAAACGCTTACGGAAACAAGAGAGGGAACCACATATAGGGGTGGGAAAGGTAGTAATGGTACCTAAACAAACGGAGGCAACCATGCAGGGAGAGGGGAGTTACAATGCCGGCGACACAAGAGAACGAGCAGTAAGTACAATTACAGACGAATATGGACTTATAATAGACAACGATATGCTTAAGGCTTTGAGTGATATGACTGAAAGAGTGGAGAAGCAGCTAAGGGATTACGTCAAAAAACATTGGTACCCCAACATGAAGTTCCCTATCAATGACAAGGTAACGGCGCTTGTAATAAATAAAGCTGTTGGAGAAAGTGCGGTTATGAAGCCACCAAATATTCCACTTGCGGCATTCTGTTCCTTTTACAGGAAACGAGTAGGGACAGTACTGACTGCATTGAGGCACAACTCACAAACATTAGCGAGAAAAAACTGGATAGGTAAATACAGGTGGGAGAATTGGTTGTTGAAATTAGGATTTTGAGAATCTATTTTTGGTCCGACAACACTAACATGCTGCCCGTTGATACTTATGATACTTCCGTACAGACGATTACAGAAAAGGTCGAGTCCCTATCACATTCCCTGGTACTGTTGCAGTTATTCAAGACACAGAATATGAAAACACAGGTATTTTAAACCCTCAATACAGAACATACAAAGACGCGGAAGATGAAGATTTTTATTATTTTGTTACAAGAATCATGTCGGCAATCAATCCGACAAATTCCAATTTCAAACAACGGAAGGAGAGGCACTTGCTGAGTGATATATTTACTATAGCAGATGAAGCATTTGCATTGGTACTAATCTACAATGAGCATCATGTATGGGTGAACCAGCAGCGGCGAAAGGGTGATGCCACGATTCCGCGACAAAAAAAAAAATTCTGCGATTCAGACAGTGGAAGCAGAAATGGATGGATGGAGGAAGGTCGCGAGTTGTTCAGTGACTTGTGCGACAAAATTGGCGAGATGCGAAAACACCCAGAAACAGGAAGGAAATTGGAAGAAATGATGAGGGACAGATTTAGGAACGAAAGTTCGACAAATTACACCAACAATAAGCAGGGCGATGCAAATATTACTAGTAGCAGCTCCACTAATTGTAGTGGACCAAAAAAGAAAAAGAAAAGAAACGTCTATATTGATCCGGCAATAACAGCATTGATGAATGAAAGTTTATCTATGGGTGAACTAATGTAGAAAATAACAGTACATACATAATACAAAACTACTACTAATCTTGAACTTAATTTTGAGAATATTAGAAATAATGGAGGATTCGTAATACGTCGCAATAGGAATAAATCAAGCATAATAGAATCTACATTTTAAAAAGGGAATATTGTAGTCAAGAAATATAATTCACAACTAGGGGAGCAGAATCGAATTGTTGTTTGGTAGATTAATATTTTGGAATTAATACTGACTCAAGATTTCTTTTTTATTCGTGAATAGAAGTAAGTGTTGTTCGTACAGAATAATAATTCGGTTCTGCTAGAGACTGAAATAAATTATTTTTATTTGAGAGTAGAGTAATGTGCATCACGCGCACAGAAATAGTGCTGAGTTTACATATACCCTTATACGATCGTCGCGAATTTCAGGGTATCCAGAAATATTGCCGTGTTAAAATCACGCACAAAATTTGTGCGCGAGAAGTAAATTTGAACCCCGCGAAACAGTTCTCGGACGTAGTAGTAGCGTACTACGCTGGAGAAGCCTAGGCAGGACTAGCTTAGTCTTGTCTACCTTATGCTGGACTAGCCTAAGCTGGACTAGCCCAGGCTGGACTAGCCTAGGCTGGGCTGGACTAGCCTAGGCTGGACTATCCTAGGCTGGAATAGCCTAGGCTGGGCTGGACTAGCCTAGGCTGGACTAGCCTAGGCTGGACTAGCCTAGGCTGCACTACCATACAAGTTACCCTGAGCCTACTACTAAACAAGCGTACTATGCTGGACGAGCCTACTTCTACGGTACGGTACGCTAGTCGTCTGCTGTAATTGAAACGTGTGGTTGACGTCGGAACAGAAACGTCACTGTTGTCATGACAGGGTGATTTCTGTTGGTGATTGATTTTGTTTCTAATGATGTCGCAACATGTACGGTAACTTCAATCGTGATTTATTTGGTTTCTAATGATGTCGCTGCCGCTACAAACTATGGCGGTACATTTTGTCACCGCGTTTCACTGTGTACTCGTACTCAGGTGTGATTTTTTTTTTGTCGTTGTCGCATGCAAAAAATACTCTTTCCCTTCATAATCTTACCCCGACTTATCAAGAGCAGAGTTGCTTTACTGTACTTGTATGATTGGCACTCCGTCCGAGCACGTGGAATCCCTCCGAAGTGCTAGTAATAGCATTAGGCCGGCTGATTCAGGTTTGAGATATTTTAGTGCGAAGTAACTGCCTTGTACTGCAAGACAATAGAGTGCATCGGAGAACTGATTAGTCGCTGGAAAGATTCTTGTTCGGATTCGCGACCCAAACATATACATCTTGAAAGCACAAAATCTGCATCCCTTGCATATCTATATCATCAGGAACAAGATCCAGTTTTTCGTTACATAGGAGTATAAGATTGCTGCAAATCAACGGCAGCAGCATCAACGATCATCAGAACAATGTATCATCAATAGCGGGAGGGAAACGGTCAACAACGTGAGATAAATAAACAATGATTATGCTGTGCCAACCCAATTTCAGACGATGTATTTTCTAACTTTGGCATTTGTTCTTACTATTTCAGGAACCACAACGGGGGGAACTGACGATAGAATCAACAACAACAACAACAACAACCAGTCAACGGTCCCACAGCAACGAATTGTCAGCACAACCAAATCAACCGTAACAATAATTGTTAGAACAACAACAACGATTGTTCGAACACTGGATTGGAAATACAGATTCGAACAACAAACAAGGAATCAGAACAACGGATCGAAACAACGAATATTGTTCCTGTAGGTTGGCATGTAAATTATATTATTCTGTTATTATTTACTCTGTACATCGATAGATTCTCACCAAATTTTGTTCAATTATTATCTATTTTTATAGGATACTACAAAATCTAGCGGTGGCAGATAGCAACGATAAGCAACAACAACAGCAATAGCGGCGAAAAAGAGCAGCAACTACCAGAGGACGCCAGTACTCCTCATCCACCAGCACTCATCTTCCAACTTGAACACAGATTTGTCTACGTACTCTCCGCAGCACTCCTATACAGCAACAGCAACTGGCAGCATTTACAAGATCTCGGCAAATAACGGCAACGTATTGTTGGCGTTGCTCCTCCTCAAAAAGGCGCTCCTCCCGTTACAACAAGACAAGTACTCCACCACCAAACAGCCCTACTCCTCCAACGGCGCTCCTTGTTATCTTCCTACAACAGCAATTCGTCTCCTGCTCCGACGGTGCTGCGTCTCCTCCTACACCCTTGCTCCTCTCCTCCAACCGCAAATCGTCACATACTCCAACGTCGATTTGTATTTCCTCCAACGTCGATTTGTATTTCCTCCAACGGCGCTCGTAGTCCGCAACAACAACAAGAGGATTGAAAAGAATACCAATAATAATGGTGGAAGGAATAGCCAGAAAACAAAGAGAAAATAGGCTACGGCAACGTAGAATGAAACAGAAAATGTCATCAAATTTTCTAAAGAATGTACCTCCAAAGTCGAATAGCCACTCAATTGAAGGAAGAGCTAGAAAACAAAGAGAAAGGAGGCAATCGCTACTTAGAATGAAACACAAAATGTCATCAAATTTTCTAAAGAATGCACCAACAAAGTCGAATAAACACGCAACTTACAACCACTTGTCTACGATCAAACCCAAGAACAAGAGGCGTCGAAGTATATCTAGAAATCTGAAACATGTCAATCAAATATCATTGAAAGCAGTAACCAAGGATTTGTTTAAAGGTAAATTCATGGAATCTAGTTGGGGTGAACAAATTGTCGGAACGAAGGAATATATATCGACAGAGGCTGTGTCTATTGATTGTTTTGATATATTGGATAGTACAGATGAGAAGCATATTATAGCGGTTGATGAATCAGAACCATTGTTGCAAATCTTTGCAAAAGTGTCGAGAGACAAAGCGAAACAACACTTGGCTCGATCCTCCAGGATCGAAACTACAAGACGATTTTCGAAAGAAATTGTTGAAGCTAAACCCGAACTTGTAAGAGGATCAAAATGTACTAGTATAAATGACGGGTATGCTGTTCTTGGTATTCGACCAAATCGCAACAACAGTCAGAATGGTGTGTATGTTTTCGAAAAAAATGTGGAGCAACACACAATAGATGAGCTGGAAAGGGAAGCGGCGCACATTGTGGAGCAAATGCAGGAAAGTTTACGTCGTCCTTTCGCTAAATTTTTGTACCGTGAAACGACCGTGATGACAAAGGTTGTTCAGCAAACAACAATCACTTCAATTGGTGATCACGCTACTGCATTCTCCATAGGAAAGGATTATCATTCCAAATGCCATGTCGATGAGGACTATTACTACACTCATTTGACAGTAATTGGTCTGGAGCATGTAAGTCGTGACAAAGTCATTTATTACTTTGTCTTCCCAATGTACCATATCAAAGTTCCATTGAAATCAGGGGATACATTGCTTTTAAACCCGTTGGTATTGCATAGCTGTTCGAATCCTAAATACGAAGGATGTTATATTATGAGCGCCTATGTATCGCGCAAAACTGTACTAAGAGCTAATCCTCTATTATAAATGTTAATTCAGGCTAGTGGTGGTTTTCGGAACCTATTATCAGGTCCATTTTTGTCAGACGTGGTTACCGATTTCGTTGTAGGCTAGACCCGGGTCCAGCCTACGGTAGACCAGATTAAGCTACTAGTTCAGCCTAGGGTCGACCGGATAGTCCAGCGTAGACCTGCCGGGTCTAGTCCAGCCTACTGTAGAGCAGATTAAGCTACTAGTTCAGCCTAGGGTAGACCGGATAGTCCAGCGTAGACCTGCCGGGTCTAGTCCAGCCTAGTATGGTAGACCAGATGAAGCTAGTTCAGCATAGGGTAGACCAGATAGTCCAGCGTAGACCTGCCGGGTCTAGTCCAGCCTAGTATGGTAGACCAGATGAAGCTAGTTCAGCATAGGATAGACCGGCCTAGGGTAGTCCAGACTAGGGTAGTCCAGCGTACGCTATTCCGTTAGTCATGGTTTTCGAACCTAGTACGAGGCCCATTGATGTCAGACGTGGCTATCGGAACCTATTATCAGGTCCATCTATGTTGGCCGTTGCTTTGGAACCTATTATCAGGTCCATTTCTGTCAGATGTGGTTTTCGAAACCATTCACGCCTAGACATGCCTGGACTAGTCCAGCATACGTTAATTCGTCTTTAGCTAGTAGTTTAGCCTACTACGCTACACCGGCATAGTGTAGTTCAGAATAGGAGGGTAGTCTAGCCTAGGCTAGTTCAGCTTAGGCTTGTCAAACCTAGTAGGCTAGTCCAGCCTACGCTTGTCCAGTCTGGTCCAGTCAGGTTGTCATTGATGCTGTTGTTCTTGTTCTTGTTATCGTGCCTTCGTCTGCCAGTCGTGGTTGTCAAAACCTATTGTCAGGTCTAATTATGACAGTCGTGCTATTAAGAACCTATTGTCAGGTCCAATTATGTCATTTGTGCTATTCAGAACCTATTGTCAGGTCCAATTATGTCAGTTGTGCTATTCAGAACCTATTGTCAGGTCCATATTTTGGTGTTCTTAACACACAACGGCAAAGTATGAGTGGCAATCCTATTATTTTCCTCTTTCCCTTCCGACATATTACCCACCTTAATCAAATTAAATGAATGCCGGGTCGAATCATGTCATCAACAAAACCAAACAACAACAACAGCAATGTTCCGCGGAGCATTCTATCGCAACGAAAACAAAATAGCGGATCTACCAGTGTGTCCGGTCTTGTCTCAAACACAAAAGTCGTTGTTGTGAAGTGTCATACAAGAAGATTATCCAAGCATGTGTCTTCCAATAAGAAACGGAAAAATTCAACACATCATTACATGGATCCAGCCACGTTTGCAGAAGTAATAAAGATCCACAAAGAGGACATGGCACACTCGCAAAATCATTCCAAAAACAAAGTCTCCAACCGTAAGAATAAGGAGGCCTGGAATTCGTTTTGGAAACAAGCTGCAACACCGCAATCAGCGTTCAAGATGAAGGTATTGAAGCCAAGGTTTCAATTGGATTCTGTGGAGTACCGCAAAAGAAGTAATGAGCTAAATCATGGCGACGTAGACAACAAGCTTAACCCATTCTTATATCATTTTGAAACTGGGTTCGATGTCTTATGTGCAAAAAACGGCCACTTGGTACTCACCATACTTAATGGATGCAACAATATCAACAACGTGAGAGCAAGACTAAACAGCCAAAAAGGGCATTTCGACGAGGTAGAAGGTTTGGAGATTTGGGAAGAATGCTTAAAGTATGTAACAGAGGAAGTATTGCCTTTCTCGGAGGAAGGCGACACTGGTTGCGTTGACCACGTGTGGGCTATGGGTATCATTATGGCGTATGTATTATGCGGTTATCCGGCATTGAAATCAACGGATGACATAAAGTGCTACAACAACTTGGGTATTGGACGACCAGTACAATCTGGAGAACGAGAGAGGCTCGAACTGAATGGTCATACTTTCCCACCAAAGCAATGGTTTAAACTGAGGCCGGAAGCCAGAAAACACATAAAGGAATGCATACATTATCACCCAGGTAACCGTCCCTGTCTGTCAAGCATTGCGTTCAACGAGTGGTGCACAACAACTGAAGAGGCAATCATTGAAAAGTACCATAGAATGTACATCGAACAAAGCGATGACGTAAAGGAACTAAAGAAAGAACCCGAGAACAACAAGATTAAAGACAATTGGAATTCATTTAGTATGAAGAGAGCGACAAAACAATCTAAGAGTAAAAAACGAAAACTCAAACAATTTCAAAACAAACAGAAAAGGGAGAAAGAAGATGGAAACGAGAGAAGCATTGTGCAATGGCTCCATCTTTACGAAAAACGTTGGAAATCACCTGAAGATTTGGAGGAGTACAACAACTATCCCATCCCGCATGGTGCATGGGGATGTGTGAAATAGTACTAATAAGCTTCATGGCAAAACCTAATCCTACATATGACTACACATTTTTTGTTCCCAACCATTAAAAAAACTTATTTGCATTTATTTTTTAACCGAATTGACAGTCGGAGTGACCTTTGAATTGTTTTTGTCGGAACATTAGGTACTGCTGCAACATTCCTTTTACGTTTCTTTACACATTCTGCAGTATGCTCCTTTTGCTTTGATGATGTACTACACTCAACGTTCAACAAAGTTGTAGGTGATTTAGTGTCCTTCAAATTATGCCCGGGCGTGATCTTTGGTGCTCCCGTTGAATCGCCTTTTCGATTATCCTCCTCATTAAAAGTTTTCTCGTCCTTTGACACAGTGTCTACCAGATACATATTATCCACCGTTATATCCAATGTTTCTGGAGATTGGGACTCTGTTGACATCGACTCTGGCATGGTCGTCTTGGAACCTGTTGACATCGATTCTGTCGTAGTCATCTTTGAACCTGTTGGCTCTGTTACTGTAGGACACGTCTCGTGGGTGGGAGTCTTGGAATCTGTCAGCTCTGTTTCTATTTGATGTTCCAAATTCTGTCCACCTTCATTTTTCTGAAATGAATGAACTGGTTTCCGATTTACCAACACACCCACTTTGGTAATTCCAGACTTGGATTTCTTCGCAGAGTTAGCCGTAGATGACTTTGTTTTGTAGGACGTTAAAACTTTAGTTGCCGACTTCCCTTCAGCATCCTCCGTTGTGTGTTTTTCTGTGTTTTTGGTCCATACGTCTATCAAGTCGGAACTATCACCGCCATAATCGTGTGTTAACACATCAGTAATCTTCCCCTCTACACCCTCTATACCTAGTTGGTTATACATCTGCCTGAGTACCTTTATGAAATTTGCATACTCTTTTCGGAATTCGACAGGGCACATAGCAGAAACAAATGAACAGAATTCATTTCTGATTGCAGTTGCAGATAGAACCGCCGATGTTTCATCATGTTCTTCGTCAAGTTTGTATAAGAGTTTACTGCCATGTTGTGATATCCAGCACACGTAGAAGCAGACAAACACTCTGCAGTTGATTGAGTCTTTTTGTGTTGGAAAAGAGGAAAAACACATCTCAAGATACTGATTCTTTTGTATTACTGGATTGGTTTGGTCGGTATCGGTAGAGAAGAAATCGGATAAAAGCAGTACTTCCTTCTCCGAAGGAAACTTGCTCTTGGGAACCATGGGATCTAATTGGATAGCCGAATATTGTCCATTGGATCCACAGAACACAAGATTCACTGCCCAGTGTGATCCACCCGAATTAATAGGGATAATGAACAATCTTCTTTTGGGGGTGATGGTGAAGTCAAAATTAATTGATTTCCTATATTCTTCCTTGTCACTTGATAAATACTGGTAGAGCATCGGGTAAAATATATGTACCGTCAGGGATGCAGACATAGACATCATGAAGCACCAAAGCGAAATAGTGTAGTCGCTCAACCATGCAGCAGCCATATCTCCAGGTGCCGACAAATGTAAAGGCCGATAATCTTCAACAAAAGATTCATAGCTATCCCACGACGTTTTTGGCACACCAGTAGCAAAAGATCTGTCGTATAGTGTTAGGTAATTTCTCGCTCTATCTTCCTTGAATATATCAACAAACATTGGCCATGACTTCCTAGCAACCTTTTCAATCACAAGCTGAGATATAGGTAGACCCAAAAACCTGGAGGAAAAACTCCGGGTTTTGTTGAGTTTGTTCGCATGTTTCTGCCTATGAAGATAAACACCGAAGCAGTGAGCAAGTTCTCTATCAATCAAAACAGGATCCAACCCTTGGTTTTCAGAGAATTCGTCATGGCACTTATTGAAAAATGATAAAATTGCAGACAGGCCTGCTAGGTCACACTGAAAATATATCCGCATCAGTGTCCTTTCATCTGGTTGTGGAAGATATAGTTCCTCAGAGTTCCCACCGGAAGAGTAACATATTGAATAACAGTTCAAACCAGTTTCAGCTGAAGAATGGTAGGCAATGTCAACATTGCTTTTCGAGGCATGACCTATCACAAGCAACATTAAAATCTTTTCAGCTTTTGGTAGTGTGATTTCAAGCCTTTGATCACCCTTGATGGAGGTACCTAACCGTAGAACGCATTTGTCAACAACCGCCAATCCTTGTTTATACTCATGAAGGTCAACATTGTTGTAAAAAGTCCGGCTATCAATTTCAAATCGTGGTTTCTCTATCTGGTCTGTTGCACTTCGGATGTATTCTGACTGAATTATAGTAACACTGAACCCATATATTTCTGTAGTTACGTCCACAAGACAATTACTGCCAAGACGTGATTCGATATAAGAAGGTCGAATTGTTTTGGGCAAAAAGGGACCTGACCATTTATCATTCATAGATTCTTCCAAGTCTTTAAAGAAATTTTTGGTAACCTTTCCTACCATTGACATAAGACTGAAGTCCAATCCACCAACCTTGCTTCTTTCTGGTTTGGGGCGGCTCCAGTCAATCTTACAATGGTAGATAGGTATCCGTATATCAGGATTTGCTGGGTGAACAATCAGGAAAACATTCTTGTCCGTTTTCCGAATTACAAACGTCGCTTGTTTCTTATCTCGGCATTCTATTGTCAAAGCTTCTGTAACGTCGCATCGATTTGTTATCTCTCCATTAGCAGGGCTACCATTACTTTGTATGTATTGGAAATGATTGGAACTCCGAGTAAACGTTATAGGGCCTGTATCCATTCCTGGTCGAGGCGACAGAGGAGGACTCTCAAATTCTGAACTGTATTCGGATGTGGTTGTGCTCACCTCATCTGTTTGTGGGGATGGGCGAGATCGTTCCTCCATGCGGTATAACTCAGCATAGGCAATTTCTCGTTCAATATTGTGTTTTGTGTCAATAAGTTTACGCTGTTCCCAAAAGCTTTGTTTTTCCTCCACGGATGAAAATTGACCGAGACAATCAGAACAGAAAGATGCGTCAAGTTCCTCTAGCTCGGTTTTAAGTTTCCGGTCTTCTTTTTCGGTGATTGGGGGTTGCGTAAAACCACGATGGCAAATAACACAAGTAGAGGATGGGCGGTGAATCATCTTACCAGTGCATCTCCGACAGAATCCATATTCGTTGGAGCAAAATTGATCAATACGCCCATGGAAATAGGATTTGCAATCCTTATTACGGCACCTTTTTTTTACGTCGTTAGACCATATTGTTCGGTCGCCAAAATAACAGCGAGACCCACTGGCACATAGCAAAGCACCTTTTTGGCAGTTATTGAAATCGGAATTGGATGCTTTGCAGTATTGACTGATATGGACAGATGGATTCTTCAGTTTGGATCCCAAGATGTCTTCTCTGACTGTAGAAGGATTATCAGTTATGATGAACTTGCCCCTTTTTACATTGGATTCTGAACGATGAACGACATCAGAAAACTTATCTTGGGAGAAGGCATCACTCACTAACTCCCTAAGACAAAATTTGCTCATATTCGATCTGTAGCGGATATCAAGAACAAAAAGAAGTGCTCTCAGCTCTTTGGTTGTCACGAGTTTAGAGTCTGTGAGCAATGGTATTCGCTCCGATAGAGTTCTTGTGTCGATAATCGGTTGGGGGTTTGTGCCTTTTTTCTTTGAGTTCCGACGGGGAAGTTTGATACTGTTCCTTTTAGTGTCAACCATAGGACGTCTTTTGTGCTTGGGTTTGTGTGTGTCCTGCTTGTTCAAAGATGCTGGGCCTGAGGAATCGTCTGCAAAAAGATGGTGGATACTTGTTGGAGTAATGTATTTCTCAAGTATAATACTAGACAGTGACAAGGACACTTGGTAGCAAACCTTATTCACCTGACTAGGTAGTTCCTCTTCAGTATTTGTAGTCAGGGAAGAGAAAGAAAGTCTTTTCATTTCATCAAATAAACATATACTGGAATCAACTTCAGGATGAAGAGTTGATAAGAGATATGTTTTACAATCCAACTTTGACCATTGACGTGTGGTTGGGTAGTTGTCCTTGTTTAGAACGTGAACAATGAGAGTCTCTGTGTACTTATTCAGTAAAAGGATATCATTCAGAGTACACTTTGGATGGTAGATTGGTAATACCTTCAAACGCCTGGGATACACCGTTATTAAATTCCAAAGAAACCTCGTACCTGCAGAATCCAAATATGTGAAGACCGGAAAATAGATTATGTTGGGACAAAAGGATTTGCCCTCATCATATTCTAATACATAATTAATCTTGTAGGATGGTTTCACAATACCACAACAGATGGCGTTGTGGCAAAAGAAACGGGGTCTAACAGAATTGGGCGGAATACTCTGATGATTTAATAGATCAACAATAACATTCAGAGCGATCGGTGTCATGATACCTTGTTGGTTGTTGAGTAATCCACGAACGGTAGTTGATAATTGGGGGGCCTCTTGAATGGAAACACTTCGATGTCCAACAAGAATGTTTTCCAAGACTTCCTTTATTTTGTTCTTTTCTAAACCGTAAGACTTGCCGAGTACAACTGAAATAGTGTGTATCATTTTCGCACAATCTTTTTGTTTTAGTGCAGGCTCGGGAACAACAACATTGGGTGCGGATGCGAGTGATTGGGTAGGATTGGAGTCCTGTGCATTAGTGGTCAGTACAGACCTATGGGTGGAATGCTTTTGTGGAAATATAGGAGGGGGCAAACTATCGTCTGACTCACTATCAGTAAACCCCAAGCGTGATTCAGTAGGAGGTACCAGATTTAGAGACATTGGTTTAGATGGGATTGATGGCGTTTGATTACTCTCGTCAAAATCACTTCCCATTATTGCAAGAATGGCACCTTCGGTAGATTGAGACATATGGGATTCATGCGGGTCCAGTAGGTATGTCTGCGTCAAATCTTCTCCTACTGTTTGGGATAACTTTGGTGACTCATTGTCAATAGAAGGAATACAATTTTGGTGGGGTTTAATACCAACAAGCAATTTGGTGGCCATTTTGATATCATCTGTATTGGCAGATAAATTGACATAAGCAACATCAGTCAATTCGGCACACATACGGATTTCATCTAACGTGAGCGAAGGGCTAGAACCATCATGGGAAGGAACTGAACACAAATCATTAGATCTGGTACCCAATTGAACGTCATCTAACGTTGGTAGGTGCGTTGAAACTGGTGAATTAACAGAACCATACAACCTCTGTGAGAGGGTGTGGGTTCCTGGCTTGTCTGGAGGGGGACATCCATCGCCAAGATTTGACGGTGAGTTTAAATCAGGCTTTTCGGAGAATCGAAAGTCAACGTTGAAAGAAGATAAATCAACACCAAGTAGCGTTGAGGCAAATCTGTCCGTGATACTGTTCAGTAAAAAAGTAAGACATTCTTGTTGGTCCTGAAGTATAATACCACCACCATCCATAGAGTCACCAAAGTTACTTTCATCAAAGAAGAATCGGTCGTATTTGTTGAGCAAAATTCTGTCGCGCGATCCATTAGACCGACTAGTGGAGTTGGTCTGGAGGGAGAAGGGTTGGAGGTCAAATGGAAAAGAATCTGGATTTGGGGAGTAACGGAGTTCTTTGCCTGAAATGCTGACATGATAAATGATGAAATCACCAGGCTTAATATCCGATAGTGGACAAAAGTTAGATGTTGCTCGGTTCGTTAATCCAGTCTGATTGGGGTTGATATTTGTTAGCTTGTCCAATGTTTTGATACCAGACCTGTCCAGATTACCGTCAACCGTGTTTTGATGATGGATATGTTCCCGGTCAATTTTAGTCTGTTTCTTGAGATGATAAGGACGATTGATTTGAGCACCAGAAGTATAAGCAGAGGCTCTCCTATTCCAAGGACGACGACTGGAGTTACGGAAAGTTGTTAACTCTCCTTTGGAAGTTATACGTTTTCCTTTTGAATTGGTGGAATCCAAATAGCAAGGTGCGGGCAGCATGTGTATCGGAGAATAAAGGTTCTGTGTGTCAATTGTTGTTGGCAAATGCAATTCCAATAACGTAGAAGTGGAAGTGAATGGATCGGACTGCGTACGGGGCGGAATAGCCTCGTTGATGAGCTGACGTGAACATAGGGACAAACAGGACTCGTGGTAAACCAAACCTTCCACCAATCCAGGTACGGGAATAGTCAAAGGTAAAGGCCAATATGGATGTCTTTTGGCAAAGTCAAAAATGATGGGAAAACATGCGCAAATAGAAGACCTCATCTGCATGAATTCGACATGTCGAGTGCAGGAAGTAGTGAAGTTAAGAATATTGCGGGCGGCCATAATATCTTGCTCAAACTCATGCCGGTTTCTATCCGGATATTTGTAATTCGAACAATGATTCCATTTGAAAAGAATTTGATGGGTTGTAGAGTCGTCTTCACGCTTCAAAACAACAGAAACACCATCTACTCCGTAATGATTTTCAACAAACGAAGGTTGGGCTTCAGGAACATATGTAACCACATCAGCTTCTTTGCTGTTGAAATGATTTATCATTTGTCCAATGGAAGATAAAGTAGATGATTGTTGAGTAGATTTAGCGGCACATTGAATACCAACCTTCGACATAAGCTTGGAAACTGAATCATTATACAGAGAAGCAAAGGCGACATTGGTCCAGTGAGGAGGTTTTCTATGTTCGTTGGAGGCTAGGAGTTGGCCAGCAACAGTTTCGGCTAAATTGGTGCGTTTGAAACCCATGCGGAGCGATCTTTTACTTGGATCCGATGGAGAAAGTTTCCGGTAACGGAATTTGAGAGCGAAATCTTTTGCAATCAAAGATGAGGCGTTGATCATTGATTGTTCAACATGGGAATTGGATTGGAAAAGAGAATGAAGCTCTTTTAAGAAAAAGAATTGCCTGGCAACAATACGGGAATTGGCTTGGTGTATATTTTTGTCAAAGCCCTCACTGTTGGCAAAAACAGTCCAAAGCTTTGGATCATACTTCAAAAGGTACAAAATGACATCGGCACAATGCTTAGTAAGAGGATTGTTGTTGAGATCGAGTAGGGCGGAATATAAACTGATAAGATTTTGGAAGAAGGAATCGCTGGATGTTGAATCGGACAAAGCAAGCATGTATCGAGTAATCGTTTGTTGAGAGGAAGCAACCCAAGTGTTGTAGGATTCAACCCCTTCACTACCACCGGGTTTGTAGTGAGTAAATAAACGGTCGTGTTTGGATCTAACAGATCTTGTGAGATGCTGGAGACACAAGGACACCAAAAAGGAGATTCCAAATTGATGAAAAAAGGCTTCGAATGTAGCTACTAATGGACCTTGGTCGGTGAAAAATGTATACAAGTCAACGGGGGTGCCATGTTTCCAACAACACTGTATAACCCAAGATAATTCAGAAGTCTTTTCCGCAGGAATGATAGCCCACGCAAGAGGTATTGTGTCGCCGTAACTAGTCTTGGTTACAAGAACAAAACATACACCATCATAATTATGTTCTTTGTAATGGAAGCAATCACCGACAAACACTGGAGTAGTTAATTTCCCGAAATATTTCCCAGAAGCGATTGGGGTAGCAACAAAACATCTATAAAACCGATTTTCAGTGTCAGTCTGAAGAATAACAGTGGCTTCAGGATTCTTTAAGGCAAATGCCTGCATCCAGGTTGAGTGGGTGCATGATTGTTGATTGGGTAAAGATTTGAGCATGTATTCAAAACACGCATTTCGAGATCGACGTAGCATCTTTTTAACCTGCCTCGGTTTGGAAGTGGAAGTGAGACCAGATACTAGAAACCAATTATACAGACTTTTTTGGGAAGTGTCATTGGGAGATGGGCTATTCATCATACATTCGGACATAAATTGCTGGAATGGAGGGAAATGAGTTAAATAAATTTGTTCCTTTATCGAGGGTAACGTCTGATGGAGACAACAATGTTGATCGAAAGTTGGGAAAAGAGTTTCGTCCAACCACCAAAAAGTAGAATCGGAATCCGTCCGGTTCTTCCGAGTCTTGAAAGGTGCATCATGGCTTGAACAGAAAACTCTGATCTCAAGATTGCAACACACGCACTTAAAAGAACGATTGGTACGGTGGGAGCGGTAGTTTGTTCTATGAAAGGTGGTGATCTTAAATCCCCACCGATTGAAGCAGTATGCTCCGAGAGAGTCGAGCAAATTGTCTGTGGAGGAGGAAAAAACCGGAGGCCGATTGCGGAATTGCTGTAATGACATGGGCGACCATGACTTAACGGGTTTATGATTGGAAGTCGACAAATTGATCATCGGAAACTTTGCTCATTGCAGAAAAGGATACGTCGGGAAATAGAATGAGTAATAACCGGTGTACCATGAATGAATGATAGGATGTGAATCGGGAAAAAAGTACGGTACAAAGTACAGAAAAATAACGGACCGACGATGAAAGGGGGGGGGGGGGGGGGTGTGAGAAATATAGACTAAAAAAATTTACCGGCTAAAACAGACATTTGACCGAAATTAATGATAGTGATAAAACGTTACAAAAATAAAATACATGGGTGGAACGAATATAAGCCAGAAAAAATTACGGATAGGATTGCGTGGGAAAGGAGGAAGGGGAACCTATCACCAGGCTCAAAGGTGAGGATACTACTTTTTAAAACCGACACTGAGGTCCAGCAGAACATAAACAGCAGGTAAAATACCTACGGTCAGGCCCAGTAGCAATAATCGCCAAATTTTTGACAGGGGATGAGGCTGACGCAAATTTTAAAAACCTATTTTCAGGCTCTTGCCCTCCAAAAATTGCCGTGCGCGAAACTGAGGGAACCTTAGTAAAATTTAGGTATGCATGATAGTACGTACGAGTACGAGTAAGTGTGTACAATAGGGTGACCATTTTGAGACAGCTTTTTTTTTCGTCCCCCTCCTACACCCATCAATTTGGGTCCTGTTAGTCTTATTGATCTTACTCTCCAGCTGGAACTTCTTGACCAAAGTAATCACCGCGCCAGAATTGGCAAGAGCAAGAGCTTTCCATAGATACCCAATTTGCAGGGGTTGCGCGCGCCGGAACCCCTTCGGACTTTATGATTCTTCCGGTCAAGAAAATCACAAAAAGTTCACAAAAAACTCCAATACCACACCCATCAGAATACCAAGTGGTCTCAACCAACCCATTCCTTAACCATAGCATTAAATTGACCTGCTACTTGGCATTCTCTTCCTTACACCAAGATCAACAAGACCTGCAAGTTTCAGATCGATTGGAAGAGTCCTACAGGAGAAAAGAGCTTCAGCAACACACAATCGAACTTGACGACGACGCCTTGTTGAAGCGCTCGCTCCCCCCGCTGCCCTACTACGCGGCTACAACAAGCGACGCGGCTAAAGTGTAATTCGGTTTTGACGTACTACTAGTAGTTTAATGTTCTGTATTTGTTATTCAGTGCTGTTAAAGTAGTTGCAATTAGATGGAGTAGGAAGCAAAGAAGTGACAACGAGTACTCGTATTATTGAGTTTCGCAATAGAGGTTCGCAATAGAGGTTCATTACAAGTTCTTCGTGTAATATCAGTCACGAGACCAATTTAGATCATGAGTGTTATATTTGTCGTAAGCCTCTAAAAAGAGAATGTGTAATGGTAGTTTGATTTAGTAAGAGTTTAGAATTGTGGGAATGATAAATCTGAAGAAAGAAACATGTTTTTGGATACTTTTGTATTCAATCGTATTAGATTGGGAGAAGCTTCTCATATACAAAAGTGAGGTGTTCTCGGAATTGAATCGTATGATTGGAGTTCGAATTCCGATCAATCGTATTTGGGACGACGGTTGGACGTGTATTGGGACAAGAAGAGACAAGATACGACACTCTTCTCCTTCTCGTAGAATGAGTCAAAGAGTAGGGTGATAAGGCTTGATGTGACAAATGTTGATTCTTTCTTTGAGGTGTGGAGTTTTCCAGTAGGCAATGGTGCCATTGGTGAAGATTTGGTCAATGGTGAATGGACCAATGTTCTTGGCATGAAGAGCATCTGCATTTGGTTTGGTGATCATGATTTGTTCATTGATAACGAAGTCATGTTGTTTGCGATGAGAGTTTTCACAAAGGGCATCTTTGTTGATGATGTTTTGGCGTTTGTTTCGAATGATGTTGATATCAGAGATGATAGGGATGGGGAGAAACATATCGCGGTTGAATACAAGGGCACCTGGAGAGATGCCAAAAGTCTTGTGGACAGTGCATCAAAGAGCAAATTGCGTGGATGCAAAGATGTTGTCGATAAGATCATGAGCTTCTTGTTGTAGATCTTGAGGAGGATTGGTGTTTAGTTCAATGCGCATGGTTGATTTGATAGTATTATGGGCCCGCTCAAGAACAGCATTTGATTGTGGGTTCTTGGTTGTGGACATCTTGGGTTTGATACTGAGATATTCAAGGTGGAATTGAAAATCATGGCCAATGAAGCAAGGTCCTCTGTCGAATTGACAATTGTTGGGTCGAGGGTATCGAGATAGCCAGGCATTGTTGAGTGCATGGACTGCCATTAGGCTGGTAGGATTGACTTGAGGAGATCGAATGATTTCCAAGAGATTTGTGGACATATCCATGATGGTAAAACCATTGAATTAGATGGGTAGAGGGTGACCAGGGAGTTCAATAGACCATGGACCAATTGCGCCGATGGCGATTGTATCCCAGGGTACGTGTGTTTCTTGTCGAGTGGCTAGTTGACCATGGTGATGATGATCTAACTTGTAGCGTTGACAAGCATCACAAGTACGACAGAATTGAAGAACTGCGTCCTTGAGACCAGGAGAGTAGATGAATCGATTGATTGTGGTGGTGAGTCGATCAGCTCCAGCATGCCCGAGGACATGGTGGTACCATTTGATGGTGTTGGCTCTGAGGATTGCAGGGAGAACAATTTTGGTTTGGTTATTGTGGTTAGTGAATACGAATATATCTGTACCATTGAAATTTTGAATTGTATACTTGTCATTTTGTGTAATACTTTCATCTGCAAGTTGTGCTTGCGCAAGGTGTGGAAGGGCTGGTGGGTATTCAGGAATTGTTTCCGGATATTTGATGAAGAGATCAGAGAGATCGAGGGGAGGAGAATCTTCTTCCTTGGAGTCTTCTTGCATGGGTAGTCGCGAGAGTGCGTCTGCAATGACATTTTCTTTGCCCTTGATGTATTTGAAAACTGGAGAGAATTCTGTGACGTCTTCAAGAAGCATTTGCCAGGTCATGATTTGATTGGAAGTGATAGTTTGACGAGTGAGATTGATATGGTCGGTCCATACAATGATTTCTGCGCCCCAGAGGATAGGTCCAAATTCTTTGAAGACTTTGACTACGCAGAGCATTTCTTTGTCGATGGTAGGATACTTGAGTTGAGCCTTGGTTAGTTTTTGAGAATAACAGATGATGATTTGATTGTCTGGAACAATTATAGCGCCTAACTGATAATCAGAGGCGTCAGTGTAGACATGAAATGGTTTGTTCGGATCAGGAGAACTGAGAAGTATATCTTCAGCTATGATAGCTTTTGCACGTGTAAAAGCTTCGATTAGTGCTGGATTGGGAGCAAGCTTACCCTTTTGTTGGCCGGACAGAGCTGTGAGTGTAGCAAGAACTTCAGCGCGTCCGCGCCAAAAGTTTCTGTAAAAATTAACCATACCGATAAACGATCTGAGTTGGGTAATGGTCTTGGGGAAGGTGAGCTTCAGGATGGGTTCAATCTTGATAGGGTTAGGTCTGACACCATCGGAAGATATGATGTGTCCAAGCCAAGGTGCAGAGCTTTTCAACCAGTGACATTTGGCTGGCTTGACTGAGAAGTTATGGGCCTTTAGTAGGTAAAGGACTTGATTTACGGTCTTGCAGTGAGCGTTGAGTTCATTGGAGAAGATTCCAATATCATCAATGTAGACTTCGACTTGAGGGAGATGAAGAAACATTTGTTCCATACAACCCTGGGCCCAACATGGAGAGTTTAGAAAGCCCATGGGTAAACGAAGGAGGCAAAATTTGCCAAAAGGAGTTACAAGAACACACTTCCAACTGAATTCTTCATCGAGTTTGAAGGTGTGGAATTGCATGCTGACGTTGATGAGTGTAAGGTATTTGAAGCCTCGACACCGGTGGAAGATATCTTGAATCTTTGGTAGTGGGTAATGAAGTTTCTTGGTGACCTTGTTGAGTTCACGAAATTCACTGATTAGACGGCAGGAACCATCTGGCTTGGGCACCACAAATGTAGGCATTCCCCATTCGGTAGCATAACAACGTTCAAAGATGCCAAGATTGACTTGTCGAAGGAGTTTGGTTTTGACGGCTTGTTGCTGGTGGATGAGAATGGAGTATGGTTGCTTGATATGAAATGGAACTGCATCGGGTTGAAGATCGATGCGGAATTCTTTGTCCGGAAAGATTCCTAGTTCGCGGTCGGCGAGACCTTCGAAGAGCTTGGCATGTGGGCTGAGGATTTTGAGGAGATGCTCTTGTTCATATGAACTGAGATGAGTTTGTTCAGAGACTAGTTTGGGTAGATCAGTCTTCTCGTATTTGGTTGCTCCATCAACGTAAGCTTGTTGGTTGGCTTGGTTCATGTAGCATTCGGCAACGACATATGGTTCGTTGGTCATGACTCTTTGGATGATAGTCTTGTCATGGAAGTAACTGGGTGGATGAAATGGCATTGTTTTCTCGTACCAGGTCATGGTTGAGTTTTCAAAATCCATTTTGATTCCAATGTCCTTCATAGTCTTTTGACCAAGGATGAAATGGTAATTCATTTTGGCGTCGACTACATAGCACTTGACCGTGTTGATGAGGAGTGAGAAGGATAGCTTGGGAAGCATGAGGTTGTGAAGGTTTACATACTTAGAGCAGCTGGCTTTGCCATTGGTGGTGATCATGTTGACCGGAGTTTCGAGATCATGGAGGACGACTGTTGGTGGAAGAGATGATTGAGATTGTCAGTTGATCCCGAGTCAAAAAGTGTTTTGAAGTAGTATTTTCCTTTGTGTTCATTGACTTGATTGCAAGAAGTGATGGTCGTTGGAGCAAGATCTTGAGGTTCCTTTGGTTTGGAGAGAGCAGTGAGGTTTTCGGTGTAGCCATTAGGTGGGCTAGGAGATATGACATAAGAGTCGGTGAGTGGTTCCTTGTTAGGCTTGTTGTTGATATAGATTAATTCTTCCGTTGGAATCTCAACGCATGAATCGTTGTTGTATGATGGGAACCGTTGAATGTCTTTATCGTAATATTCAGAGCCGGTTTCAATGTCGACATGAAAGAGATCATGCCAAATTTCTTCTGGGGACTCGGAGTGTTCTTGAATAACAACGCACATGTGTTGTTCCGTATCTGGAGGAGTAGGTGGAGTGTTGTTGTTGTTATCATCGGAACAATCATTGACAAATGAGTCGTTGTTATTGTTGTTGCGATTGTTGTTGTTGTTGTTGTTGTTGTTATTGCGGCTGTTTCTGTTAGGATTGCTCGCGTTTTGAAAGCATTGTCCCCATGTGTGGTTCAATGCTGGATGTATGGGACAAGGGTCTGAAGATTGTAGTCTTTGTTTGTTGTTGTTATTGTTGTTACGTTGGTTGTTGTTGTTCGAATTGTTGTTTCGATTGCCATTGTTGTTGTTCCGTTGGTTGTTGTTGTTATTGTTATTGTTGTTCGAATTGTTGCTTCGATTGTCATTGTTGTTGTTGTTTTGGCGATTGTTGTAATTGTTGTTGTTGTTGTGGCGGTTGTTGTTTTTGTTGTTGTTTTGATTGTTGTTATTGTTATTGTTGTTGTTACGTATGGATTTTTGGTGTAGTCTTTCCATTCTGGTGATAATTTGATGGAGTTCATCGTCAAAGGGTGAATTGTGTTCTTCATAGTAGGTGTGTCTCCATTGTTCAGGCATGGATTCGTAGATCAAGCTCTTGAAGTCTTCGCCATCAATAATAGCAAGATTTGGGTCATCGGGAGCACCGGGAAGCAGAGGGAGAATGGCTTTGTTATGGTAAGATACCATTGAAACAAACTTGTTGACCGTCATGTTGGAAGTCTTCTTGATATTGAGGATGAATTGTTTGTGATTGCGGTAGGCATCAAAGTTGTTGGAGAACTTGAACTGGATGAATTGTCCTATGACGATATCGAAGTTGTCTTCTGTTTCTTCAATAACTTTGATTTGTTCACTGAACCAAGCATCGTCGGCATAGTCATTGAGGATGTCTGGGAACTTGTTGAAGAGCTTGGCGCCATCGTCCCATTTGAGGGTTCGTCTGGCCTTGTTGAATTCATGAATAGAGTGAATGATTTGCATATGAGTGGAAGAGTGAGAAATGATGGGGACTTTCACTTTGGTTGTTTCGGTAACACCATCTTCGACTCTTGAAGTTTTGTATTCCACTTTTTCAATCGTGTTTGGATCGAAATCGAACTTGAAGGGGATAAGATTGTAAGTAGTCATTGTGAATAGAATTGTTAATAGTTAGTACGGGTGAGGAAAGGTGTTGATTAGAGTGTAAAGTGTTGAATTGTAATACTCGAGTAATAGTGAAGGATAAATAACGAATAGAAGCGTTATATATTCGACTGTTTAAACAGTGTCATAAGCCTCTAAAAAGAGAATGTGTAATGGTAGTTTGATTTAGTAAGAATTTAGAATTGTGGGAATGATAAATCTGAAGAAAGAAACATGTTTTTGGATACTTTTGTATTCAATCGTATTCGATTGGGAGAAGCTTCTTATATACAAAAGTGACGTGTTCTGTATGATTGGAGTTCGAATGAGAAGGAGAGACGAGATACGACAATATTGAACATTTTGAGCTGGTACAAATTCTACAGAGGCCTACTTTGTCTCTTCGTCATTAACACACATACTCGTACCGTAAGTCTTACTTGAGATGTTGTCAACTCCGTCCAGGTTTGTACGGTAAGGTAAATCTTTGTGCAGCAGTAATCTTACGAGTATGCACCCTGTACCGGTATGATTTGTGTGTGTGTGTGTGTGTGTGTGTGTGTCATGTGTTAGGAGTTGTCAACTCCGTCTCGTTCGCCCCGGCGCGGCATATTCGTTCTGTACCTGGTGTGTTGAGCGAGGACGCTCAGCATGGGGTAAGAAGTTAATTGATGTAGCAAACCGGATGAGGGGAATGGTAGTGAAGTACAGACCAGCAGACCGGGGAACCACCTTGAGTATACAAGCACACGTACTTCGCGAAAGATCTCACTGTATCAGCAAGCAATATTGGTGCGTACCATATTCCCGGAACGTTCCCTGTAGGTACAGTACAACTCTTACACGAATTCTGCAAGCGATTTCTGCAAGCATCGAATTCTGCAAGCATCGAATCTGCAAGCAAATCTCTGCAAATACAGGCTAAACGCTAACAAGCCTGTAGAGGAGTCTCCCAGCAGAATACAAGCCCACAGCTCACTCTTTTGCTCCTAAACCGATTAGTAGTAGAATAAATAAATAGGTAACCCGTCCTGGTCCAATAGTTCTCCTATTGTACCCGTACGACAAGCCTATCTGTTGGTCCCCTAGCCGGCCTAGTGTACCATACAGCAGGCTACCTGTCCTGGTCCCCTAGTATTGCCTAGTGTACCCGTACAGCAGTCACCCTAACCATACTACTCACCCATCACCGGCTCCCTATTGTTTACAGCAGGCCCGGCCTTGATAGATACAGTACGAGAAGCGAATCGAGTGACTCACGCGTGAAAGCGACCGGCGACTCCGACGGCAGAGCGATTCCAGCACCGCCTCGCACAGGCGATCGACTCACGCTTGGAAGAGACCGGCGACTCCGACGTCTCTCAATTGATCAAGCGACCGCACCTCCAAGCGCACCTCCAGTTGATTCCGAGGAGCTACCAAGATACGGTCTACTCCGACAATCCGCAGCACCGCACCTCCAAGCGTCCAGTTGATTCCGAGCGAGCTACCAAGATACGGTCTACTCCGCCAATTCAATTGGTTACTGGTCTGTGACACATCAACGACTACTCCGACTACTCAACAATCCGCTCCCCCAAGTAGCCAGTCGCTTCCCTTCTCCAAGCGTCAGCTTTGCCCGGCCTCAGTTGCCCCAGTTACAACATGCTGACCTACACCGAGTATTACCAGACCACCACCAGTCCCCTTGGAGTGGGACCTGCCCGGGACCTGGCCTACCAAACCATCTATGACTACTTTGCTGAGGAAACAGCCACCCCCGTACTCCTGGGCCGGCTCTTGGACCTCTTCGAACCAGAACCTGTGGGGGCCCTAGGAATATTCCTGACCGACACCTTTGGAAAGGCGCGCCTCCGATTGGTGCATGGCCTTCGGAAGTACCCGGGGCCCTTGACCGCGCCAAGTACCAACAAGGGCAAGGCCTTTGGCTACCTGGACGACATCGAAGGCGATGCAGGAGAGCTAGTGCTAGTGGATGCTGCCCTCCTCGAGCAGGCGCCCGAGACCTTGGTGCTGTCCCTCGACCGCCACCTCGACGTCATCAAGCATGCTCACCATTCCCACATGATCCCCATGGTGCTAGGCGATGATCCTCACATGGAAGTCATCACCCCCTTCAAGGCCTGCTTCATCCCCTTCCAATTGGTGCCCTTACTCCTAGGCAAGGGCCTTAGTCCAATCCACGCCTTGAACATCATCTACCCCTACCTTGACACACTCAACCTGGCACTCACTTGCGCCCCCCTACTGAATACCCTCCGAGCTGCTGGTACCGACCCCACCATTGCTGATGGAGGTGTCCACTTTGCCACACCCGGCACCCCCTTCCGAGGGGAGCCAGGTCTAACCTTGTACATGCGCAATCAGGTACTATACCGGGACCTCCCGGGATTGAAGAAACCCTCCCATCCGGGGCAGCCGCTGGCACCCGGCCAACCAGCCGGGGTAGATCCCACGCTGGCAGCTACCCTCACCGCCCTCGCCAACCAACAGCTCAAGCTCAGTGAGGGCCTAGACCAACGTCGCCCCCCTGCCACGGTCAAGAACACCTGGGGCCCCTTGTACACCCAGCGCTTGCTGCTGCTGTGTGGCAAGCTTGAGGAAGCCGACCTACCCCCCATATACCAAGCCTGGGCACAGAAAGGCAAACACGAGAAGACCCATATGATCTTCCAGAGCCAGGTAGCCACATGCGCCGCCGAGTTCCTCATCCAGGCACCCTTGGTCACCACGGCGGCACTCAAGAAGTTCCAAGATGGCAACTTTCATGGGACTGACCCCTTTGACGTGGCGGACGGCATACTCCCTTTAGCTTTCACTCCCCCCGGTGGATCCGCCGCCGCCTTGAAGCGGGAACAGGAAGCTGCAGCCACTGTGGCGGCCTACGACACCATGATCTCCACCGAAGGCAACTCCCTCACCTTGAAGGACTCCCTCGAACTCCAGAAGACCAAGGCCTACCTACCCATCGACTGGACTGAAGCTACCACCCAACTGGAAAGCTATCTCGCCGTCCTGGCCACCATTCTAGGCATGCATCACCCTGTCGTGCAGGGCTACCAGAATGGACTCGCCAAGCTCAAGCTCCAGCAAATGCCCCTCCGCCGAGCAATTGCCGATGAACTAGGGGAGCTCATCACTCCCTCCATTGTGGTATACTACTTCCAAATCCGGGTGCGGGGTTGGCTTGAGGAACAATGGGGATCAACATTCACTGTCCCCTCCCCCGACTTTGGGAAGGACTTCCAAGCCTTCCGTATCACCCAGAACCTCCACTGGCTCCCCAATGTCACCAATGTGCCGGCTCTGAGGCACCTACGTCGCGTAGCCGCCGTGGCTGCCCCTGCTGCAATCCCAGGCACCCCCACGCCCGGCAAGACTACCCCCAGCCCCAACCAAGGCTCCGCCGGCGGTGCCCGCGTCTCCAACCCCAACCTGGATCCCCGGCTACAAACGGCGGGGGTAGCCAACAAAGTCCTACGCGCCCGACTGAGGGAAGTCATGGCTACCATGAAAGAAAAAGGTACCATTCCCTTGTCTCGTCCAGATGGCAACGAGCGCTGCCATTCCTATCACCTTCGAGGAACCTGCTTCACCAACTGCAGGAACATCCAGGACCATGGCGCCATCACTAGCAGTGAACAGGACCAAGTCTGGGCTTGGTGCCAAGCCGCTTTTAATGTCTGACCGAATGGCAAGCGCCCCTTTGGCGCGTTGACCCTGCCCTCTAACTCACCAAGGGGGGCTCTGCCTTCCTCCCGACGACTCCCTATGCCTCCCTCTCCGCCATTACAAATCACACCGGAATTAGGTAAGCACAACCCGCGCGCGCGCGCATGTACTCCTCTCGCCGTGTATGTGCCTCCCAAACGTTCTACAGGTTCAACGACCTCCCCCCCATCTCCTCCCGCATCCCTAGTCCCTCCTACGGCTTCGGCATCCCTCCCTTCCTCCCCGCCCACCTTGTCCTTGCCTAGGCCCGAGCTCCTCGTCACTGCCAAGTTGCCTAGGCCCAAGCGCCTAGTCCTTCCCACCCCCCCATTGCCTAGGACAGAGCTCCTCGTCACTGCCCCCCCGTTGCCTAGGCCCGAGCTCCTCGTCAACCCCACCAACCCATTGCTTAGGCCCCCCCCCCCGCCGACGCCTACGTCAGAGACCCTCCGCCCGGCCCCACTCTCGGTTCCCCCCATCACTCCCTCCCTCTACCCCGTCGACCGGCTCAATGTGCACATCAACCGGGCTGTCACTGTCTACAACAACAGCACCAGCTGGGCGGACTTTATCCGGACCATCCGAGGACGGGGTGACATCCATCCTGACGTCGCCTCCATCCCCCACCCCGCGGGGAGCCTCCTTGCCCGCTATGGCAAGGACGGCACCCCCGCCTTGATGTCTGGACCCTCGTGGGATCCAACTCGCATTGCAGCTGCCCTCCACCGGGGTCCGCACCAATCCTCACACCAGGGCATTGACTTCCTTCGCGAGGAGTATGCCGACATGATGGACAAGCAACAATGGACTGTTCTCCCCGCCAGCCTCATCCAGGACCTCCCCGGACTCCGACTGAGCCCCCTTGGCTTAGTCCCCCAACGAGGCCGCCGCCCACGCATGATATCCGATTACACCTACTCGGACGTCAACCAAGACACCGTCCCTCTTGCCCCTGCGGACGCCATGCAGTTTGGCCGGACCCTCCCGCGACTCCTCACCAAACTGCACCGCGCCAACCACAGATTTGGTCCAGTGTATATGTCGAAGATTGACCTTGCCGATGGCTTCTACCGCATCCGATTGCACCCAGAAGACACCATGAAGCTCGGCGTCCTGTTCCCCTCTCGCCCTGGGGAAGCTCCACTCATTGGCATCCCACTCACCAACCCTATGGGGTGGAAATCCAGTCCTCCCAACTTCTGTGCCTTCACTGAAACCGTTGCGGACTTGGCCAATGCCACTCTTGCCACCGGGCTTGCCGCGGCCCGGCTCACCCCCCATCGGTTGGATCTCCCCTCTGAAACCACCCCCAGCGCGCCTCCCATTGAGCCACCCGCTCCACCCCCCACGGCGCCGCCTCCTCCTCCCCCTACGGCCTCCACGCCGCCCCTCACCCCCCCAAGTAGCACCACTCCCAGCAAGTCGCCGGTTCGCTACTGGGATGTCTATGTGGATGACTTCTGTGGCCTTGCCCAGGGCAACCAATGGACGCGCCGCGCCATCAAGCGCGTTCTCTTCCAATCCCTTGACACAGTCTTCCGGCCCCTCGATGCCTCTGACACTCCCTTCCGGCAGGAACCGGCTTCCCTCAAGAAAATGCTCCAAGGGGACGCCATCGATTCCGTCAACAAAACCATCAGCCTTCCTCCCCATCGGGTGGCCCGCCTACAGGAGATTCTCCACTCCATCTCACCCACCCAGCGCCACGTCCCCATCAAGCAATGGCACCAAGTCCTGGGGGAGCTCCGGTCAATGGCACTGGCCATTCCAGGCTCCATTGGCCTCTTCTCCATTCTCCAAGAAGCCTTCCGCCACCAGGAGCCAGGCAGGCAGCGCCTCCGGCTCACCAAGCGCGTCCACAGCTTCCTTCGCGACTTCCAATGGCTTGCCAATGATCTCTCCAACCGGCCTACCTCCATTGCCGAACTCGTGCCAGACACCTTCCCGGCCACCTTGGGCGCCTGCGATGCTTCGGGTTTTGGCATGGGGGGCCTCCATTTTGTCCCCCTTCCCACGGGCGCCGTGCAGCCCGTCATGTGGCGGCATGCGTTCCCCCCGTGGATCTCAGCCCAGCTCGTCTCCTTCGACAATCCTGAGGGCTCCATCACCAACAGTGACCTTGAGCTCGCCGGTTCCATTGCCCACAATGATGTTCTGGCTCAGGCTGCTTGTGTCCACGCCCGCACCACCCACAACTGCTATGACAACACCGCCGCTGTCTATTGGCAACGCAAAGGCGCCACTACCACCACAGGCCCTGCAGCCTACCTCCTCCGGCTCCAGTCTCTGCACCAGCGCCTCTTTCAATATGTCCCCCTTAGGGATTACATCCCGGGCCCCGCTAACCACCTGGCGGACCTCCTCTCTCGATCTGAACTCTCTGACACTGCCTTGCTCCATCACTTTAACACGACCTACCCACAGGACTTGCCCTGGACCTTATGCCACCTTCGGCCGCCCATGCATTCCGCGCTGACCTTAGCGCTGTCCAGAAGACCATGCGAGCTTCAGTCACTGAGCTCTATGCCAAGCGCAAGGATGCCCATTGGAACCAATGGGTTCAATTCTGTTTGTCTCAAGGCTTTGACCCGCGCCTCCAGTCCATTCAGGATCCAATCCCCATCCTCCAAGTCTTTGCCAAACGACTCCATGATGGCAACCTCTCACGTAGCCACAAGCCCATCCGATCTCGCACAGTATCGGACACCATCCGGTCAGTGGGCCAGACGCTCACCCGCCTGGGGTCCAAAGACCCTCGAACCGACTCCACAGGCAGTCTTGACTTCCGGCTAACTGCCCAGTTCAAGGCATATGCCAAGTTGGACCCAGCCCCCTCCCGGGTCAAGCCGGTCCCCATCACCCTCGTGATGCATGCCCTCCACTTTGCATACCACGAGTCCCCTTCCCCCACCCGACAGGCCATTGCAAACATGATCTGCATCGCCTTCTTTTTCTGTCTCCGACCTGGTGAGTACACTGGTACTACCACGGATGACCAAGCCTTCCACCTACAAGACGTCTCCTTCTACCTTGACTCCCGCATCGTCCACCACGATGGCCCTGCGCATGAGCTCCAGGCTGCTACCTCGGTCACGCTCACCTTCACCACCCAGAAGAATGGCGACAAAGGGGAAGTAGTGGCGCATGCCAGGAGTGGTGACTCACTATGCTGCCCCGTTGCCGCCTGTGCGCGCCAAGTCCTTCACCTCCGAAGCTGTTGCTCTTCCAGCGCTCCCTTCGGTCCCTCCCTCACGCTTGCCAGTTACTTCGATAATGGGGTCCTTACCCTTGTTCGCGCAGCCACTGTCACTTCCTCCCTGAGAGTCTATGCCCAGACCCTCTACCCTACCACTGGCATTGCCCCTGCAGCCATCTCTGCTCGCTCCCTTCGCGCGGGAGGGGCTATGGCCCTGCTCCAGGGCAAATGCGACTCTAATGTCATCAAGCTCCTTGCCAGATGGCACAGTGACTGCATGATGCGCTACTTACATCAGCAATCCCTCCCCATCTTCAAGAATCTTGCCTCTGTCATGTTCAACAATGGAACATACTCCTTCCTGCCCGAGGAATGGGTTCCGGCTGCGGACCCCACTCCTGCTGGCAGCTCTCCTTGAGGCACCCTGGCGCCTCTTCCCTCCCTCACTCTGCTCCAAGCTCCCGCGCGCGCACGCTCTCCACGCCGTTCCCACCCAGTGGCTTATGGCCCATTGGCAGAAAAGGCTTAACAGCCAGAGGCTTAACCGCCCAAGCTGTTAAGCCCGGCTGTACGCCGGTGTGTGTGGGCAAAGCAAACCTCTAGCACTGCTTAACCCACCAACCCACCAATGAACTACAAGCATTTCACATCCAGTACTACAAGTAGGTTAGCTACTGAAGCTATCACAAACGTAGCGCGTGATAGTTGATGTAGCAAACCGGATGAGGGGAATGGTAGTGAAGTACAGACCAGCAGACCGGGGAACCACCTTGAGTATACAAGCACACGTACTTCGCGAAAGATCTCACTGTATCAGCAAGCAATATTGGTGCGTACCATATTCCCGGAACGTTCCCTGTAGGTACAGTACAACTCTTACACGAATTCTGCAAGCGATTTCTGCAAGCATCGAATTCTGCAAGCATCGAATCTGCAAGCAAATCTCTGCAAATACAGGCTAAACGCTAACAAGCCTGTAGAGGAGTCTCCCAGCAGAATACAAGCCCACAGCTCACTCTTTTGCTCCTAAACCGATTAGTAGTAGAATAAATAAATAGCCCGCCACGCCCGCCCGCAGAAAAGGCTTAACAGCCAGAGGCTTAACCGCCCAAGCTGTTAAGCCCGACTGTACGCCGGTGTGTGTGGGCAAAGCAAACCTCTAGCACTGCTTAACCCACCAACCCACCAATGAACTACAAGCATTTCACATCCAGTACTACAAGTAGGTTAGCTACTGAAGCTATCACAAACGTAGCGCGTGATAGCCGGTTCGAACCAGCGGTCATAATTAGATCCGTTATTCACGGTTTTCCTCGCTGTCTCACTCGAACCGCTAGGTACTCGTACGAGCACCGTAATAGCGTCTGTTGCATATGTACGCGGTGTTAACAGCAGTTCTGCCTAAGAGATGGGATACAAGAATAATACAAGTACGTACACGTACCACGAACGTGTATCTTCCTGTACCGGTACCGGTACGTATCTTGTACTCGTTCCCATACCGTGGTACAAATGTTTAGTACGGTTGATTACGTACCGTACCGCTACGAACAATCGGTGAGTAATTTCGGTTCGATGCGGTGAATCCGGTGACACAAATGCGAGTTACCGGTAAGATTACTCGTACTCGTACCTCGTACCTCGTACGAGTTACGTAACGTAACATGCGAGTAACTTACAGTACGGTATTTAATTTACTGGTACGTGATTTTCTGATTTTCATTCGGAAGGGAGCGCATCGGTTCGTTCGTGCCGCAGTTTTTGTTTTGGAAACGAATGGATCAATCAATTCATCATCAACACTCATCCTCCAAAAATCGGCAAAAAATCAATAACAGCACCCTAAACTTTCAACTTACCGTAACATAATTCTATCTAGTTTACAACGTTTTCCGTGAACGAACCACACGATATGAACGCGATCTAACACCGGTTCGGTTCACAACTACGACCACACCAACTAATCTCACCCGGAAGGAAGGAACGGCGTTGTTGCGTCGCGAAGCAAAGCGAAGCCACGGCTCGGCTCGGCCCGGACGACGGTCCAAGGAGGCAGTTAGCTTAGCTTAGCTTATCTTAGCAGAAGAGGTAGAGGTAGAGGCAGAGGAAAAGGAACGCTGCACCATGTCGCACAACGATGATGCGTCTCGACGAGACGAAATCAATGCATTTGCCGCAATGGCGATGGGCAACCTGGAGGATCCAAACCCAAAACCTATTGCAAACGAGTACAGCAACAGCAGCAGCAACAGTATCAACAATAGTCCCAGCGAGGACCCCTTTTTGAAACATCTCCGACAGGCGGGCGATTCGTTTGCCCCTGCGGGCGGCAAGCTCCGATCCGGTTCGTTTTCGGTCCGGGACGACGGTAACACTTCCAACGCAAACGCAAACAATCATCATCATCATCATCATCGTACCGGCGAATCCCCATCCGGCTTGGTCAACGACGACCAGGACGACGATTTTGATGCGGCGTTGCGCAAGACCTTTGCCCGGGCCGGGAAAAAGGTGGACAACTCGGGAACCTTTTCCCGGTTGACTCCCAGCGACAGCGGCGGCAGCGGCAGTGGTACCGGGCGAGGCGGCAGCGGTAGCGGTCGATCGCAACCGTCGACATCGGCGGCCCGGCACCGCAAGCATAACCTGGAGGCGGCGGCCCTGGCACTGGCCGACGACGAGGGTGGGGGGAGGGACGGGGACGGAAACAAGTCGGGCGGCATGCGCGGTGATTCACGCACCGGCACGTTCTCGTCCGGGGCCTTCCGGCAGTCCTTGTACTCCAACAGCGGTGGCAAGTACAACAACAACAACAACAACAATAGCAATGGCTATTCGAACAATAGCCTTCTTCAATTTCCCTGCGGAGCATCCATGAGCAATCCACACATGATGACGAGGAGGAACCATGGTGGTGGCGGCGGTGGCCAGAACCACCCGGCGGGTGCGAACACCGCATCGGTGGGTGGCGGCACCACCGGGGCGGCGGGAACAACCGGTGCCCAGAACCGTTCCAGCAATGCACAATTCGGCCAGTTCCCGACCAATAAGACGCCCATGCACGTCCAGGAAGTGCACCTGGCGAGGCCCTTGTTTTTTGGGCCGCAACTACCGCCCCGGGTCCTCCGGGAGGCCAGGGATATTGTCCGCGGGGCACTGGACGAGCAACGACGGGAATTCGAGGAGCAGCAGCAGCAGCAGCAGTCCGACGGGGGATCGCCCCCCAAACAGTACGTTCCCAGGCTCGGGCAGCTGCCGTCCGGGGTTCGCAATATGGTGAGCGCCATTCGATGCTACGGATTCGGTGCGGATGTTTTCTCGGACGTGGGCGTGGGTACCGAAGAAGAAACCGGTGGCGAACCCAAACCGGACACTGGCAATGGCAATGGCAATGGCAACGGTATTCGTTCCGAGAACGCGTCGTCGTCTTCGTCGTCTACGCACGCCGTTTCGTTTTTCTGCCCGCGATGGAGCGAGGATCGGAAACGATCGCCAACCACCGTTCCACCGACGGGCGTCGACGACGAGGTCTCCTCGCTTGCGGGCAGCGATAGCCACAGCACTTCTACCTTCGGCAGTCGAATGCAGCAGCAAGTATCTGTATCGTCGTCCGACAAGAACAAGGCATTTCGAGCAGGTGACAATCAGAGCGGACTCGAATCGGGCACTACTGCTACTGCTACTACTACTACTACTAGTAGCAGCAGCAACATATACGATACGCTGCAAACCGAGGACACAGTCGCGACGACCGCATCGGCGTTGGATTTTGCGGTATCGTCGCCACGGCAGCGGCACGACACGGATACCACCGACGGTGAACGTGAACAAGGCACAGGCACAGGCACTGGTTCGACTGTTTCCTCCTTTGATACCAGCAACATGTCGGAGCGTGACATGTTTTCTGCCTTTGCTCGACACGGGAGCGATTACAGCGGATTTGCCATTGCCGAAAAAGACGAGACTTACAAGAAGGAGCACTGCGGCAGCGATCCCGAGGATAATTCAAGCATTGCCAGAGACGGTGTTGTCAAACGCAATTCGGGCGGTACGAGTACTCCGATCTCACCGATGAGACCACAGCGAACCTCTAGTTTCGGTCAACGACAAAGTTTCTTGGATCGAGAAAAAGAGGTGGCTCGAGGCAGCAGTGGAATGGGCTCGGATGCCAACAATGATTCGGGCACAATGAGCATCGATGCTCCTGCAACCCCTAAACTATCCGAGCAAGCTTTGTTCACTCAGTGGGTCCACGGAGGTGAATCGCCTGCTAATGCAAATATAACTGTAACCAAAAGCAGAGGAGGAGGAGGAACCTTCAACTTTACCGATTCGTTCCGTGATACGAGTGGAGGGAGCGACACGAAGAAGAATTTCTTCAACAAAAACGCCTCGGGAACATTCATGAATACGGCTGTACCAACCGCTGACGACGACAGCGACGATGATTCGCTCGTGGGGAGCGAAATGAAGAAAAAAGTCGGAGTAAACGAACATCTCAATGCAGCGCTAGCATCACTCGAGGACGAACAGAGCCCCGCAGAGCCCTGCGAGACGGATTCTGGCGAAGACGATGCCGCCGGAGAGCTAACACAGGTTCCACTCACCGAAGACGGTGGCCGCCCCCTCTCGAACCAGGAACTCATGAATGCGCACGCTCCACTTTTTGCCGTTGACGACCCTCCGTTGCCTTCCGAATCGGATCTAGGAAACCACGAAACGCGAGAGGAGCAGCAACGGAGCAAGGAACAACGCCGGATTCAATCGTTCATCGAAAAGTTTTGCCCGCACAATGTGTTTGGGCCCCTCGCTTGTCCGAATCCAGCTATTGGTCCGGACGACAATCACAGCTGGAATTCCATGTCCACCCCTCTCCAGCGCAGCCGAAGTGTTTCGCCTAGCTTGGTCAGCACCGACAATCCCGGGTCCGTAACGACAAGCCCTATGGGCCATTCGGTATCTTCCGATGATCTTGCTTCTCTGTATTCCTCGAATGGGCATGGCACGGCAGCTAAAAGGATAGCCGAACTCGCTTCGGCTCCAAAGGTTCATGATCCAAGGACTCGTTATGGCTGGTGGAACAAATCAATTCACAGAGGCATTGATTCCGCCAATTCTACCAACAACCTAACTAGCATTGGCGAAAGCAGCGCGGTCGCACACACACACGTACAAAATGAAGTTCTGAAAGAAGCACCAATTCAGTTGCCTCCAGTGGAGCACTCTGCAAACGCATGCCTTGTGCAGACCCCATTCGAACCATCGCCAGAGACCCTTCACAAACAGAACCGCCCACTCTCGGAACTCCACCCAGCAACATCTTCGGCTCAGGCACTTCCATTTCTTTCGGATCGCCCACCAAGCTATCGATACCTTCAAGTAGATACCCAGTCCGTGGCTTTTCCGGCATTGGGTGGCGAGGCGGAACCTCTCTTTTGTTCGCTCGCAATATACCACGTTGAAACGATGGCTCACAACCTGGGGGATAGAGGCATGGCACCAATTCCCAGATTTGCAGCGATGTGGGAAGGTTACCGAAACGCTTCACTTTGATTTTGTTAACAATCCACAAGTTGAGCAATGCTTTTCTTCTTCTCTTTTTCCGTACACGAAGGATGTGAACAACAGGGAGCCATCACACCTTACTCGTTGTGGTGTATTTCCACTCCCGTCGAACCTTAGCGTGTACAATCTCTATGCAATCATCACGGTGAGCAAGGTTATATCGGAAGGTAGTGATTTCGAACCTTATCTTCGTACCAAATCAAGCGCTAAAGACAAGGATATCGACGTTGGGAAACTTCGTGCAAAAGCTCAAAAAGCAAGCGACAATCATGGTGATTTTATCATGCCATTTGCATTTGGTGTAGCCCCGTTGCTTCAAGTTTTCGGCGCTGATGTTCCTCATGTTCCGAGTAGTCGGGCGGTTCAGATCCCGCTTTTCCGATTTTCCGCAGGAAAAGGCGAGCGGCAGATCGTAGATCATATAATGGTTATGCTGTATCCAAGGGCAGATCATCGAGCTTCTGGTATAGAGGGCCCTGCTCCAGTGACAAATGGGGGGACTGCTATGCTCGTGATGAGAAATTTCGGTTATCTTGGGCTTCACGAAGTGGTGAATGGCAAGAGTTCCCTGGCAAGAGATAGATTAGTTGATTTTACTGGCGAGATGCAATTGTGTCGCAGTGATGAAAATTGTGATGATACCGAACATTCCACGACAAAAAAGGCACCACGCGACTCGGCCCACCCATGGCGAATCCATTATAAGGCCGAACCCACAAAAAATGGAGGTCGTTCTGCCCAGCTTCACAGTTCCCAATCGGGGAAACCCCATTCCTCTCTTTTTGCCCAGGAACTCGCTCCAGTACCCTTGCTAACAACATCGCTCAATAGGCCCGGTGGAATATCTCTTTCAACTCCGAAGTCACGAATAAGAGGTCATTCCAGTGGGGAAGACATTGAACCGTACTTTCATACGACATTTTGCAACGAGCTTTTGTGTTACCCAAGGATTCTTCACAACTGTCAAAAAGGAAACATCGTGATGAAGATCGAAATGAGAGAAATGGAATGGAATTCAGAATATGGTGTATTTCTGGCTCACATCCCTACCTTTGGTCCGGTTGTCCATAATTCGAGACGTGGGCCTTTTCTCGTCCAACATGCCTACACGTCATGCAGTGCTAGATGTTCCAACCCTCATTTCTTGGACGAGTTCAAACTGAAGCTACCGCTGTTGCTTGGCAATAGCGAGTCGAAGTCTCTCGGTTTATTTTTCACTGTTTATAGGTTATCCTTTAGCTCAAGAAGAAAACGAGGACTACGCCTCTTATCTAGGAAACGTTCGGCAAGCAAGGTTGACGAAATTGCAGGCGATTTGGTAGGGGAATCAAACGTTGTTACAGGTAAAGACTGCCAACTAATACAACTTGGTTGTGGTTTTCTACCTCTAGAGAAAAAGCAAACACTAATGGAAAATGGAACTCACGATGTCAAGATATCGTACGTTGCAAAATGCCCCCTTGCAGAATTCTGCGACAGCCAAGGTATTAGCTCCGACACTCTCGTTGTATCTGATGTTACGATTGGAACCGGTGGAGGAGATGAGAGTTTCACCGAAGATGTCGAAAGTCAGGGTTCGGATCGCTATTTGGTTGACACTATGTCAGCAACAAGTGCATCCGATCGAGACACTGTTCTGACCGAACTAAATGATGACAACAGAACTAGACAGCAGAAAAAGCAAGCGGGAATGCTTTTACAAGTACGGATTTCAGTTCAGTCTTCTATCCATTCACAAAATGCAACGTTGAATGAATTCTTGAGCCAGGAACCCGACGTTTCTATTTCTCTGCAAGCTGGAGGGGAAGAAATACGATCATTTCTCCGCTCGGGTAAAGATTCAATCCGCCGTCAATTGGATATGCCTTCGGCATTTAAGAAAAGGGCGATGTCAGAGGAAATTCAGTATGAAACAGAAAAGCTCCTGATTTCAACAGTTGATCTGGCGAAGCCAGATATATGTTCAGTCGCAGATATATCTTCACATTTGGTCCGGGTATGTAAGCAACTGTGGGAAGTTGCCGTTGTTGGCACTGGAAACCATGATCTTCAATGGGCGAATCCAGCAGCTACCTTGCCGTTGCGTGTCAATGCGTTTGCTACTTTGCTACAGATTCTAGGGTCGTCCACGCTATTCTTATCTAGAAGAGGGGTGACTCAGCTCGAGGGAAACAACAAATGGAACTTTGTTTCTTTAAGTCGAGTAGTGGGCTTGTTATTTGACGAGAAAGATATGTTCGGCGGTTGCTGCGATGAGCAGCTCTCACAAGAGTTTTTGTCTACGATATCGGGACCAAAACATGACAGGTTACCAAAACAAACGAACAGAAGACTTAGAAAGGGTCATGTTCGATCTAATTTTGAATTCGGTAATGGGTCTGACGGGGTCAGTGCTCTAATTAACGACAATACACTGACTTCTAACGAAACGCAAAGCTTGGGAAAACAGTGCGCTGAAATTTCTCCATTCAATAACGTATCCAATTCGGAAGAGACACGTGACCTATCGCCATCATCAGCATTGGACTGTCGCACGAGAGCAAGTCAAGGAGTTGAAACTCCAAAAATTGACTCAGTGAGCGATTTTAAGAATGCGATGGAATTTGGGAACCGCGAAAAAGAGTTCGAAGACGATATCCACGAAGGGCAGTTTAGCGGAAATGCAGCGGCAGATGCATGGATAATCGCTTTCGGCGGTTCATCGGGCGGAAATAATCGTAGATGGATGACTGCACCTGGATTGTCGACAATTCAAGAGGATGCCGACGATGACGAAGAACATAAAGTAGGTCATAGAGAAGAAAAGAAGGTAAAGCAAGGACCATTAGACTCTCTTGACTCCGAAATAGTTTTAAGCGGAGACAAAGGAACAAACACCACTACGAAGCGCCCTGTGAAACAATTTAGAGTCCCTAAATTATCAACGAAGCTGGCTGCAAATAATGATGAACAACCAGTTTATGATGACCAACCAGTTGATAGTCCTGGCAATGAGCACAACGGGCCATTACCACTCTTGGAAGGTCAAGATCAAGCTTCAAGTTCTGAAGCAGCTCAACTGTCCGTATCGAAATACTTCTCTCTCTCAAACTCCCAACCTGCTTCCTCTTTGTGTAGTTCGATTGAATACCCGGAACAAAATAACACCGTGGACGAAAAAAGAAGAAAGCAAAGTCAGACTTTGCCAACAACAGATGCCGATATGCTTAGAGCTGGGACATCTTTTTTGGATGCAATTGAAAAATCACTTGGACTCGGGTACGTACTGCATTTTTAATGTTCAATTTCATTCGTTTGCTACAAGTGATGCATCCGCGGTGCTAACTATCGAACTACAGCCCATCCTTCTCTAGTAATAATCCTCAGAAAGAGGAAGTTCGTGCCTACGGCAGACATCATCGCAAGACAATAAGCCACAGTAGTATTGACTGGTCGATACCAACTGATGACCTAAGTCGCTTGCCAACAGAGCCAAAACAGGACAAGAACAACAGTACAGGAACGGAAACTATTGGAAAGATTGATGAATCTATGAACACTTTATCGCAAGAAATTGAAATCAGCTTGAAACTTCCCAGTTTTGCCGATCGCTTAGCCTCACTAGGTGACTCTCAAGGAGGTCGATGGTTCCCTTACACGTATGAAATTATTATTATGCAATGGGCAGCGATACTCATCGAGCAACAAAGGTCTGCATTTGACCCCAATAAAGAAAGTGGTGGAAAAACGGAATCCGATGAAAACAACGAATCCATTAGAGATGCTGCTTCGAGAACTACTGGAGTAATCATTGCGTGTGCACCGGTGCTTTTCGAAGTCATCAAGCAAAGCCTTGGGTCAAGGGTTACAAGTTTGATCGGTCATGTGAATAGGAACGGATATGCTGGTGTTCCCCCGCTCGTTACACTCGACGATGAAATGCTAGCTAATCTAGAGCAGTTGATTGCTATGATCACTGATGCTTGTCTGGACAGCCGCAATTTTGATTCATACGAAACACGCCAAAGTTGTGTTGAAGTCAATGACTCGATTGTTTTCTTCTTGCGCGACATGTTTGCGTTCTTAGACCCGAGATGTGTCTACCGATTAACTATGTTATACTGGTCTCGACTTGTTGCGAAGGACGGGAGACAGTGGGATAGAGATTCAAAGATTGGGTTACGGTGTTCGCATGAGATCATTAAACTCCAGATGAATGCAATATCGGCATTTGTTAGGTTTCCAGATCTGATCAAGGTAAACTCTCCCCAAATGAGTTCCTGGGCAAGTTCGTGGCCATTTTCCCCCGATCTATCAACAATAAAGTTCTTCGATGATGTCCTTGATCATTACGTAAAACTTGGGCTCCCATCAATACTCAGTGACTCAACAAGCCAAGAAAGATTCGAACTGCCGCGAATGAGACCTCATTGGCTTGCAGAGATTATTGTAGAGATCTGTTTCTCTGGCATTGAACACTCTGAACGGATAATCCAACAGAGATCTGCGTCTCTCCTCCTTGAGTTATTTTGGTCCCATGGTCAAAGGAGTCTGAGAGAAGGATATTCTCCAATTGTTGGAAGTATGTATGTTACGTTCATCGAAAAAGCTCTTTTACGAACTTCATACTTATCATGTGGCTTTACTGCCAAGGGTCCAAAGAGTCAAGTGCGTCATGATGTCGTCATGTGCCTGATATTTGTTCTGCAGAGTGCTCCGCCGGGATTGCTCCGAGCATTGTGGCGTAAGCTTTTTACACGATCTCCGGGGAAAGGCTTACTTGGGAAATTTGGCGGCATATCTTCGTCGGTTTCGTCTGACTCGCTTGATGAATCCAAAGGGAACGATACTCACTCGAGCAATGCAGGAACTGATGACACGGAAGGACCTGATATTTATGATATGTTCAGCCTTCTCAATACTTGTCTAGCAACTGTAGAATACGAAGGCAGTGACGAGCATGCCGAAATAGATGGAAATGAGAGCAATGGGCCTCTAGGGTTTTGGCCAAAAGAATTTTTGATGACCAGAGAGCGTGATACAACAGATAGCGCAAGGCGAAAGCGAATGCTTTCAATTGTAATGACTACACCCGAGGCGAATGGGACTTCAAACGAGGAGGAGTACGCCACTACTAGCTCGAGGAAATGGCTTGCTCATGACGCATCAATGGTTCTTATTCGGACAGCACAGCAAATCGTCCGAGAGCTTAGGCTCGTCCTTGAACCCATGGAAGGGTCGCAATCATTATTTAATCCCGCGCGAAGGAAAGTCAAAGTAAGCAAGTCGCATCGCTGTAAATCGAGCTTCACGTCTCCAAGAAAATATGACGCGGAATCTTCTGTGACAGATTCCTTGAAGTTTACGTATATGGACACTGTCATTTTTGTCCGAGGCGCAACATCTGTTTACTTGAACTCATTGGTCTTGAGAGAGAGTGATATTGCTATCGTGAAAACATTAAATGCATCTGTCGAAATAATAAAGATATTTGGTATCAAAATATTTAATGAGGCGGTCGGTGAAACTCTTCAGCATTGGCTCCGCATGATAACTTTTCACTGTGGATCACGAAGAGCTGAAGTACGTGTTCCTGCATCAGATTTCGCTGAGCTTATTTTGCGAAGCACCTGGGACTGTTTTGGAAGTTTTTTTAGGATACGAATACCCCTTCTTGCTATACAAACTGAAGTTATGGAGAGAATAGTTGCAACGGCAGAAGCAAGGTATTATCGAGATCAACGGAAAAGTGAGATTAGAATTGATGTATTCTCAAACTCGTGTGCCGAAGCAAGCCTCACACCGCTGTGGCGGACGACTGATCGTTTGCATTACCAGTCTGCTAGCCAGAATGTTGCCTTTAGGTATGTATCTTTCGATTAATCCAAATTCTTGTTCACTTCATTTATTCCCGGTCTCTCACACATTTTTTCTCTTTTCAGGTCAAGCTTAGTTCGACTGGCAGAGAAAATAAAGAAATTACACAGGGCTTACATTGCGGCGCACGCTCTTTCATTTCAAAATAGGATGGGATCAACGGACTACCAGCACATTGATTCAAATTATGACGCAGGAATTTCTTCTGAGGTAGAAACTCTGAAAAGAGCAAATCGAATCAGTGTTATTCGCGTGGTCAATGCTTCGGCAGGTTATTCTAAGCAATTTCTTGGATTGCAGATGGCAGCGAGTCAAAATACCTCGCTTGCGCACCACGAGGCACTTGAAGATGCGTTCTTGGACGCTGCCGATGTGTTTTCCCCAACCGAACTGCCAGACCATAGAATCGCCTGGCTGAGAAAACTTGCTCAATTTCACGCAACTCGGTCGAAATATGCCGAGGAAGCAACTTGCCACTATATGATATATTATACGTTGAATAGGTCGTGTAGGCTGAGTTCAACTTTGTGGTCCAGTACTCCCTTTCTTCCGTGGATTGATAACTTATCAGATGGAATCCATCTTGAAGGACCTGGTGGTGAGTCCGATGGCTCTATCTGCGATTTACCTGCGATTGATTATGGTCGTCAAATTGATAAGACGAATTCATTCAGGAGAATCTTCTACCGAAACGAGAATTCAGTTAGATTGAATCGAAAAGCTGCATTTTATGGGGTCTCTCTTACATCCGAATACTCGACTACGACTCCATGGATAACCCAAAGGGAAATGGAAGCAAATATGCTGGAGGAAGCTGAAGCTGCAGGGCATCTTTTCCAAAAATCTGGTATCATAGCAAGTAGTCGATACATGTGGGGATTGGCGGCTCAATATTATGCAGAAAAATTTATGTACGGCAAACTGACCCATGTCTACGATCGTCTCGCTAGAACACTTGTTGCGCAAGTGCCAAATATTGACAACACTCTTGAACAAGTTGTTGATGTTGGTATCCCTTTGGGCAGATTCTATCGAGTTTGGTTTCATGGAGGTGCGCCTGATGAACTAATTGGGGCAGAATTTGTATACCGGACTCGCACGAAGATGTCGCTGACGAAATTTGGAGCTGAGTTACGTGATGTACTTCGATCAATTATTCCAGAGAAAACTCCGATTCATTTGGTTCTCGATGGCCGACCAGAAGATAGCGTACAAACCAATCCCGCTGGATTCATTCGAATGGGAGGTGCACCATTGGAGCCAGTAAAGGTGAAAGTCACGCCCCTCCGCCCTGTAGTCCGGAATGAAAGTAGAATTCGCGGACTACCAGAATGGTTCAAATTATATATCGACAATGCATTTACTAGTCATGCAAACTCAAGACGACCCATTGGCGCCAATGAAACTTTCATTTCGAAAAGTGAAGCTACGAGTGGGTTTCGTAAAAAATACCTTGATCACCCCCGATCACAGACATCGGCCTACCGCTCGCCGTCGTTCAAAGGAAATGATGTCGGATATTCCGGGAACAACCATCGCCATTACCAATTCGATTCATCCACGGAGGGAGTCCTTGTGGGGGCTGACAAATTTTGGTTCATGCAATCCAAAGACCGATCTCGTGGTTCCCGCGATTGGCTCAAGGGGGCTTCGGATGACTTTGCTGAGAAAACCATTCGTGTAACGCAGCTTCAAGTTAGCCAAGCTTTCCCTGCTTGTATTTCTCGGCAAACAGTTATTCATCGTGACGTATACACTCAAAGTCCACTAGAAGCTGCAGTAGACAATGTGTGTCTATGGTGCGCAGTCCTATTCAGAACCTCGATTTCAAGCAATGGTTCTGCCGTACTTGGTGAGTCCGGCTGTATTGAATTTGAAATGCTGTGCACATTGTAGTTTGTTCTAATTTTTAACTTGTCTTTCTACAGGTGAGAGCAATGATCCAGGAATCGGCATTGGTGCTGCGAAGGTCGTTTCAGAATGTATTCACTCTAGTAGGGTGAAAGAAATAGGCGCAGTTCTACTACGGAAATTCACCCATGAACCAGAAGACGACGATGACGTTCTCCAAAGCTACGACCGTCTTAGCGTAGATGAAGTACAAAAGTTCCAACTGAAACTAGCAAGGGCGTTGGTTGTCTTCATGGAACTCCTTCATTTGTTAATTGCAAGAAATAGAGATCTCCTTTTGGAACTTATTAAAGAGGGGATCCGGTCGAGAGACAAGAGACCTGAAGGTCCTAATGACCATGCGTCGACCGTTCCTCCTTCGGCACATTCGATCCCCCCGTCAGCGTTTGGGAGAGAAATGTCCACAGCATCTCATCAGTCAATGAGTAGAATTTCAAGCAGGGGTGAAGTGTCACTTCCTAGTACGATCCCCCCGTCAGCTTTTGGGAGAGAAATGTCCACAGGATCTCATCAGTCAATGAGTAGAATTACAAGCAGGGGTGAAGTGTCACTTCCTAGTACTCGTACACCATCACGCGATAGATTGAGACATGGCAACATGCATCAAAGACGCTCAAGTGTCGCCGTTGAAGCTGCCTCATCGTCCACTGATGGAAGATCTCGGGAAGATTCTTCAGTCAAGACAAGCAGCACAAATGAAGATTATGATCCGGGTACAAATATGAGTATTTCCAGTAACAGGGATCGAAGAGACTCTGCTATTGGTATTCAACGAGAACTACAAACAGCATTCATCAGTATCGCGAAGGACATATGGCCAATGGTTCATGGTATTATGGAAAGTGACACACCTCGTTGGCTGAAGCAGTGTTGCCAAGAGAACTATTTTTCTGCTTACATTTACCGTCAAGTAAAGATCCGTAAGTTCCGTCAACTATTCCGTTTTCTTTCGATGTGTATTTTCAACTACCATGTGCTTAACAACGCCTCTTTTTTTCTTGTGACCCATTATAGCAATTGGAGAGGAACTTTCTTTTGACGATATCGACGCATTCAAAAATGTTGGATCATTAAATGCACCAAAATATCCCACGGTGGAAAAGCTTGGGCCAGCTACACCTTTTCATCGCTCTGATAAGTCATATAGCTCTCAAGCACCCGACTCTCCAAATGGCAGTACTGGAAGTGTTTCTGTGGTATCGAAAGGATCAGATGCAGGTAGATCTGTGAAGTCGTCGAGATCAGTACGATCACAGAAGGAGCGTTCTATGCCTCGGCAAGTTTGAATGAAAGACTCCCTTCTTGCTTAGAAAATAAATATTTGAATGTGATAATCGACACTATGGAAAAGTACTCAAATTCGTTAGTTTTCAAATCGACGGATGGGTTTGTGACGTGTGATCTTGTAGCGGTCGGTAGGAAAAGTAGCTAATAATCAAATGCAAAATTCAATTGGCGATATTCGTAACCTGGTCTACTTTGAACCTGTAACCAGTAGATTTCTACGAAGTAGTATTTACGCAACATGAATACGGTGGCCTCTGCAAGATTAAACCACCCATACCCTAGAATAAAAACTAACGAGTACATGTACTCAAAACAATAAGCATAATGACCGTCGAATCAGACAATCTTGACTTGACTTTGCTCGATCAGAGAGAAGGGATGGCGTGCTAGTATGACTTCTATACTAAAGTCTCTCTCGAATTATCATAGGTAGATCATCATCGGGCCGCTGCACAAAGCCACCGACTTTCGGTCTAACTTCGTAGTCTGGCGAGATGAGGTCAAATTTGAATTCGTTTAGGAGACGTGCCAGCATTATAACGACTTCCTGAATTGCGAAAACTTTACCAACGCAATTCCGCGCTCCAGCGGCAAAAGTAAAAAATGCATCGCGATTTCCAGGTTCAATAATACGACTGGCGTCCTCGTCATCATTTGGGCTTCGTTTTTCCCAGGCACTGATACCCTCATCTTCGTTATCCTCTTTGCTAGTTCTGCCATACGCAGAGCTACTCTGCCCGTCGCTAGTGTTTTGTGTTCTCTTCCTCCTTCGTCTGACCCACCGCTCGGGGATCATAGCGTTCGGGCGGGGAAAGTTGAATTCGGACCGGTGAACGCACCAAACTGACATGTTGATCAACTGGCCCTTTGGCAGAATCTTTCCATTCGACGGAAGTTTCATCGGCTTCTCTAGATTGCGCCTATTTAGTTGGTCCTGGCGGGAACAATCTCAGCGTTTCCGTGACTACCCCATTGATGTATGGTAGATCGTTAATACCGATATCCCCGTGTTCGACTTCTGATTCAACATGATCGGCATTCATCTCGAAACGTTGTTTGCCTCTTCTACTTCCCATGACAGTCTCAATTTCTTCTAGACAATTTGCTTCCACTTCGGGATGCGTGGCTATTAAATACAACGCATAGCTTATTGTAATGCTCGAAGTCTCGTATGCGCCGAATAGAAGGGTAAGAAAAACATCTTGTATTGTTTTTTCCACCAGTTTTGTATGGCTGCCCTCTTTGGCATCGCTGCGAGCTTCCATATCTGCTGCTGCCTTAATCAAGTTAGTCATCAGCTCTGAACCTCGCTTAGGTCTCAAATGATCTTTTTGGTTCTGTTCAATATTATTCTTTTCTTCCTTCTCATTTCGTGTTTCCTCCTTGATGCGTGCACGCCCTTTAGCTACCTGTTCTCGGATGAATGTCCGGATGAGATTCACATGTCTTTTGTATTCGCGATTCGCGGGCGTGGGAATGTTGTACAAAAATGTGGTGGGATCCCAAGGACGGCTGAACCGTCTAACGAATTCATTCATGAGATGATCAAATGAGGAAGCCAATGATCGTAACTGTAACTCCCGACAACAGTTGAACTCGAAGCGATCAAGAAATGCCAACCCGAAGGCATCGATCGTGGCGCATTTCATGAGTGGTACGACCTCGCGAGTTGTGCTGATAATATTGTTGTCCTTTGTCCTTTGATCCCTTATTTCGTGTCGGAGTGATGATATCATAATGGTGGCAACTTCGTGCATGGCTTGCTGGGTTTGTTTCACAGCGGCCGCGGTAAAGGATTTGTGTACAGCGTTTCGAAAGTGACGCCAATCTTTCCCTTCTAGTGAAAGCAGGTTTCGATAGCCCAAGAGGTTGGTTATGTGTGCATCAAATAGCCCGTTGGACTTTCGGTACGAACTGGTACTCATGATTTTCTTCACGTCTCTTGCCTGCAATACGGTAACACTTGGAATGCTGAAAAACCAAAGACTCCCAACACCCGTTTTAGGATCTGCTGCATCCTTGTAAACCTTCCTGTGACCGCTCAGAAAACCCTCCGCGTCACGATTGTTTTGTCGTGCCATAAGTGTATGACCACAAAGCCAGTGTGCACCTTTTGCAGATGGGAATCCCGGAACAGGATCTCGAGCGGCCTTTCTTTCCATTTGGTCCTTTTTTAGTTTCATCATCAGGGCGGCAATGAAAATCATGATCCCTATCATATGGCCGGTGGTCCATTGGCCATCACTTGTTCGAATGGCGATAGAGCTTGCAGAAACAAGCATCAGAGTCCACAGGACTCTATCGATGGGACTTGACATAGCTCTGTGGATGGGAGAATAACGGGCTGTTGAAATCAGTAGTAAACTTACTACGAAACCTAAAAGAGTGCAATCAACTCTGTTGGTTAGATACAAATAATTAAACTATGAGCTATAACACCGCTGGCACTTGGCAATTATTCGGTACTCACAATATTTGTGTTGTCGGTGGAAAGTGAAATGCGATGTTATTTGTTCACTACCACAGTTGGATTTCAGATTTCAACTGCGCATTTCTCCTTCTTGTCGTGGTTATTAGCGGTTTGTTCCTTTCTCTTCTCCTTCAGTTTTGATTTGATACGGTGACGAATAGCGACTTCGGAGATGCAGATTTATAATCATCAGTACACGTGATCTTAATAAACAGTGTGAAGGGCAAGAATTCAATTTGTTGGATCACTCAGTCCAATTGACATATTTTGAGATGAAACAAATCGGTATTGTACGTACACGTTCGTACGGCCTTCCTACATGGAATTCAGTAGTGTGTGGTGGGGGAGGGGGGGGTCCTCGTTTTTTTTGAATAATTTTCAATAAAAAGTTCATGTCATATTCTGACCTTAGGGTCAGAGGCGGACAGCTTTTACGATCTACGTAGTACTCCGTAATTAAGAAATGTCGTACTGTTAATCAACAATTGATTTCATTGAAATACTATTATCATAAGTCCCAAATATTGATAAGCAGAACGTACTAATGAATGAGCCAAAAATAATAGTAGGACGAACAGACTAATCCAAGAAAGTGTCGGGAGAATTATCTATGTACGGTACCGGACGAACAGACTAATCCAAGAACGTGTCGGGAGAATTATCTATGTACGGTACCGTACTCGTACCGTAAATACAAATGAATTCGATAGAACCTCATGTTGAACGATAAGAAAATTTGTATCACAATCTTTCAGGGCCGTCAGGGGGTTGCGTGCGCAAGGAAGAAAAAATTGGCACAGTGAGGGGGCTGAAGGAAACTACTAGTCGTGTGGAGGTTGGAGAGTTGGTCGCAGGAAGTACTAGATTACAAAAACTACTTTGGTCACTACTTTGGTCGCGGCTGAGTAGTATATTTGGTTGCGGGAAGTAGATTACCAAAGTAGATTGGCGCGGCGAAGAAGATTACCAAAACAGATTGGCTCGGCGAAGAACATTACCGGAGTAGATTGGCTTGGCGAAGTAGATTACCAAAGTAGATTGGCTCGGAAAGAAGATTACCGAAGTAGATTGGCTCGGCAAAGTAGATAACCGGAGTAGATTGGCTCGGCAAAGTAGATTACCAAAGTAGATTGGCTAGTAGGCAAAGAAGTAGATTACCAAAGTAGATTTGCTCAGCAAAGTAGATTACTGAAATAGATTTGTTCAGTGAAGTAGATTGAGTAGCAGCGAAGTAGATTATTAAATAATGCAACAATTTACATGGTACTACAACATATTTAACCAAAGTAGATTATGGAGAACCAAAGTAATTAACCAAAGTAGATTTGCTCAGTGAAGTAGATTACCAATGCAGATTTGCTCAGCGAAGTAGATTGCCCAAGTATATTGGCTCGGCAAAGTAGATTACCAAAGTAGATTTGTTAAGTGAAGTAGATTACCGAAGTACTCCGAGTACATTTTTGGTCACACCGAACAAGTATTCCGCTAATCTAAATCGTGCGACCAAAGCATCAGGCTCATTTGCTTCTGAAGTTTTAAAAAACCATAAAATAGTTTCTTTTGTCCCCCTTTAAATTCTTCTCAGTCCTTTCAAAGCGTGCAGCAGCCGGACGGCCCGGAAGGTGTTCTATTGCCCGAAACTTGATACTTTTTTCACAAAGAAAGACCAATTGAATTATAGGGGCCTGAAATTATGGTATACTGGCTGTAAGTAATAACCCCTCCTCCAATTTTGTTTGGCAGGTGTCCCCAGTATGTGAGAAAAAATACCAAGGCGCGTGCCCTGGTATTTTTAATTACATAGGGGAGGACACATGCCAACCAATCAACTCCTTGTAGTATCTGGGGGGAGAGAAATTTTCTTTAGGCTGCTCCCTCCTTTTTACTTGGCTGGGGGCCTTGTAAAAAGGCGGAAGCAGCCTAAAGAAAATTCCTCTCCCCCCAGATACTACAAGGAGGAGGACAAGGAGGAATGGGTTATTAATTTGGTAATCCTCATGGCTTTGGAGGAGAGGAGGAGCAAGGGAGGATCTCTTTGCTAGAGACCATCGGTTGCTGTTTGTTGCTGCTGTTGGCACCTCTGGGGGGGGGGGGGGGGGGGCAAGGATAACAAGGATAATCTGGGGGGGCAATGCACAGTACAGCGTGTTGTATGTGGAAAATAATACTTATTTCTCACTTTGGCATCCAAACTACAAGAAGCACTGCGCTGCCCCAATCTAGGGGACTGGTGTATCCATGGCATTGGAATTACAAGCACTGCCTGTTGTTGTAACAACGGACCCTTGTCCAAACTGTGTGAGCTGGGAGTTCTAGGGGGGAGGGGAACATTAAAAATAAATGATTTTTGGGTTTTAGTCGTGGGCTCTGGTAGCATCTCTATGTTAAAAACAGTGTAATATTTCTGTATTTAAGGAAACATATGCCTTAGATTTGAAAATATCAAGTCATATTGTAATATCTTTGTTTTAAATACAAATTAGTACATAGAATATATCATGCTCTGAAAAAATGGAGAGTCCTTTTTTTCTAACTTAAGTAAATTAACTGTTGATTACTAGGCTACACATGCTCAAATGACACGGGCTGAAATGATGATCCATGATTGTTGACATGAATTGTACAAAAAAACGTTTCACCACCCCAACAGAAGTCATTACTATCATACCTATTACTACTACTACTACTATCATAATACACCCGGACACATATCTACAAAAAGACCAGTTTTTGGAACGCTGGTTCCAAAAAAAGGAAAAAAGGGATAATGGAGGTGAAATCGTGTAGGAAGGTAGTTCTGTAGATTTCTATGAAAATTTGTTACCAGAAATTATCTAGTACGAAAACAGTGTAGGAAGCTACGGCTGTAGATTTCTACGCAAATTTGTTACAAGAAATTATCTAGGTTAGGAAGTTTGGTAACGAGAAATAGATTTTTTAAATCAAGCTAGTCCAAATTGAGAGATCGAGGGACATTTTGAGTCCTCAGGGAGAGTTTTGGTCGCAACCTGAGGGGGGTTGAAACTCTTTACCAAAAATTGTGAATTTAAAATATTGCCCTTGCGCATAACAAAAGTGGGGTTGATTTTCTCAAAATAGGGCTTGGGAGGGGTCGCGTTGGGTCGCGTGGCAGTTATCGGAGGTATGTGTGCCAGCCATTAGCGGAAAAAGTACAGACCATATAAATGGAAAAAGGACAGACCGTTTAAAACGGAGAAAGGACAGAAACCATAAAAACAGAAAAAGGAAAGACCATAAAAACGGAAAAAGCACAGACCATAAAAATGGAAAAAGGACAGACCACCAAGTACTACGTACCAAGTACTACTAATACCAGTAGCACATAAAAGGTACACACTAATTTGCAATTAGAAATTTAAAAATCAGACATTGTTTGCAATTTGTCCATAAATATTGTTCCTGTTATGGTATGATGAATAATGAAAGAAACAGAAGTGAGTTATCTGTGGTAGTTTGTGAGTCAACACCTAATGAGTGCATTTGGGTCCTGGATTTGGAGAAAAAATACACACAAATCTACAATTAGAAATTCAAAATTCAGACATTTTTTTTATTTTTCCATGACTATTTTTCCTATGATGGATAAGGTGAATAATGAAAGAAACACAAGTGACTTATCTGTGATAGTTTGTGTGTCACCACCTAATGAGTGCATTTGGGTCCTGGATTTGGAGGAGAAATACACAAATTCCAAAATCAGACATTTTTTGTGATTTGTCCATGAATATTGTTCCTGTTATGGATAAGATGAATAATGAAAGAAACAGAAGTGAGTTATCTGTATGAAGCATGGAAGAAACAGAAGTGAGTTTTCTCTGATGTCTACTAGGCGTTATGAATTTTTAATTCTTCCAGGGCCCGGAATGTGGTGAAAAATAAGGGCTACGAGTAGTAGACCCACTTTTCCAATGTAAACACACTGCATTGTTTGAAATGTCATGATCAAAATTATTCATAGTATGGATGGGATGGATGATGGAAGAAAAATGGTGTGAAAATCATTGATAGTCTAGGTGTTATGAATCACAAATCCATCCAAGACCCTGGATATGGTGAAAAATAAGGGCTACTAGTACACCCTTTTTCAGTGTAAACACACTACATTGTTTGAAATTACACGATCAAAACTATTTTTCATCCAGAACCCTGGATATGAATGGGAGCCAAAAATAGGTTCACCTCAATAGGAGTACTAGTACTCGTACCTACATAGGTATGTATTGGTACTTGTATTGAGTATAAGTTTTTTTCAAACGTGACTTGGTTATCGGTAAGATTCGTAGTCCAGTCAGTCACATGTGTTTTAAATTTTTTTCCATAGCAGTCTAACAGTTGCTGAGTGACTGGGCATGCGCGCTGAGTTTACCAACGGTATATTGTTGGACTGCAGGGGTGCATATACCCCTGGCATAGCCGGGGGTTTTGGGCATCCGTTTTACATGGTAAACTGGTGTCTCTATGCACCTTCCAGATCTATTTCTATGCGCCTCCCAGATCTTTGGTCTTAAAAAATCACAGGATTTGGTGTACAAAATTGGCAAAATTGGCCAATAATACTGTTGAATTTTTTAATCCAGTGAGTCTAAGCACGGGAAAAGAAAGGATGCCAAGAATCCCCGGTTTTTGTTTTGGTTGCATAGTCCGAAGTAAGAAGTAGTCCATTGTTAACAGAGTGGTAACTTGGTCCCCAACAGCTAAGCTGGCAAGCCAAGCACATGGCTTTAAAGAGGAGATCATAACATTTCCAACATTATGCTGGTCATTGAAATTGGATACTTAGAACTGCAATTTTAAATAGAACCATATGTTAGCCCTTACAAAAATCCCGCAGCACGATGATATCGATAGGTGAATCAGGATTGCACACGTTCTCTAAAATTTGTATTTCTGTACGGAGGGAACCTACCGGTACGTGAAATTTAGATAGAATATTATGCTCTGAAAAATAGGTACGAGTATAGGCGTGAATGGGGGCAACCATTTTGAGACAGCTTTTTCCCCCTCCCCTTCATACACCCATCGATTTGGGTCCTGTTAGTCTTATTGGTATAACACTCCAGCTGGAACTTCCTGGCTAAAGTAATCATCACAACAGAAAAGGCAAGAGCAAGAGCTATCCATAGATACCCAATTTGCTGGGGTTGTGCACGCGGGAACCCCTTCGAACTTTATGGTTCTTTCAGTAAGGAAAATCATGAAAAATAAAAAAACTCCATCAACACACCCATCACACTACCAAGTGGTCTCAACCAAACCATTCCTTAACCATAGCATTAGAGGCGCCCGCTACTTGGGGTTCTTGCCTTCCTTACACCAAGATCAACAAGGCCTGCAAGTTTTGGATCAATCGACCGAGTCCTTTAGGAGAAACAAGCTGGAACAACAGCAACAAGAACGAGAGGACGAAGGACAAAAATCCACGCCGGATGCTGTCGTCGTCGCTGTCGTCGCCGCTGTCGTCGCCGCTGTCGAAGCGCGCGGGGCAACAACAAAAAGCAAGGGTGGCTATCTACAGTGTAATTCAATTAGAAGTTTAATGTTTGTTTGTTGTTCAGTGGTGGTGCTGTTAAATTAGTTGCAATTAGATGGAGTAGGAAGCAAAGAAGTGAGGACGCGTTCGAGTTTTGCAATAGAGGTTCGTTCGAAATAGAGGTTCGAATGAAATAATAGGAGTAATAAAGAGAGAAAAAACGGAAATTTCGATCAAAATAACAATCAGTCATGAGACCAATTCTTGTCGTATCTCGTCTCTCCTTCTCCCGATACACGTCCAACCGTCGTCCTCAAATACAATTGATCGGAATTCGAACTCCAATCATACGATTCAATTCCGAGAACACGTCACTTTTGTATATGAGAAGCTTCTCCCAATCTAATACGATTGAATACAAAAGTATCCAAAAACATGTTTCTTTCTTCAGATTTATCATTCCCACAATTCTAAATTCTTACTAAATCAAACTACCAATACACATTCTCTTTTTAGAGGCTTAAGGCACTGTTTAAACAGTCAAATAAACGCTTCTATTCGATATTTATCCTTCACTATTACTCGAGTATTACAATTCAACGCTTTACACTCTAATCAATGCTTTTCCTCACCCGTACTAACTATTAACAATTCTATTCACAATGACTACTTACAATCTTATCCCCTTCAAGTTCGATTTTGATCCGAACACGATTGAAAAAGTGGAATACAAAACTTCAAGAGTCGAAGATGGTGTTACCGAAACAACCAAAGTGAAAGTCCCCATCATTTCTCACTCTTCCACTCATATGCAAATCATTCACTCTATTCATGAATTCAACAAGGCCAGACGAACCCTCAAATGGGACGATGGCGCCAAGCTCTTCAACAAGTTCCCAGACATCCTCAATGACTATGCCGACGATGCTTGGTTCACTGAACAAATCGAAGATATTGAAGAAACAGAAGACAACTTCGATATCGTCATAGGACAATTCATCCAATTCAAGTTCTCCAACAACTTTGATGCCTACCGCAATCACAAACGATTCATCCTCAATATCAAAAAGACTTCCAACATGACGGTCAACAAGTTTGTTTCAATGGTATCTTACCATAACAAAGCCATTCTCCCTCTGCTTCCCGGTGCTCCCGATGACCCAAATCTTGCTATTATTGATGGCGAAGACTTCAAGAGCTTGATCTACAAATCCATGCATGAACAATGGAGACACACCTACTATGAAGAACACAATTCACCCTTTGACGATGAACTCCATCAAATTATCACCAGAATGGAAAGACTACACCAAAAATCCATACGTAACAACAAAAATAACAATAACAACAATCAAAACAACAACAAAAACAACAACTGCCGCAACAACAACAACAATTACAACAATCGCCGAAACAACAACAACAATGGCAATCGAAGCAACAATTCGAACAACAACAACAACAACAACCAATAGAACAACAACAATGGCAATTGAAACAACAATTCGAACAACAACAACCAACGTAACAACAATAACAACAACAAACAAAGACTACAATCTTCAGACCCTTGTCCCATACATTCAGCATCGAACCACACATGGGGACAATGCTTTCAAAACGCGAGCAATCCTAACAGAAACAGCCGCAATAACAACAACAACAACAACAACAACAATTGCAACAACAATAACAACGACTCATTTGTCAACAATCGTTCCAATGACAACAACAACAACAACACTCCACCTACTCCTCCAGATATGGAACAACACATGTGCGTTGTTATTCAAGAACACTCCGAGTCCCCAGAAGAAATTTGGCATGATCTCTTTCATGTCGACATTGAAACCGGCTCTGAATATTACGATAAAGACATTCAACGGTTCCCATCATACAACAACGATTCATTGCGTTGAGATTCCAACGGAAGAATTAATCTATATCAACAACAAGCCTAACAAGGAACCACTCACCGACTCTTATGTCATATCTCCTAGCCCACCTAACGGCTACACCAAAAACTTCACTGCTCTCTCCAAACCAAAGGAACCTCAAGATCTTGCTCCAATGACCATCACTACTTGCAATCAAGTCAATGAACAAAAAGGAAAATACTACTTCAAGACACTTTTCGATTCGGGATCAACTGACAATCTTATTCTTCAATCATCCCTTCCACCAACAGTCGTCCTCCATGATCTCGAAACTCCGGTCAACATGATCACCACCAATGGCAAAGTCAGCTGCTCCAAGTATGTAAACCTTCACAACCTCATGCTTCCCAAGCTATCCTTCTCACTCCTCATCAACAAGGTCAAGTGCTATGTAGTTGACGCCAAAATGAATTACCATTTCATCCTTGGTCAAAAGACTATGAAGGACATTGGAATCAAAATGGATTTTGAAAACTCAACCATGACCTGGTACGAGAAAACAATGCCATTTCATCCACCCAGTTACTTCCATGACAAGACTATCATCCAAAGAGTCATGTCCAACGAACCATACGTTGTTGCCGAATGCTACATGAACCAAGCCAACCAACAAGCTTACGTTGATGGAGCAACCAAATACGAGAAGACTGATCTACCCAAACTAGTCTCTGAACAAACTCATCTCAGTTCATATGAACAAGAGCATCTCCTCAAAATCCTCAGCCCACATGCCAAGCTCTTCGAAGGTCTCGCCGACCGCGAACTAGGAATCTTTCCAGGACAAAGAATTCCACATCGATCTTCAACCCGATGCAGTTCCATTTCATATCAAGCAACCATACTCCATTCTCATCCACCAGCAACAAGCCGTCAAAACCAAACTCCTTTGACAAGTCAATCTTGGCATTCTTGAACGTTGTTATGCTACCGAATGGGGAATGCCTACATTTGTGGTGCCCAAGCCAGATGGTTCCTGCCGTCTAATCAGTGACTTTCGTGAACTCAACAAGGTCACCAAGAAACTTCATTACCCACTACCAAAGATTCAAGATATCTTCCACCGGCGTCAAGGCTTCAAATACCTTACACTCATCAACGTCAGCATGCAATTCCACACCTTCAAACTCGATGAAGAATTCAGTTGGAAGTGTGTTCTTGTAACTCCTTTTGGCAAATTTTGCCTCCTTCGTTTACCCATGGGCTTTCTAAACTCTCCATGTTGGGCCCAGGGTTGTATGGAACAAATGTTTCTTCATCTCCCTCAAGTCGAAGTCTACATTGACGATATTGGAATCTTCTCCGATGAACTCAACGCTCACTGCAAGACCGTAAATCAAGTCCTTTACCTACTAAAGGCCCATAACTTCTCAGTCAAGCCAGCCAAATGTCACTGGTTGAAAAGCTCTGCACCTTGGCTCGGACACATCATATCTTCCGATGGTGTCAGACCTAATCCTATCAAGATTGAACCCATCCTGAAGCTCACCTTCCCCAAAACCATTACCCAACTCAGATTGTTTATCGGTATGGTTAATTTTTACAGAAACTTTTGGCGCAAATGTGCTGAAGTTCTTGCTCCACTCACAGCTCTATCCGGCCAACAAAAGGGTAAGCTTGCTCCCAATCCAGCACTTATCGAAGCTTTTACACGTGCAAAAGCTATCATAGCTGAAGATATTCTTCTCAGTTATCCTGATCCGAACAAACCATTTCATGTCTACACTGACGCCTCTGATTACCAGTTAGGCGCTATAATTGTTCCAATACAATCAAATCATCGTCTGTTATTCTCAAAAACTAACCAAGGCTCAACTCAAGTATCCTACCATCGACAAAGAAATGCTCTGCGTAGTCAAAGTCTTCAAAGAATTTTGACCTATCCTCTGGGGCGCAGAAATCATTGTATGGACCGACCATATCAATCTCACTCGTCAAACTATCACTTCCAATCGAATCGTAACCTGGCAAATGCTTCTTGAAGAATTCTCTCCAGTTTTCAAATACATCAAGGGCAAAGAAAATGTCATTGCAGACGCACTCTTGCGACTACCCATGCAAGAAGACTCCAAGGAAGAAGATTCTCCTCCCCTCAATCTCTCTGATCTCTTCATCAACTATCCGGAAACAATTCCTGAATACCCACTAGCCCTTCCACACCTTGCGCAAGCACAACTTGCAGGATGAAAGTATTACACAAAATGACAAGTATACAATTCAAAATTTCAATGGTACAGATATATTCGTATTCACTAACCACAATAACCAAACCAAAATTGTTCTCCCTGCAATCCTCAGAGCCAACACCATCAAATGGTACCACCATGTCCTCGGGCATGCTGGAGCTGATCGACTCACCAGCACAATCAATCGATTCATCTACTCTCCTGGTCTCAAGGACGCAGTTCTTCAATTCTGCCGTACTTGCGATGCTTGTCAACGCTACAAGTTAGATCATCATCACCGTGGTCAACTAGCCACTCGACAAGAAACACACGTACCCTGGGATACAATCGCCATCGGCGCAATTAGTCCATGGTCTATTGAACTCCCTGGTCACCCTCTACCCATCTAATTCAATGGTTTTACCATCATGGATATGTCCACAAATCTCTTGGAAATCATTCGATCTCCTCAAGTCAATCCTACCAGCCTAATGGCAGTCCATGCACTCAACAATGCCTGGCTATCTCAATACCCTCGACCCAACAATTGTCAATTCGACAGAGGACCTTGCTTCATTGGCCATGATTTTCAATTCCACCTTGAATATCTCAGTATCAAACCCAAGATGTCCACAACCAAGAACCCACAATCAAATGCTGTTCTTGAGCGGGCCCATAGTACTATCAAATCAACCATGCGCATTGAACTAAACACCAATCCTCCTCAAGATCTACAACAAGAAGCTCATGATCTTATCAACAACATCTTTGCATCCACGCAATTTGCTCTTTGATGCACTGTCCACAAGACTTTTGGCATCTCTCCAGGTGCCCTTGTATTCAACCGCGATATGTTTCTCCCCATCCCTATCATCTCTGATATCAACATCATTCGAAACAAACGCCAAAACATCATCAACAAAGATGCCCTTCGTGAAAACTCTCATCGCAAACAACATGACTTCGTTATCAATGAACAAATCATGATCACCAAACCAAATGCAGATGCTCTTCATGCCAAGAACATTGGTACATTCACCATTGACCAAATCTTCACCAATGGCACCATTGCCTACTGGAAAACTCCACACCTCAAAGAAAGAATCAACATTTGTCACATCAAGCCTTATCACCCTACTCTTTGACTCATTCTACGAGAAGGAGAAGAGTGTCGTATCTTGTCTCTTCTTGTCCCAATACACGTCCAACCGTCGTCCCAAATACGATTGATCGGAATTCGAACTCCAATCATACGATTCAATTCCGAGAACACGTCACTTTTGTATATGAGAAGCTTCTCCCAATCTAATACGATTGAATACAAAAGTATCCAAAAACATGTTTCTTTCTTCAGATTTATCATTCCCACAATTCTAAATTCTTACTAAATCAAACTACCAATACACATTCTCTTTTTAGAGGCTTACGGCAATTCTTTAAATCATGAGTGTTATGTTGAACATTTTGCTTTGGCGCAAATTCTACGTTGGCCTACTTTGTCTCTTTGTCGTTAACACCTATTCGTACGTACCGGTATGTGGACAGTTCTATCAAAAAATATTTTCCCCAAACAAAAATTCACACCCTTTTTTTCCCATACCGTGCGGTACAACAACTCCCCCCCTGCCCCGCAGTGCCTTTAATTTCTTTTGTTTACTCGCTTGGTTTCGGTCGCACGATTTCGGCTGCTTCGGTTGCAGGTTTTGGACTCTGCTTTCGTTACATTCGTTGCTTTGTTTTTTGAAGTAAGATTACATGTGCAACTGTATCAACTATCGAGACCTATTTAGAAAGTGACAAAATTGGGTCATTCCCAACGCACAGACACTACAGTCATGAGTCACTGACACACTCCCTCAGTCCAGTCACCTGTCATTGACACACTCCTTCAGTCCAGTCATGTGTCATTGACACACTCCAATAGTCATGAGTCAATGACATTGTTCCTGATCATCTGTCATTGTTCAATCATATTCAAACATCAAATAGAACCTTTTCCTTGAAGTCTCATCCGAATTTCAATTATCAAAGAACCCAGTTCTTTTCCAATTGTATCACTGAACTAGCTGGGAAGCTTCTCAAATATCTTGAAGTCTTAGTAGACACTAAAACTCAATAGCACACAATTTCATACACAGCGTAGTTCATATTGAATTCAATCGCAATATCGCTTTAAATTTTTTTATCGATAAAAATATCTAAAAACTAACCGTAACGTCCAACTCACCATGTCTGCTGTTGCTCAACTTCAAGCTGCTAAGCAGGCTCCTTTTTTCTTTAAGCCTGTGATTCGTTACGAGGATTACCCCACCGTTTGCCTGGTTCACAGTGTTATCAGGTTCAACACCAGCGCTCCTGCTGCTGCATCCACCCCAGGCACCCCAGGTACTGGAACGACACCAACCTCTCTTCCCTCGCCTCCTCCTCTGCTTATTGTCAAGAAGCAGGACACCACCTTTTGCCCAGACGCAACCGACGCCAAACGTCTCATTCTGGTTATCGTCGACTTCATTGATGCCGTCAGACAACACAATCTGAACATCAAGAATGATGCTAAACATTATAAGCTTCATGAAGTTCTTGGTGGCAATCTCAAGCATACTTGGGACGAAATCATCTCTGACGCAGGTTCCTGTATTCAGGACAGCGATTTTGACAACAACCTTAACGCGTTCATTTTGCTCTTCCTTCCGTCCAATGTGTTTCTCATTCAGCAGGAATATATGTCTAACGCAACCAAGATTTATCACATGAATTGCTTTGCCGCTGCAGGACGCCTTCGTCTCATCAACATTCTCAGTGTTCATTTGCCCGGCTCCCGAGGAATGAAACTGTTTCCAACCAAAACAACTATGAAAAATGCCTTCTTTTGCCTCATGCTGCCAAGCTGGCAACTGAAGTTTAATGAAACAGGTAATCAACTCGATGACACTGCCTACCCTTTTAACCGTCTCGTCGCTTTCATGGAGCAATAACGTTTGCATCATAACGCTGGGCAAGTTACTTGTCAATCCAGTTGTCGCTCCACATGCAACAATAGTGGACACAACGGATGCATTGGGCATGACAACCATCGACCTCGATACACTTCATCATCTCAAAATACATATGGCAACAGCAACAATGTGTATCGCCATCCATTCTCCATGCCACGAACTTGCGATAGTTCCACCCAAACAGGTCGCCCACATCACGGTTATAAATCGCGCAGGTACACCCCATATCAGAACACTTGCTCTGACCGTTCAGATTGTTCTGGGCAACAGCCATATTTCGGATGCACAACACATTTGCAGTCCGCGAATAGACCGCATAACAGCCCATACAGAACACAATCATCTCAACAGGGCACATTGAGTGATGCTCATCATCTCAAAACGAGTGACAATTTCTACTACGACCACAATGCCCATCCCTCGGACAGAGCACATCAATCCAACGACGCACGTCACGACAATAACTACTTTCATGACCAACACGCGCACCCAGACGCACCACTTACTCAGGAACCTGATGACGACGATGACGAATGCTACCATCAAGCCAATCCTGACTACGGCAGTCAACCAGATTACTGACTACCACCGCCCACAGAATCCGTCCCCTATACCATCGCCATCGCTCGTCTCATCCATCGCTTGTCTCATCCAAAACTGTCCCTCCCCTCCCCTCGTCCCTACCTCATTTTATGTGACTCCGGCTCAAAAACAACCTGGTTCAGTAACCATGCTCTCCCTGTCAAAATCGTCCCAACCACTACTACACCTATTTCTGGCATCACCATGGCTGGAGAATTCAACTCCTCCCAACAAATCTCACTTCAGCATTTTGCACTTCCAGAACTTTCCCCTGACATAACTCTTCCCTCTCTTGACGCACGCGTCTTCCAAGCACCATGTTGCTACGACATGATCATCGGACGCGACGTCCTTTGCCATTTTCAGATCGTTTTGAACTTTCATAACAACAAAATCAAAACAGACAAACATACCATCCCAATGCGGACATTTCCGCGCATGCACACAGACTCTGCCACCCTCACCCTTCACATTCACACAAGACACATTGAAAAAGTTCAACCTGATGACACTTTCGCTCTTACCACGAACAAAACCGTCATTTAAGAATCCATATACAATCAACATGATGTCCGAACAGTCTGCGACAAATGCACGCATTTGACACACAATCAATGGGAACAACTGTACTCCGTACTGTGCAAATACCAAACAATTTTCGACGGGACACTCAAACACTACCCCGACGAAGAAATACACCTCGTCATCAATCCCACGGTAAAACCAAATTGCTCTCGAGCATACCCTGTTCCACACAAACAACTACCGCTTTTCAAGAAAGAACTTGATCGCCTTGTTGACATTGGCGTACTTTCCTGACAAGGACGCTCCAACTGGATCTCTCCAACATTCATTATTCCCAAGAAAGACGGAAAAATAAGATGGGTCTCCAATTTCCACGCCCTCAACAAAGCCATCAAACGAAAAGTATATTCTGTCCCTCGCATTCAAGACATATTATCCCGACACTCCAGATACAAATATCTCACCAAAATGAACATTTCTATGCAATATTACACATTCGTCCTCGATGACGAAAGTCAAGATCTAACCACCATCACGACTCCATTTGGTCTTTACAAATATAATTGCCTACCCATGGGAGTCTCTCAATTCCCAGACGTAGCCCAAGAAATAATGGAACGTGTTCTACACGACATTCCAAATCTTGAAATTTACATTGCTGACATCGCATGCTTCAGCAACACTTTGAAAGAACATCTACAACTCATCGATACCGTTCCCACTTGTTTACAAGACAAAGGATTCGTCATCAACCCACTCAAATGTGAATGGATCATCCAAGAAACAGATTTCCTTGGTCACTGGTTAACGCCCAATGGCATTAAACCATACATCAAAAAGGTTAAGGCAATCCTAGCAATGCTCCCACCCAGAAACCTCACGCAACTCTGAGCCTTTCTAGGTCTCGTCTCATACTATCGCTGCATGTGGCCAAGCCGCTCTCACATACTCGCCCCGCTCACCAATCTCTTAAAGACTCCTTGCATATTCCAATGTAACAACACTTGCCAAAAAGCAATCAAAGAAATGAAATCAATCGTCGCCGTTGAAACAATGCTCGCTTACCCAGACCACAACATTCCATTTCACATCTATACCAATGCATCTGACTTTCACATCGGCGCAGTCATCAAACAAAACAACATTCCCGTTGCTTACTTCGCACGCAAGCTCAACCAAGCGCAAGCCAACTATACAACCATCGAAAAGGAATTGCTCTCCATTGTCCAAACATTCAAAGAATACCGGCCTATGCTCCTCGGTGCACTCATTCATCTGTACACCGACCATACAAACCTAACGTACAAGCTCTCGACGTACAACACCCAATGAGTTCTACGATGGAAACTAATCTTAGAAGAATACAACCCCATTTACCATTACATCAAAGGCCCGGAAAACACAGTCGCCGACTCCCTCAGCCGCACCCCAACGACTCTCACCTCCTATTTCACAACTACCAATTTCAACGGCGACATCTCAAACAATGACTCCTTCTCATTTTCAACCATGGCCGCGAGCCTCATGGCGCTGCCATCATGTGCTGCATCGACTGATAGTCATCCTGTTGAAGACAGCTACCTGATTCACCCCCGTTTTGACCAAAAAGGCAGATTGCCATTTCATTTTGCAACCATTCACCAATACCAATCCCATGACCCCAAAGTTCTCACCCTGCCACAAAAACGTCATATCAAACTGCCTCATCTGCCCCCTAGTACGCACAGGGACCCACCAAGCCGGTCAACTTGCACCACGCACAGGACCCATAGCGCCTTGGTCCAAAGTTCACGTTGACTGCATTGGCCCATGGAACGTCAAAATCAACAAAATCAACCTTAAATTTGATGCTCTAACATGCATCGACCCAGTTACCAACCTCCTTGAAATCATCTGAATCCCAGGATCCAAAACAGCAGAAAACATCAGACGTCTTTTTGAAAACTGCTGGCTCTCCCGTTACCCTCGCCCCATGCGCATCGTCCACGATCATGGTCCCGAATTCAACGGACACAACTTTCAATTTCCGCTCGACTATGCAGGCATCAAGCCAATTAACATTTCCCCTCTCACACCCACAGCCAACGGAATCATGGAATCCACCCACAAGACCATTGGCCAAATCATACGCACAATGATCAATCTCAAACCACCAAAAACTGAAACAGAAGCCAACAACCTTGTCAATGAAGCAATATTCACCGCAATGCACGCCCTCCAATGTAATCCAGTTTCCACGCTCGGAAATTTTTCACCTGGCGTCCTCTTATTCAACCGTGACATTCTCCTCAACATTCCACTCCACGCCGGCATCATCACCTTAACCAAACATCGCCAAGCTCAAATAGACACCCGACTCCTTCGCGCCAACCGCAAACGCACAAATTATGAACTTACTGTAGGTCAAGGCGTTTTCGTCAACATACATGATTGCAACAAACTCAATCTTGTTTGCGAAGGCCCCTACCCAATCTTACAAGTACACACCAACAATACAGTCACCATACGCCGCAGACAAACACACGAACACATCAGCATCTGCCACCTTACCCCAGCCAAACCATCATGAATTTTCATAGTAAGGGAGAATGACCAACGCACAGACACTACAGTCATGAGTCACTGACACACTCCCTCAGTCCAGTCACCTGTCATTGACACACTCCTTCAGTCCAGTCATGTGTCATTGACACACTCCAATAGTCATGAGTCAATGACATTGTTCCCAATCATCTGTCATTGTTCAATCATATTCAAACATCATATAGAACCTTCGCCTTGAAGTCTCATCCAAATTCCAATTATCAAAGAACCCAGTTCTTTTCCAATTGTATCACTGAACTAGCTGGGAAGCTTCTCAAATTATCTTGAAGTCTTAGTAGACACTAAAACTCAATAGCACACAATTTCATACACAGCGTAGCTCAGGTAGGAACCCAGGTTTAATCTGGGTAGGGGCCCAGATTAAATGCTGTAATTGATGTAGTAGCGAACCAAATATAAGGAATGGTAGTGTCACATGGAACGTATGACCTACGACGTACGAACCAGAGAACACCCTTGAGTATGCAAGATCTCACTGTATCACCAACATAGGTACAATATCCAAAATCTGCTCACAAGCAGCAATCGACTGTAAGCAGCAAATTACAGGCAAGCACTAACAAGCCTGTAAAGGATTCTTCCAGCAAGAACCAAGCCTACAGCTCACTCTTTTTGCTCCTAAAACAATTAGTAGTAGAATAAGTTGGCTTATACGTCCAGGCCCAATAGTCATCCCTATTGTACCCGTACAAGCCTCTCTCGTGTTGGATAGTCATCCTACCGTATCACAAACTGATTTCTCCCAACGTGACGATCACAGGGCCCAATGCGTCTACCGCAAGAACGATTGCCCGCCGGCACAGCTATCCACGTTCTCCGTACAAGCATATCTTGGTTTGATATAATCCTCCCAATGCGAGGATTAATACAAGGCCCAACGCGCCTACAGCAGCTGAACCCCGCGAGGATTACAGCAAGGATTACCGCAAGAATCACCGGAACCGCAAGAATCACCGGAACCGCAAGAATCACCGGAAGGTCCAAGGCGCCTACCACAAGAACAAGCCGACGCTGGTTTGCTAGCCATACTTTACCCACGTCAACCAACACGCCTACAACTACCATCAACCGCGTCTACGGCAACAACCGACGCGCCTACACCAACACGAGTCCGTGAACACACCACCGCGGTACAGCTACCAACGGCCACGGCCACAAGATGAACTACATGCGTCCGATAACTGTCACGCGACCCAACGCGACCCCTCCCAAGCCCTATTTTGAGAAAATCAACCCTGCTTTTGTTATGCGCAAGGGCAATATTTTAAATTCACAATTTTTTGTGGTAAAGAGTTTCAACCCCCCTCAGGTTGCAACCAAAACTCACCCCGAGGACTCAAAATGTCCCTCGATCTCTCAATTTGGACTAACTTGATTTAAAAAATCTATTTCTTGCTACCAAACTTCCTAACCTAGATGATTTCTTGTAATGAATTTGCATAGAAATCTACAGCAGTAGCTTCCTACACCGTTTTCGTACTAGATAATTTCTGGTAACGAATTTTTGTAGAAATCTATAGCACTACCTTCCTACATGATTTCACCTCCATTATCCCTTTTTTCCTTTTTTTGGAACTGTGTTCCAAAAAATGGTCTTTTTGTAGATATGTGTCCGGGATGGTGATAGTAGTAGCAGTAGTAATGTAGGTATGATAGTAACGGCTTCTGTTGGGGTGGTGAAATGTTTTTTTGTACAATTCATGTCAACAATGATGGAAGGGCGTTTCAGAATTCTCTAACCGGAACGGCGTTTCAGGCTTTGTGTTCGAATCATGTTTAAATTTGAAATCTTGCTACCAAACTTCCTAACCTTAACCCAAGATATGAAATAAAATTATTTTCAGAAGTGTTTGTTTGCTATGTTTCCGCGTTGTTTCTATGTCACGCCGTGTCTTCTTTCATACCATCATGCCTTTTCATGCTTGCTCCAATAGCATCATGCTTGTTTTCATCATGTTCATTTAACACCACCATCGAAACCATTTCTTCCCCTCCCTTCTTCCAATAGAAGAACATGTCACAACCTAGAAAAAATCCCCGTCACTTCAAGAAGGGTTGTTATACCAAAATACCCAAATCATTTATCTGCCGTAGCTGCATGTCCTATAAGGGCAAGTCAAAGACATTCATTGGAAGCAGACAAGATTCCACTTCACACAAATCATACCGCTATGTATCACAAGGCCTGTCACGGCACCTTGATTCAATAGCTTTTTGCCGTGATTTCTATTTAAACCATAACCTAATGGAATTTTTGTCATCTGCCAAAGAAGAATCCACTACAGTTTGCCATTCCCCTTCACAATATGGCCTGACATTGACCAAGAATGGTCCAATTGTTCCCTCTGCCGCTGTTGCTGCTGCTCACACTAATAAGGCATCCTCTAATGAAACGTTCAACTCAGTTCTAAACAGTCAGGTAGTACACAATTTATTTGTTCCACCAATTGATTGAAATGTAATGTCATCACAGTTGTTTCCTTCAGAAGACAACAGCAACAACGATGACATGGTTATTCATGAAGAAATTTGCCTTCCTATTCAGAACAATAATGGTATGGATGATACGGAACCCACCGCATCCCAACCAAACATAAATGAAAGAGAGCAATTGATCTGATCCCATGTTTCTTTTTCACCTACCAATAGGCTCATTGCTGAAATAAAGCTCATGAATCTAATGACAAAACACAAGTTACCTCTAAACACATTCAAATCTATTTTTCAATGGGCAAACGAATGTCAAAATATTCATGGTGTTGACTTCAGCACTTGTTCCTTCCCCCGCCATCGAGAAGCCATATTTAGTGAAATCAAGTCCAATTTGGGTATTTCAGAGACCAAGTTTGAGCCACACATAATTAACTGGTTACCTGGCAATTTACCCACCCAAATATTTGTCCGATCCTTCCCAGACGCACTTCATTGTTCCCTTCTGACCAATAAGGAATTGATGCAAGAAGCCAATTTGTCTTTTCCCAATGTCAAGACTCCTCTTTCACCGGAAAACAACCCATCAATCACCAACAAAACATACATAACAGAACTACACCACGGCTCTTGGTGGACAGAATTGTGGAAGCAGATCTGCAATGAAAATGAAGAAATCCTTGTTCCGATCATTTTCTACATGGATGGAATCAGCTTGGATGCACATGGCTGTCTGTCACTCACTCCTCTCAACATGACTCTTGGTATTTTCAATACTGAAGCAAGAAAACGCCCTGACGCTTGGACCACAATTTATTTTCATCCCGACACTGAAATTGAGAGCATAAGACACACAAAAAAAACACGGCGAAAGATAATACTCAAAATCTACACACCAAGCTTGCATCAGCTTTGCAATCTTTCAAGCAAGTATGTGAAATGCAGGGCGGGTTGGAGTGGGATTATCTTCCGTATGCAGGAAAAGTGTTCAAAGTGAAAATGAAATTTACAATTGCATATGTTGTTGGTTTCACAACAAACTATGTGGAAAGTATGGATCCTACACGGAAAAGGTGAAGAAATTTTGCCAACACTGTACATGTCCTACACATGTCATCCATAAACCAAAAGCCCAAGTGGAGGAACAGACTCGGCTCTGGGTTCCAGAAGATTTTGAACCCCCCCCCCCCCCCAAACATTTCTGCAAGGGAATACAAGGAGTACTTCAAAAGCATTTCCCACCATCCCATAAAAAATGCTTTTCACAGCCTCAATTTTGGTAGTAATGTCAACAACATTCACTTTGCTACTCTCGGTGAGTGTTTGCATATGCATCAACTGGGTGTAGCACGTAGGGCAGTAGAATCAATCGATTCTTTGTTAAAAGGCAGTCCTAAGTGTTGGTATGCCCCTGATTTAAACACGAATGGCACATCAGCTACTATTGGTTCACTCGCTCAGTTATACGGTGGTCTTTTGTCAAGGCAATTGGACAGAGATTTCCCTAGAACAAAGTTTTCAAGTCAGCTTCTCTCCATTACCAAAAAGGAGGGTAGTGATTATTCAGGAATGCTCATTTCCATTCTGATCACCCTTTGTTCCGATGTGGCAATAAACATCATCCAGGACGCGACATTTATTCAGAAACAAGTAGAGGTCATTCAACTGACCCTCTCCATGGAAGAATTCTTGAAGCATGGGAATATAACCATTTCTGGATTGGAAAATCTCCCAAAGATGATAATCCGTTTTATCAATTGTATTAATTCCACCTGCCTCAGAGAGGGAATGGGTACGAAACTGATCAAAAGCCATCTATACTTTTACCTTGTTGAGTACATAAAACTTTGGGGACGTCCATGCGGATGGGATTCTTCTTATTCAGAATCACACCACAAAACTGAAATCAAAGCACCCTCGAAGAACACTCAACAGAATGCTTCCACATTGATAATGCAAACGGCAAAGCGACAGGAAGAAAAAATGCTGCTACGAGTAACTACTTCAAAGTTCAATTTAGTGACGACAGAAGATGTTTCTGGTAATCAAATCCCTCCTGAAGTTGCAGGCTCAAAATTTCAGGTGTTCATTAACAACAATGGGGCAAGTACTATGAGATGGGTTAGGTCATCAAACAAAACAAAACCATATTTCTCCCATCGTGTTGTCTTTTGTATGTCAGAATGTTCTTCCACTTTTGCAGGACTCTACCTTTGTGAAAGGATTTACTGAACATAACAGGTTTGACCAATGCACACAGCAAAATTACTTGTTTTGGAGCCACCCTTCATATCGTTCTGATGGTGGCCAGCTGAACTCTGTCTGGTATGATTGGGCCTTGTTCGATGCCAACGCATGTGAAATACCCTGCCATATTATGTGTTTTGTTGAACTCTACAATCTGAAGCAGCCTTACTCATTTGTTTCTGAGTACCAAATTGCCAACGAAGGCATTTATGCAGTAGTGACCAAGTTTAAATCCACTCCAACACCAACAGCTTTGTCGTTTGTGACCAGAGGTGAATTTGACAAAAATTCCCTGTTCTTATTTTCGTGTTATCAGCATACTTTCCAATGTAGCAGTTGTCCCAGAACTCCATGCAATTGGTACCTTGCAATCAAACTCATGTCTAGTTGTGTCGAATCAAAGGGTTTGGCTGGATGAATTCCACAAGACAACGTCATCTTTGCCTAATGAAGAGGCACTCTACTCCCAATGCACTATTGTTGAACAATACAGCGACAATAATGATGATGGTACTAATTCAGGTGATGACAGTTCAATGACATCAAACGATGATGACGATAGTGAGGTCCTCTCTGACACATCCAATACTTAATTGTCTACCTAGTACAATATCAATGATAACTTAGTATTACTGAATCAAATGCTCCTCCGTATTGATCGTAACATATTTCTCCTACGTTTTGATTGATTGCTACTCCGTAATGATTGCACAATGGTGCAGGAAAACAACAGAAGGGAATGGAACGTCTAACTTTAAATTATTGTTTAATATTATTATAGAGGATTAGCTGTTAGCACAGTTTTTCTCGATACATAGGCGCTCATAATATAACAGCCTTTGTATTTCGGATTCAAATAGCTATGTAATACTTATGGATTGAACAATAGAGTATCGCCCGACCTCAATTGAACTTTCACTCCATACCTGGGGAACACAAAGTAATAAATCACCTCGTCATCACTTACATGTTTCGGAGCAATAACCGTCAGCCTCGTATAGAACATATTGGCATCAATATGGCATTTTGAGTGATTGTTACGTGATGACCGATTGCATTCAGTGTTGTACGACTAACAACCTCATTCATCACAGTCGTTTCAAGGCTGACAAATTTTGCCATTGGACTTAAACAAAGCTGCATTTCCTTCACAATGTGTAGGGCTGTCTGTTCAAGGTTGTCTTTTGTTGTAGGGTCCACATTGTTTTTGAAAACATACACACCATTTCCTGATGTCAATCGATGTGGTCTCATCCCAACAATAGCATATCCATTGTTGACACTATCACATTTGGATCCTCTGCCTATTTTGGGTTTAGCTTCAACAATTTCCCCAGCGAACCTTCTTGCATTTTCTATATTTTTGGGAGTACCCAAGCGTTGTTTTGCAAATTGTGTGGAAGCTTTTGCAAAGATTCTCAATGATGGTTCTGATTCGGCGTACGCTAAAACAAACTTTTTGTCGGTACTATCCAATGTCTTGAAACTATCAATAGACACAGCCTCTCCTGATGTATATTCCTTTTCTCCAACTGTTTTCAAACCCCATTGTGTTTCCATGAATTTACCTTGAAACCCATTATTGTTAACTGTTTTCAATGCTATTTGCTTGACATGTTGGACAATTTCCTTCATACTTCGACGTGCCTTCTTTGGTTTTATCTCCAACAAGTGTTTGTAAGTCTGGTGGATTGTTGATGATGGCGGTGCTGCGTTTTGGAGAAAATTCGAAGTCATTCTCTTTCTACATGTCTTCCCATGTTTCCTCTTTGATTTTTGCTTGATTGCTTTTGCTGGCAATTTCCTTGTTGTTGTTGCGGTCAATTCGCGCGTGTTGGGGGTTATGGTTGGGGTTGATTCCATTGTTGCCGATGATCGCTGTTGCTGTTGCCAACAAGTGCTGTTTGCAGATCGATTGCCAACAATTGGTGTTGCGGATCAATTGGTGTTGCTGTTGCCGACGATTGCTGTTGTTGCTGTTGCCAACGATTGGTGTTGCGGATCGATTGCTGTTGGATCGATCTGTGTTGCGGATCGATTGGTGTTGCGGATTGATTGGTGTTACGGATCGGTTGGTGTTGCGGATCGATTTGTGTTGCCGACGATTGGTGTTGCTGTTGCCGACGATTGCTCTTGTTGCTGTTGCCGATGATTGGTGTTGCGGATCAATTGGTGTTGCTGATCAATTGGTGTTTCCGACGATTGGTGTTGCCGGCGATTGGTGTTGCGGATCGATTGGTGTTGCGGATCAATTGGTGTTGCGGATTGATTGGTGTTGCGGATCAATTGGTGTTGCGGATTGATTGGTGTTGCTGTTGCCGACGATTGCTGTTGTTGCTGTTGCCAATGATTGGTGTTGCGGATCGATTGCTGTTGGATTGATTGGCTGTTGCGGATCGATTGGTGTTGCGGATCGATTGGTGTTGCCGACGATTGGTGCTGCGGATCGATTGGTGTTGCGGATCGATGGGTGTTGCGGATCGATTGTTGTTGCTGTTGCCGACGATTGCTGTTGTGGATTTATTGGTGTTGCCAACGATTGCTGTTGCCAATCAATTGCTGTTGCGGATCTCTCGCTGCTGTTGCTGTTGCTGATTTGTCAATTAGTTGCCGGATGAATCCCACTGATCAATTTGTTGCCGTTGTTGCTGTTGCCAATCTATAACAATCTACAATAATTGAAAAATTGAGGTGAGTATCTATTGATGTAGAGTAAATGATAACAACAGAATAATATAATCTACGTGCTACCAACCTACACCGTTGGCTTCCTTTTGTAGTTGCCGTTCTTGTTCGTTTTGCTGCCGGATGCTGCTTCTGCTGTTGATTTGTGTGTTCTGATGATTGTTGTTCCGGCCCTAGGAAAATAAGAAGAAAATCAGAAGTGAGGAATACATCATCGGCAATGTAGGATGTAGGTATCATTGTTGTCTATCTATCTCATGTTGTTCTTTTTGGCTGGCTGCTTGTTGCGAATCGATTGCTGTTGCTGTTGCCGACAATTGCTGTTGCCCTAGATTGCTGTTGCTGTTGCTGGTGCCAATGATTGCTGTTGCCAACGATTGTTTTTGCTGACAATTGTTGTTGCTGCTTGATTTTGCTGAAAATTGTTGTTGCTGTTGCTGTTGCCGACAATGGATGTTGCCTGCTCCTTGTTCCGATCCGTTGTTCCCATTTGGTGCTATTATAATATTAATAAAAACAGAAGGGGGGAAATACATTATCAGCAATGCCGGAGGCAGTATAATCATTCTCTATCTCTCTCACGTTGTTGCCTTCCACTTGGTGTTGCCTTACATCTCTCTCATTCGTACGGTTGCTTGTTCTGATTCGTTTTACCGTTGTTCCAATCCGTTGTTTCGATCCGTTGTTACGTTGTTACTGCTGCTGCCGTAGATTTGCAGACTTCTTACTCCTCTATCACGAAAAACTGGATCTTGATCCTGTTGATATATAGGCAATGGATGCAGATTTCTTGCTTTCAAGACGTATATGTAAGGCTACAGTCCAAACAATATCTATCCAGCAATTCCTCTATTGTCCAATGCCGTCCAATTCTTTTTTCAGCCAAGGCAGTTGTTTTGGACTAAAATATCTCAAGCCTGAATTCCCTGCCTACTAGTGATCATTGCTGATCAGTTCAGTGGGATCCTGCGTTCTCGGACGGAGTGCTTTATCGTACAAGTACGGTAATCCAACTCTGCTCAAGATAAGTTTGGCAAGAAGATTATGAAGGGAAAGAGTATTTTTTGTGTCCGAAAAAAAAATCACACTGTAAAATCACACTGTAAAATCACTTTTCGCTGTGTGTGTGTGTGTGTGTGTGTGTGTTGGAAAAGAAAAAAATCGATACTTAACCTGTGAGATCTAATTCACTGAATATAGAATAATAAAGAATGCTTTGATTTTCTTAATTAAGTTGACAACGTTAAGTAGATTATATCGTGTGTTGCGCGCGTTTTGAATATAGAATAACAAAGATAAGCGCGCACAACGCGCTCGATATAGCCCTTATTTTTTAGTTAACGTTCTCAACTTGTGATCCAGTGAAATCTTTCATGTACCGTTGATAACTTCTAGTAACAAATTTTCAAAGATAAGTGCGCACAACGCACGCAATATAGCCCTTTTTTTTTAGCTAACGTTCTCAACTTGTGATACAGTGAAATCTTTCATGTACCGTTGATAACTTCTAGTAACGAATTTGCGTAGAAATCTACAGCAAAAGCTTCCTGCACAATTTTTGTACTACATAATTTCTGGTAACAAATTTGCGTACATATCTACGGCAATAGCTTTCTCCACCGCTACCGTTGTGTCCAGGTGTATTATGATAGTATTACTACTAATGTAGATATGATACTAATGACTTCTGTTGGGGTGGTGAAACGTCTTTTTGTACAATTCATGTCAACAATCATGGAACGGCGTTTCAAAATTCTCTAGCCGGAACAGCGTTGCAGACTTTGTGTTCAAAGAATGTTTCAATTTGAAATCTCAAAATGAAGTAGTACGTAAGATTAGGTGGTGAAACGTTCTCTTGTACAATTCATGTCAACAGTCATGGAACGGCGTTTGAGAATTCTCTAACTGGAATGGCGTTTCAGACTTTGTGTTCAAATCATGTTTCAATTTGAAATCTCAAAATGAAGTAGTGATGTCGGTAAAATTGTAATGACTTCAGTTGGGGTGGTGTAACGTTTTTTTGTACAATTCATGTCAACAATCATGGAACGGCGTTTCAAAATTCTCTAACCGGAACGGCGTTGCAGACTTTGTGTTCAAAACATGTTTCAATTTGAAATCTCAAAATGAAATAGCAATGTCGGTATGATTGTAATGACTTCAGTTGGGGTGGTGTAACATTTTTTTGTACAATTAATGTCAACAATCATGGAACGGCATTTCAAAATTCTCTAACCGGAACGTCGTTGCAGACTTTGTGTTTGAAACATGTTTCAATTTGAAATCTCAAAATGAAGTAGTAATGTTGGTATGATTGTAATGACTTCAGTTGTGGGAGTGAAACATTTTTTTTGTACAATTAATGTCAACAATTATGGAACGGCGTTTCAGAATTCTCTAACCGGAACGGCATTGCAGGGTTTGTGTTCAAAGCATGTTTGAATTTTGTATCTCAAAATGAATGTTACTGGGTTTTAAGCAATTGGTTGGAAAATCTCAACATAGAGCACCGTATCTCAAAATTGATGATCCGTGTTTCAGATCGTTGTGGTTTGTTTTCGTCACTTTTTAAGTTGTCGTTTGGAACAGCGTTGCAGGTTCTACTATTTGTTTACGGTTAAAGTGGAAATATTTGTACATTGTTGCATGATGTTTGTTTGTCGTTAAAGGCGCTGTGGTTTGAAGTTTAGTCGAATCTATTTTTTGTTTCATCATTTGACAATCTCTTGATATGTCATGTTTTGTTGTGTTTTCTGATTTGTTATGCAACGAGTTATCAAATTGTAGCAACTTAGATTGCTTTCACACAATTTTATTTTGTTGTTCTCAAAATTATCAATCAAACAATGAGAATTTTGAGAAGTAACTCAAGATGTCTGTCTAATTCACCAGCAGATGAAGTCACAGCTGCAGCCGCAATCCCAACGGAAGTAGCAGGCGCAACTCCCGCGTCAGCAGAAGACAACAACACTAATCCATCATCAAATGCAGCTGCAGTCGCAACTGCTGTTGCAGAACACCATATTATTCCTCCACAAGATGAAGCCACAGAGAAGCACTACTCCACCACAAGATGAAGGGGCAGTCGCAGACACAGCCACAGCCTCACAAAATCCACCACCAACGTTGCTTCAAAATGATTTAAAAGCTCCTCCGGTCAGTCAAGGGTGTGCAGTCCATAAACCAAAGAAGAGGAAAGCCAAGAAATCAAAAAGAAAACTTAAAAAAAAGAAGAAGTAATGATGGTGAAACACCATCCGTTGTTCCCCCAACACCTGATCAAGGAGTCACAGGTGCACAACCTTCGGCGTCTATGGGCAATAAAGCTGGTGGTACTTTATCATTGGAATTATTTGATGATGACTCCCAATACAAGGTTCACACGGATGCGATGAAAAGACGTGTCAAAACTTGTCTGAAGCAACAGGGTCCTAACGGATTCTCAGAGAATATTTTGACAGACGAACTCATCACTGCCGTCAGTTGGGGACATCGAATCTGTCTTCAGCCAGCTCATGAACAAGGTTTTCATCATCACTAAACTCTTTTCTTCTGGAAACCGGCCTGACTTCAGCGAGCAAGCAACGGGTGACAAACCATCATCGGGTCCTATACCAAGGGTTGTTGACGTGATGGTAAATCTTTTTCTACGCGACTCGGGTTCACAGTTGATAAAGAAGGTCTCTATCTTGGATCCAAAGGAGCTGACAACTCAGTTTCAAGGAGTACAAAATGAAAGATAAATGGAATGCCTTCCAGTCAGCGCTCGACTCCGTTATCAAAATCGATGATAATAGTACAGCAGGTGTAACAGAGTACACCTGGGTTGAAGGACAAGACAAAGTAGCGGAAGGCACCTTGAATGCTGTTTGGGCGAAGAATGTTGTTAACTACGACACCATACTGAAGTACATGAAAGTGTATTTAAGCTTACTTTGGTGGTACGTACGTTGTGTTGAATTCCCCCCTGCACCTTCACCGGACAAGGAAGGTCCGTTTTTCTATCAACAATTTAAAGACGATGTAAAGAAAGGGAAGCTATACGTCCGCCAGATGGTCTCATTCTTCAAAGGTCTTTTCTTTCACCGCGCATTGAGGCATTTTCTTTCAGCAAGTCACTCCTTTGAACAGTTGGACAATAGAATGAATCAAATTAGGGGTCAAGAAGTTGTGTGTGCACCAACAAGAGAAGGTGTCGCAGCAGTTGAGTTAGTGCCCTTAACTGATTCCCCAAAATACCTCAAGTTGGATTGGCCATCCGATGTGTACCAAGGTACCCCTTGCGTTTCAAAAGGTCCTCATGTATTTGTGGGTACGCTTCCAATGACAGAAGGCACTAATTTTTCAAGAACTCAGCCTTCACCACTTCACCGACGAGTCATTACTTGATGACAATTTGTACAAGGAACTATTGCCCAATCTCTATGAGTCTTCAGTTTTTGGTTGGACGGTACAAAATACCAGGAGTTGACAATTTGGTGGGGAAAATTCAATTCAAACTGTTATCTTCTCTTCACTTTTGCAAGATTATGGAGCACCGGAAAACTCTTAACAAGTGTTACAGAGTAGGCGTTGACTTTGCAAAAAATGCGGTGACTCTTTGTAATGCAAAGAAATCAGAGGAACGGGACATATTTGTCGACGATTTCGATCCTGAGGACAAACAACACGTGAGGACATTGTTGCAACATTAACTCCTGAGTTTGTCCTGCTGGGTTGACAATGTTGTTTCCATGCCGGACCAACTTGACCAGGTGGATCTTGTTTGCGAGGAATTGCTCGACTATGTTCTAACATCTCGTTTGTCCCGTGGTCCTAATGGTACACGTGTCCTGGTTACTAGGATTATGGTTTCAAAGGCAATAATGAAGGTAGTACGGGGCAAGGAAGAAAAAACTTCTTTTAACATTGACGACACACACAAGAATTTGGACAAATATTTGAAAGCAGAGCGCCATTCATTGCCGTTGAACTCTAATCCTGGTGAACCTCACCGCAAAGATCGGTTATTCATTTTCACCAAGGGCGGTGCTCGATCCATTCAATTTGAAGAACCAACTCCACCTGAGCTTCTGAGAGGTGAGGAGTGTCAACATACTTACCCCATCGCGAAAGAGGACTACAGCGTATCCGTGACAAGGTTCCTTAATTTTGATGAGAACTGCACATACACGGTGGACGACCGATTGTTCTGGGAACATACAAGATTCGTATTCCGTGATATTTTCATCACACGACCGGAAATACTACTCAAAGGTTGTAAGTGTTTTGAGAGGTCTCTGCGATTTCTGACAACTTACAATTATCTACTTGTTGGGGGCCAATTGTTTGTTCCATTGACAAAGGAACTTCTGTCTTTGGTTTTCCAGAACAAAAAATACGTGTTGGAAGCAAACTTGGAAGTAAGTTTTGTGTCAGGCGAGGATGAAAAGACTTTACAATCTGATGGCGGCTCGTTGATCCAACTATTCAAAAAAATCAAGGTACCCACGAGTCAACATTACAAAGCTACCAACATTGCAAAGTGGGACTTCATGAAGGTGCACTTGAAAAACTTTGAGACATTCATCGAAGAGAATGGGACATATTCTGTCTGATGGCTAGTGTTCACTAACAAAGGTCTCAATGGAGTGGAATCATTCTTTCGATTTCCTTGGGAAGATAAATTGACGGTAGACTCTGACTCCTCAATTGGTGAAGGTAACCCAAAGGATGATGAAGAAGAAGAAGACGTAAGAAACGCCGACAAACATCCCACCAACCCCGACGCAGTCAAAGAGAACGCATTCACAAAGGCAAAGAAGAAGTCGCTCCTTACAAAATGTAATAAACGAAACAAGTCTGCATCAGACAAATCAAATGGAGAGCTGAAGTACAAGGAGAGGAAGGTTTCTTTGAACCTTGGCCATGTTCAAGATCTTGGATACCTTCTGCAAGTTCCTTGTCCAAGACCCAACAACGTAGTAACGCAGAAGCGCTCCGGAAACGTGAAGGTGTTGTTCTCAGAACTTGATCCCGGGATCCAGTATCCTCATTATGCAATTGGTAGTGAGGTTACAATCACGGGTATTCCAGCACCTGGAACTGGTGTAGTGAAGAGTTATGCATCAAAGAGGAAGGACCATTATCCTCAATACCCTGGATACATGGTGCACAAGAAACTACCGGATGGTACAACAGTGAAACGCGCAACCTGGTTCCCTTATGATCGTGTTGGGTCAAATAAACCGCAGTTCACCAAGTTGTCCGAGGTCTTCAAATAATGAAACAATGCTGTATTGGGTAGACGTGCATAGCCTTGACCACGCACCACCATAGAACACAACAAAGAGTGGCAAAGCCGCAAAGAAGTGATCATAGTAGTACTACGTCACTAGTACTTCTTCTTCTCCACATTTGATTCAGATTAACCAACAAATGGTTGTGTGGGTAAGAAAGAATCATAAGTCATATTTACTAGACTACTACAAGCAATAGATTACTTTAAGCTTTTCATATTACTCTAGTATTACATGTTCTTGTAGTACTGTAGTCCAACCTGTGTGTTCATAGTGGTTATTAGTTGAATGTTCTCAGATTCTTCTACCTACTACTAGTATTAGTAGTAGTAATACAGAAGTCCAATCTGTTCGTATCATGATTAACAACAACAGGATGCATTTTCAGTGAACAATGAATTGAACCCTGTCCATAGTATGAGCAATATTGATGATGAAATTGCTGGCAATGACACACAGTTGCACTTGAAAACTTATTAGGACTCACAGTTTTGGTAATTGGATTATGTCCAGGGACAATAAGTATTTCAAAATTCATACTGTCTAAAGTAGTATCAGCTTGAAAATTATACAGTTTGTTTCATAGTCTACCACATCCATAGTGTTAGCAATATTGATGATGAAATTGCTGGCAATGACACACAGTTGCACTTGAAAACTTATTAGGACTCACAGTTTTGGTAATTGGATTATGTCCAGGGATAATAAGTATTTCAAAATTCATACTGTCTAAAGTATCAGCTTGAAAATTATACAGTTTGTTTCATAGTCTACCACATCCATAGTGTTAGCAATATTGATGATGAAATTGCTAGCAATGACACACAGTTGCACTTGAAAACTTATTAGGACTCATAGTTTTGGTAATTGGATTATATCCAGGGACAATAAGTATTGCAAAATTCATAATGTGTAAAGTAACAGATTGAAAATTATACAGTTTGTTTCATAGTCTACCACATCCATAGTGTTAGCAATATTGATGATGAAATTGCTGACAACGACACTCAGTTGCACTTGAAAACTTATTAGGACTCACAGTTTTGGTAATTGGATTATATCCAGGTACAATAAGTATTTCAAAATTCATCAGGGACAATAAGTATTTCAAAATTCATACTGTCTACTAAAGTATCAGCTGGAAAATTATACAGTTTGCACACTAATTTGCAATTAAAAATTCCAAAATCAGATATTTTGTGTGATTGAACCATGAATATTGTTCCTGTTATGGATAAGATGAATCATGAAAGAAACAGAAGTGAGTTATCTGTCGTGGTTTGTGTGTCACCACCTAATTAGTGCATTTGGGTACTGGATTTGGAGGAAAAATACACACTAATTTGCAATTAAAAATTCCATAATCAGATATTTTGTGTGATTGAACCATGAATATTGTTCCTGTTATGGATAAGATGAATCATGAAAGAAACAGAAGTGAGTTATCTGTCGTGGTTTGTGTGTCACCACCTAATTAGTGCATTTGGGTACTGGATTTGGAGGAAAAATACACACTAATTTGCAATTAAAAAATAGAAAATCTTTTATTTTGTGTGATTGAACCATGAATATTGTTCCTGTTATGGATAAGATGAATCATGAAAGAAACAGAAGTGAGTTATCTGTCGTGGTTTGTGTGTCACCACCTAATTAGTGCATTTGGGTACTGGATTTGGAGGAAAAATGACCAGTGACCAAAATTATTATAAAATTCATACAGACTAAAGTATCAGCCTGACAATTGTCAAAATTGTTTGATACTCTACCCAATCCAGCATAGAATGAGCAATGTTCATCCTGAAATTGCAGCAAATGACAAACTTATGCACTAAAAAACTGACTATCAATCACTATTTAGGTTACTTCATACAAAAATAAAGAAATACTAGTAGGAACAAAAACTAATGCGGAGATTACTACATCTGCACGGTTCTACGGAGGAGTCAAACCACAAGACACAGTGACATCAATATAAGCCAATCCTTGTGAGATCATGAAATTTACACCACTTAAAGTGCGGTAAGGATTATTCCTTCTTAACAGTTTACAACGAGTACTAATTGTACTAAAATACGACTGGAGTATTTGCCGCACGTCAAACATTGTTAGAAGTAAGAGGTAAATGGAGAACACAACACCCAAATCAGCGTACAAGAGGAAGGTTTTGAAGCCTAGGTTTCTTTTGGATTCAGTGGAGTACTGTGCAAGAAGTTATGAGCTAAATAACGGTGACAAAAACGACGAGCGGAATCCATTCTTATATCATTTTGAAACTGGGTCCGATGCGCTGCTATGTGCCAAAAACGGCAACTTGGTAATCACAATACTTAATGGATGCAACAAGATTGATGACATGAGAGAAAGACTCAACAGCCCAAAAGGCCATTTTGATGAAGAAGAAGCTTTAGAAATTTGGGAACAATGCTTAAAGTACTTAACTGAGGACATATTTCCTTTCTATGAGGAAGGCGACACTGCTGCCGTTGACCACGTGTGGGCTTTGGGTATCATTATGACATACGTTTTATGTGATTATCCTGCATTGATAGGAACAGGAGGACATACAGTGCTACAACAACGTGGGTATTGGACAACCAGTACAATCAGGAGAACGAGAGAGGCTCGAACTGAATGGTCATACTTTTCCACCAAAGAAATGGTGTCACCTGACGCCGGAAGCCAGAAAACACATAAAGCAATGCATACATTTTCACCCGGGTAACCGTCCCTGTCTGACAACCCTTTGGTTCAACAAGTGGCGCACAACGACTGAAGAGGCAATCATTGAAAAGTACCGTATAATGTACATAGAAGAAACCGATGACGGAAAGGAATGAAACGAAGAAACGGAGAAAAACAAGATTAAAGATGATTGGAATTCATTCATGAACAAAGCGAAAAATCAGTCTAAGAGGAAAAAAAGAAAACTAAAACAATTAGCAAACAAAGAGAAAAGGGAGGAATAGGATGGAAAGGAGAGAAACATTGTGCACTGGCTACAACTTTACGAAAAACGTTGGAATTCACCGGAAGATTTAGAGGAGTACAACAACTATTCTGTTCCGTGTGGTGCGTGGGGACGTGTGAAATAGTACTAGTAACAAGCTTTATGGCAAAACTTACCCCTACTTAGGAATACGTGCACGATCCTGTCCTTGTTAAAAACGTAAATATAAAAATTAACTACTGTGAAAAATGTTTGTTACAAATGAAGAAGTCAGAATTGCCGTTCCAGACAACTCAATCTGAAACGCCGTTCCAGAAATTTAACCCTGAAACGCCAATACAGACGTTCTGCGGATTTTCCCTAACAGTGAATTGTTATCTCCAACACCGTTCCAGACACTTAACACTGAAATGCAGCTCCATATATCGTGCTTATTTTCCATTACAGGCTCATCAATGCAACTAGTTTGTTACAAATGAAGAAGTCAGAATTGCCGTTCCAGACAACTCAATCTTAAACGCCGTTCCAGAAACTTAACCCTGAAACGACAATACAGACGTTGTGCAGATTTTCCCTAACAGAGAATTGTTATCTCCAACACCGTTCCAGACACTTAACACTGAAACACTGTTCCATATATCATGCTTATTTTCCATTACAGGCTCATAAATGCGCCTTAACATTGATAACATTTAACCCTGGAAAGCAATTCCAGACAATGTGCCTGTTTTTGGTTATACAGATTTCAATATGTGGAGGGATAGGATGGGAAACATCAAAATAAATTGGTATCGTAGAATCTAGTAGTACTAGTTGTTTTGAAATAAGTAGCGAATGTAGGGGGGGGAAAATGGCGCGGCTAGGCTGACAGTTCTTTTTGGTTGGCCCGCGCTCACAAGGCCACTTCCACAAAGAGAAATGTAATGCAAATTGCTGAATTTGTACAATCGATGCAAAAACAAGGCATCATAAAAATTCACAAAATTTCAAAAAACACTGACGATTGAAAAAATATAAATACAAGATACCGAAACAAAAATGGTCCAACCTACCCAAGGCAAAAATAACACGTCTCCAAGAAAAGAAAATAGAAGCAATGGCAAATGCAGCCAGGGACGGAGACACTAGAGATAATACCAAAAATACAAGCATTACCACCATGTCTACCAAGAAGAACACAGCAATTGCAACAACACAAGAAGGCACCACCGCAGCAGAAAGCGAGGCACCACTAAAAAGAACAGCTGAAATTATTAGCATGATGGACAGCAACAGTGAAAGTGACAGTGACAGTGATTCAAGTTTGGTTAGTGAAGACAATGATGGGAGCTCCAACAAGAATAAGGATAATAGTGAAAATATCAAAGAGACAAGAGAAAAATAAACTATGGAGGGCAGACAACAGAAAAAGAACAACGTGACCCGCGTGGTGAAAATAATAACAGAAATAGCAAATAAGAATCCAGATCTACTAGAGAAGATGCTGACAATGGTGAGTGATAATAAGAAGGGAGAGAATTATATTATTTTCCTTCTGAATCCAATCTGTTGAGAGTCTGATTCAAAGGCTTCTGAAGAACAGCAACGCTAGCAACGCTGTGTTAGTGTGTTAGTAGACGAACGATTGTACTCTACACGTGACAATTGTGATTGGATACTTTCGACAACGGATAATTGGACTACAGGCGAGACTATGGAAACGCCAGATCTCTTCTTACTGTGAACTTGTTCAGATACAGCAAGACAGACCTTAGTAATGTAGATTACAGGTAGTTGATAGCAACTAGTGTGAATTTTGGGATGTAAATCAGTTGAATGTTAAAAGTATGAGATAAAGTGAAGTCTTGCTGAAATGCAAGATATCGCTTTTATTGAGATGAATATGTTGCAACTGGTGTTGCGTAATGATGAGGTTACTCGCTGATTATTTCCGTACATGCATTGGTTGTTGACCGTATATATCTGTATGTATATATATATTGTGTGAGAATCACACGCCAACGGTTTTCTTCTCTTGTTCCGTTAGGAAGACCCCATGATATGTTTATCATTAAGATCAGGAATTGCTCCTGTAGCTCGTGTGATCATACTTTATAAAATCAGAGTTTGCTCACCAAAGAACAATGGCAATATTATAAAACAGAGATTGCTCACCGTCAATGCGCAATGGGAATTGATGCTCCGTGGGAATCGATATGCCGTGGGAATCGATTACTTTGGTTGATACGGGACTCATTGATTCGTACGAATAGAATATCTACCATTGGGTAGCTTTGGTACTTCTGGGCACGAAAGGAATTTAATACTCCCCATGTTTCCTTGTGAAAGGTCATCACGTTTTACATGATGCTTCCATCGTCTTGGAGGAGGTCGCCGGTATTCCTGCAGAAGTGGAAGATGGGCTTGAGCAGTGGATACACAACTGAGTGTCCCCAATGCTTGGTGAAAATATCTGCACAGTTATCTTTACCAGGGATGTGCAGCATTAGAATGAAGCCTTTCGCTATCATGCTCCGTACTGTAGTGAAACAATAGGATGTTGTGACGCTTATGCAACCTTGCGTAAGGAAAGGTTGACGTTTGAATCATCTTCTTGTTGTCTCCCAATGAATAGGAGATGTCATGGACTCGTGTTCCGAGGTATCGGAATGAGTGACCTAGATCAACGATTTGCTCAATGCAAGTTCTTCCTGCAACGAATTCAGCTCCAAAGGTGGCTAGCTTGTTTCTTTGAGAACCACATCATAGGAGTCTTGTTCGCAAAGTGAAGGATGCCGGTTACAGCCTTACCACTGAGAATATCATGCATGAAATTTGCATCATAGAAGTGTGTTAACACTACTGTCTTCCCAAGTGGTGCAGGAGCGTCGTCGGGTAGCTCTTCAGAATGCTCCCCATAGACGGTGTTGGACTAATCAATGGTGTCGGGCTTAGTCAATATAAAATCTGGGGGTTTCACGTGGAACCTGATTTTAAAATGTCTAAACTTGGTCATCCTGAAGAAGGTCGCCGGTATTACCACAGAAGTGGAAGATGGGCCTGAGCAGTGGATACACAACTGAGTGACCCCAATGCTTGGTGAGAATGTCTGCACAGTTATCCTTACCTGGGATATGCATCATTAAAATGAAACCTCTCGCTATCATGCTTCGTACGTAGTGAAACGACAGAATATTATGACGCTTGTGCAACCTTGCGTAAGGGAAGGTTGACGTTTGGATCATCTTTTTGTTGTCACCCCAAGAATATGAGACATCATGGACTCGTGTTCCTAGGTATCAGAATGAGTGGCGTAAATTGACAATCTGTTCGATGCAAGTCCTTCCTGCAACAAATTCAGCTCCAAAGGTGGCTGTTTCCGTAGTAGACTGCTTCTTCGAGAACCACATCATGGGAGTCTTGTTCGCGAAATGAAGAATGCCGGTTACAGCCTTACCACTGAGAATATCATGCATGAGGTTGGCATCATAGAAATGTGTCAACACTACTGTCTTTCCAAGCGGTGCAGGAGCGTCGTCGGGTAGCTCTTCAGAATGCTCCCCATAGACGGTGTTGGACCAATCGATGGTGTCAGGTTTAGTCAATATAAAATCAGGTGGTTCCACGCGGAATCTGATTTTAAAATGTCTAAACTTGGAGATATATCCGTAGATACGTTTGGCTCGATCAAGGTGTCTGTCTCGTGGTTGAGCTCTGAAACTCGAGAGTGTCATCACGGCTGTTTGACCATCAAATTGTCCAATGGCGATGATCCATTGGAGTGAACCGATCATGCTTTGGTATTTCTGTATACCAGTTTCCTCAAGAAAAGCCGAGGAGTCCAATTCGGGATGGTCGTTTTCCCGCAATGGGTGACTGGAACCTGGTGTTAGGTTTGCATCCAAACATTTGTTCATAAGACACTTCCATCTTTTTGATGAACTTGATGGGATTCATACAAAGAACACCATGCGCGTCGCGCTCAAATCCACAACCCAGATGAAAATTCATAGGTCCGGATCCCTTCAGTTTGAAGTTGTATGGCTCCGACTGTAGTATTTCCAGGAAAGAATTGGGATCTGCCATGCAAAGACATAGATCATCGACATATGTGCATATGAGTTCATATACACGTTCCCCATGCTTGTTCATTCCAGGCTTGAGGAAGATTTCTGGTTCCGCGCGGGATCTTTCGAAGCCAAGTTCAATGAGGCAAGCTGCTAGTAAATCACCAAAGCACTTGCCCGAAGATCTGAGGCCATATAAGGCCTTGTAGATGATCAATAGGTGACCTTCTAGTGATCCAAATTCAGGACCTGACTTGATGCAGACTTTCTTGCAAGTAACTGCTTCGAGGTAAGCATTACCTATATCAGTACCCCATGCTTCTAGGCTGTTCAGTTTGGCTAGGAACAGACACATACGTAGACCGCGGAGAGATACGACACCGGCATAGACACTGTGGATGGGGGCCTCAGTGAGATTACCGTTTGCAACAAGACAAGCCTTGTGTCTACCGTCGTGTTTGACAGCATATATCATGTGTACCTTGATCTGTTGGAACCTGGCTGGGATGGAGCTTGCCTTGTACACACCTTTATCAATGAATGTATTGTATTCATTGACCTGTTCCATTTCCAGAGTGGTGGTGTCTTCCCATGTGTGGTTTCCGTTGGCTTCATCAAATCGGAGGGCTTTTTTGTGGTTACGAGGTACCTTGAATCCATATTGGTACTGTGGGGTGGTACGGAAAGACCGAAGTTTGGCTTGATGCACGAGTCGATCAAGTTTCTTGGTTCGTCGTGCTAGATTGGTGATTCGTTTGAGGCTGTTTCCAACCTGGGAGGTCAAGCAAGTTGTTGTCTTTCCCATATTTGGCAACGGTAACAGGATCATCAGCCGCAATGTTGGCTAATGGTTCATATGTCCGTTCCATATTTTCCCATTCAATCCAAAGGTTATACTTGGAACCTTTGTATTGAGGGTGCTTGTTATCCAGTGGACCTTGGTGTCCTAGGATTCGGCAAAACAACCAAAGTGTTCCATCTTCTTGGGTCGAATCACGGTGGATGTAATTCATGACATCATTGTATGCAATGATATCGGCAAGTTCGTCATCAGAGTGCTTGCACTTGAATTTGATGAAGTTGTTATTGCGTTCAAGACTGTCTTCTACATCGATGATGGTAAGACAGCTTTTGAGTACCATCAGGGTTGGTTACAAGGAAAGATCTTCCTTGTAGATCGGCAATCAGGACCGTAGGAATGGTAAGGGGTTTACCATCATCATCAAATTGTGCATTGACTTCTTCATTGGTAACAACTACCTGTGATGGGTCTACGGAAGGAGTAGTGGGGTTGGTGTGTGGAGTTGTGACGTCACTAACATCAAAGTATGCTAGCTCCGGTGGATCAAAATCATCTTCAGTAAGAAGAACGCCATCGGATGTCTTGCTGAAGATGTGTGTTGTAGGAGGACCATCAAAACTCTCCCCATAGTTGTTAGGGAGTGGAGAAGGGGACCAGCTTGGGCTGTCATCGACCTTCTTATATAGAAAGCTTGGTAACGAGGGGTGGGCGGGTGGTTTGATAATAACCTGATTACCAGATGCAGGAGGTGTTGTACCTGGTTGCTCGGTAGGTACAGACGGCGTGGTGTCGTCATGTTCCGCAGGAGTGTCGAGGCTTCAATCGGTGTCGGAGTCTGTAGTTGAGATGCCAAGAGTAGGAGTAGCTGGGACGTCCTGTGGTGTAGAATCTGCAGTGGGACTATTTGTAGTGGTATGCTCCCCATGTTTCGTGAGTGTAGGGGCGTCACCAGTGGCGTACAATTGGGGTAAGGAATCCTTGGCCTTACGCCATTTGATGAAGCCGTCATCTGTAAAGAGGCCAGCTTGTTTGTTGCGTGACTCAGGTGTAAGAGCAGAACATACACCAGAACGGTCAAGCAATTTGTTGGTGACTGGATCGCATATGCTGAAACAAAGTCCATTGCCAACATGTTCGGCAATGCCTACGAAATGACCAAGGCGTTTGGTAAACTGGGTACCGAAAAGGGGAGTCATTGGTCTTGAAATAAACAGGTTCAAACCAGAAGAAACTGGTGTACGCGCTAATATCGCCAAGTGTACCGGTAGCAATGAAGACCGGTTGTTTGTCTGACAGAGTAGGATCAGAAATAACATTGAGGAGTCCGGCAACGTATGTCATGCACAACAACCAGAGATGTGGTGGTGTGCCTGTACGGTCCATGACGCAATTGACAATACGCTTAAATGTTTGATAGCGTCGTTCAAATTGATTCTGGTGTTGGTGATAGGGTTCACTTTGCCAGAGTCCAGTCCATAACATTTTGAGATAATCGGTGACCCTGCTCTTACTAGATTGGTAGTTCCCATGGTCACATAGGAGGCAAAGAGGCCTGCCCCATTTTCGAACGAAAATTCTGAAAGCATGATAGAAAGTTGCTGGTGGTGCGCATCTCTTCAACATGTATGATATGAGACTTCCGACCAAAGAAAATCTGGGCAAGTTTGGAACCGCCATCAATCGCTGGGACATCAGAATAGACAGCATCAGACAAGACGTCGTCATTGAATGGTCGAACGTTCATAGCCGGCTGGGGGGAATGAAAACGTTTGAAAATGTTACCATCAGGGCTAACCGCTAACCAACCATATTGCATTGAATTGTCAAAGGTAGCTTTGATGCGATCTGTAGAAACCCAGCAAAAGAAAGGTTTCAGAGATAAGTAATCATGTTCGTTGGGATAGCGTTCACGGGGTGTAGTTGTGATACGTGTAGCATCACTAGCAGTACAATCCGTGGGAAAAGCAGTGACCGTCTCGGAGATTGGAGGGGGAATGCAGCATGCGAGGTGCTCCTGATGAACATAGTCGGTAGGTGTAAGCCAGAATGAGCGGTCGTTGGTTCCATGATCATCAATAGGGAGAAAGGGATGATCGAGTGCAGTGACTGGAGTACGAACTGAGAGACGTAACCAGTGGATGAGCCAGGAGATACAGAGATATCTAATCCTTCAAGACAACGTGGGTTTCCGTATTCGTCGTATTTGGGATATGGAAGTTGTTGCAACTGAGGAGGATATTTCTGAAGAAAGTTTTCATCTTTAGCACTGATTGTGGTATTGAGGACGGATGGGTCCCAGTGTTTATCGAATGTCATGATAACATGTGGGAGCGTGTCAAATTCAATAGCTGTGTACTTTCGCATGGCAAGGTATGGTAAACCATGTCGAATGCTGAGAGGCAGTGCATATCCATCGGAGGTGGTGATTACCTGTCCACTGCCCACTTTGATGGATGTGTCAACTACATTGGAGAAATATGCTTCCATCTGGCCGGAGGACAAGATAGAGGGGTGTCGTCCTGTATATGCACATTCATTGAAAATGAGGATGATGGGACCTCTATTTGAAACGGAATAGGCGCCGCATGTTGCAATGGGAATATTCTGCACTTGGTGATTGTTGATGCCTGTGACATTGACATATCGTGGCGGAATATCTTTGGAGATGAGGCATGCATCATTACCAATGATACAACCATTTGCACCGCGGTCAACCATAGCGAAGCCGGGATTGGTGACCGTAGCTTTGTGAGCACGGTAGGTGTACGATGGTATTTGATTATCATGTGGGAAGGTCAGATCATCTTCAGGGTTATACCATTGATGAAAATTGACGGAATAAGAGGATGTTCCCACAGGTATCTGGGTATCGCCGTCCTTTTTGTACCAAATGTCAGGATTCTCAGAGAGGAATCTTGCGGGATGTGCAGGCGACACGGAAGACTTGAGGGGTCTTTGGTCCTTGGGGGAAGAAGTCTGAGACTTGTATACACCAAGTGATGCATGGAAGACACCTCTACGGTCATTTTCCACAGCGGGATGGAGGTCTGCTGAGGCATTGGTATGTGTATCACCGCTTGAGGTATCATCTTCAAGGAATGAGACGGAATGCCCATGTGTGTATGCCTTCCGGGTGATGGGTTTGACAGCATTAGGATTCGGCTGATCATCTGGGAGCAATTCGCGTTGTAATGATGCGACCACTATTTTCTTGCCTTCGGGAGAAAAATTCAGCCAACTCTTCATGTCTTGACGTGATAGGGCCTTCCATATGCCAGTGGGCAAGCGTGTGGTAGGGTCAGGTGAACGTCCAGCCTTGAATACCGCATAGTATTGGTAGTCACCTTCGAATTCGATAGGGAGAGCATAGTCATCATGGTTTTGGCCTTGTCCAGATGAGAAGCCGTGTACATATGCACGCACTGTGGACTTCGGAGCCGACATTGCGGACTGAGAATCAAGTCAAGTTGCTTCGAGTAGGAGCGTGATTTTGAGTTTGTGGATAGCAGCTGCCTCAGCGACTGCATCTGTCACAATACTATTCGTGCCGCCTGGATCCTTGACTTTAGCAAACTGTTCACTTAGCTGAAAGCTGGAATAGCATGCCTGACATAATGCTGATTTGGCAGTATGGTACTCAAGGGGCTTGTTGGGAGGACAAAGCTTGTTGAGGTGATTCAATTCTTCAAACCAATGTGTGATAAACTTCACTTTAGATTCTTTCCAGTTGCTGAGATTCAACTTCAGCAAAGCTTGCAATTGAGTTGAGTTGTCATATACTTTGGCTTTTGATTTGCTGTGAAGGCTCACAAAATCAAAATATGCTTGACGTCCATTGCGTGTGAGGGAATGGCTGTGAACGCATGACGCGGATAAGTCACTTTTGAAGACTTCCAACATAAGAACCCAGAAGAAGGCACACTGTTTGATGAAGAGGTCACGTGTATAGCCTTGTAGTGCAGCAGGAGGCCAAGTTTCATCAAGGAATTTTTTGGTGTCAATGTCGTATGCCTCGAGTTTAGCCTTGAAACACACAAGCCAATGTTCGAATCTTGAGTCATTTGTGAGGGGCGTGAAAGACTTTTCATCACGTGATTTTTGGCACCAAGATTCGTACTTCACTTGCTGAGGTGACTTTTTATTGGTTCCCGGGGGAGGAGCTGGGGGATTCAGGACAGATTCATTCTGAAGGCGCAGAGCGCGTCCCATACGGAAGGTTCTGAAGCCTTCATACGTATATGACATTACATCCTTCCAATTCTTCTCGTTCTTGCGCAGATCATTTGAGAATTCCGCAAGTGCTTCTATGGTCCGTTGGATGGGCCGATGAAGCTGGGTTGGTAGTCCACTTTGAGTGTAGGTAAACTCGCGGGCAAAATCAGGCTTGATGAGTGCGCCAAGAAAGGTTGGCCACTCGCGTAATCCTCCCTCTCAGAGAGCTTCACACAGATAGCTATTTTCTTCCTTTGCTAGACGGAATATGGTTATGAGTATCATCTTCATATGGGTATCAGAAGATGTTTCTGGTAATCAAAACCCTCCTGAAGTTTCTGGCTTAAAGTTTCATGTGTTCATTAACAACGATGGGGTAAGTACTATGAGATGGGTTAGGTCATCAAACAAAACAAAACCCTATATTTCTCCCATCGTGTTGACTTTTGTATGTCAGAATGTTCTTCCACTTTTGCAGGACTCTTCGTCTGTCAAAGGATTTACTAAACATAACAGGTTTGACCAATTCACACAGCAAAATTACTTGTTTCGGAGCCACCCTTCATATTGTTCCGACATTGGCCAACTGAACTCTGTTTGGTATGATTGGGCATTGTTCGATGTCGACGCATGTGAAATACCCTGCCATATTTTGTGTTTCCTTGAACTCTACAATCTGAAGGAGCCTTACTCATTTGTTTCAGAATACCAAATTGCAGATGAAAGGCATTTATGCAGTAGTGACCAAGTTTAAATCAACTCCAACACCGACAGCTTTGTCGTTTGTGACAAGAGGTGAATTAGATGAAACTCCTTGTTCTTATTTCATGTTGACAGCATACTTTCCGGTGTAGCAGTTGTCCTACTACTCAATGCAATTGGTACCTTGAAAACAAACTCATATCTAGTTGTCTCAAACCGAAGGGCTTGGCTGGATGAATTCCATAAGACAACGTCATCTTTGCCTAATGAAGAGGCACTCTACTCCCAATGCACTATTGTTGAACAGGACAGCGACAATAATGATGATGCTACTAATTCTGGTGATGACAGTTCAATGACATCGAACGATGAGGATGATAGTTAAAGAACCTTAGTGCCGATGTTCCGACCGCAAAAGCCAGTGAGCATGGTAGTGTTGAACCAATTGCTTTTGTCTTGTGTTAGTTGAATCAAGGTCCTGCTGCAGGCACAGCACGGGAAGAGCAAGTGGGCACCTGGGACGGGGTCGCCATCTGCAGAGGATGTGACTAGGAAACAGAGGACCTTGACGGTCTGGTCGGTGTTGATAGTGTTAATGGCAAGCATGTCGGCAGGCAGGGGAACCAGGATCAGGCTGAGTGTGGCGAGGGCGGTAGTCAAGGCAGCAGGGGCTTCACGGTGTTGGGCAGTTGGGGGCGGGATGGGAGTGTAGCCGTCAGCAAAGTGGAGGGCAACTAGCTTGGTGTTGGCAAGAGGGGAGGTGGCAAAGGAAAGGATAAAACTGACCATGTATGCCTGGAGGATGTTGCATAAATGGGATGGTGAGGTTGGGGCATAGTAGCACAAGGAGTCGTAGGCGGCAAGGAGGGAGCCAATTCGTTTGGATCGCTTGTCATTGAATAGCAGATTCCATTTGAAACGCCAAGGGCAAATAGTTTGTCATCTGCGGGCAAGTTGGGTCTTATTGATATTGGGGAAAACTCTGCTGTGGTCCTTTGAGACGGCAAGATAGTAGCTGGCGAGGCCGGTGGGGCTGGGGATAACGGTCCCAATGGGTATGGCAACAGGGCTGGCCGTGAGAACCTGGGGGTACTAGGTGTCCACATATGGGGCGGGGTGGGGTACCATAGGAGCGTCCACAGGGAGGATTTCAGGTGGAGGCGCGACATTGGTGACAGGGGCAAGGGCAGATGGAGGCGCTGCATCGGCAACTAGGCCAATGTCAGGTGGAGGCACGGCGGTGGCAACAGGGGCGATTTCAGGCGGTGGCACGTCGTTGGGGGGCGCAATGGGGAGTACAAGCGGGTTCTCGCCAGGGGCAGCAACAGCCAGCACAATGGGGGCGGCCGGAACAGGGCCAGCCGGCTGGGCAGGTGGGGGGAGGTGGGCAGAAATGATGGGGAAAGGGGGGGGCGGGGGGTGTCAAGGCGGCAATGGCGGCCGGGGGAGGGGGCTGGGGAAGGTACTGCAGTAGCTGAGCGTGCATATGGCGGAGACAGGGGAGGACAGAGCCGGTGCAGACCTGCTGGGCAAATCCGACAAAATCCTTGGCGGTGTGAAGGAGCTCTGTGATGTGGTCGTGGGCGGAGTGGGAAAGTTTGGAGTTTTGTGTGAGGTTGAGACGGTAACGATGGATAATGCGTTCGCAGGGTCATGGCAGCAACTATGGATGTCACAGCGGTACGACTTGCGGTCGGTGCAACCCAACGGACAGCACCGGCTGGGAACAACATGCTGAAGTCGCTAAAGCTACCAAGGAGAGACCAAAGGCAAGAATAGAAGGTGTGGAGTGGAGTACGCATGATAGGCATCGGGACGATGAGGAAATCTTAGTTCAGGAGGACACTTGTCGGAACTCGGGAAACATGGATTGTGGGAAGAGGAGGGAGTGCACAGGAGCTTAGGATGGGGAAGGGAGACAACATGGCAGTCGTGAGGATCAGCGGCACTAAAGGACATGGAGCAGGGACTGTGAAGCAAGAAATGTGGATCGTGGGATGTAAATGGTTTATGGAGGATGTGGGCATCGTGGACAAGAATGGTGTCAAACGGGCAGACTTGGATGTGACACCATAGACCGCACGGGCCAGCAATCACAGTACAGCCTCAACGTCAGAGTCGGTGATATGGTAAATGAGGGATCCCCAGGGGCGGTAGAGGGCTAACGGGCAAGGCACGGTGGGGAGGTCGTAGCTTGTGGCACGGGGTGGGCGCGGCACTGGGACTACTACGGGCAAGGGGACTGTGGAGAGACAACGTGTGGAACAGAGCTGGGAGGGCAAAGGGGACGGCAGGGGTGGGAGTTGGGGAAAAGTACAAGGGTGGGCGGGGTAAACTAAAGGTGTGGGCTAAAAATTTTATGGTGTGGGACTAACCTTGAGTAGGGCGAGAGGGGGAGAACTCAACGGCTGGGTTGGCATTAACATAAGCAGTAACAAGTTTTCTGTCATCGGCAAACAGTTGGGCCCAGGTAGTGGCATGGAAAAACTTGCCCTGGGCATCAGAACGTGGGCAAAATGAGCCAACAAAACAGTGGTTGAGGCACGTTCTGGCTTTGGTGGGGTCTAGTGGGTTGTTGAGGCGGGGCCGGGTGGTGCCGCCTCTGAGGACAAAGAGGCCTAGTTGTTTGGCGTAGTCACGGGAGGAGTTGCAGGCACGGGTGGAATCTTTTGGAGCTTTCTGGGCCGCCGCGGGCGCAGACAGGGGGTGTCCGTACCAGGAGCGTTGGCAGGCACTTGTATGTTGTGGCGCTGGTGTTTGAAGCCGCGATCCCCGGTTGAGGTGGTGAGAGCCGCTTTGCAAGCATCCGCTTTGAGCAGGGCGTTTTTGTGGCGTGGCCACCAGAGGAGGGAGCTGGGGGGGGACGTGAAGGGATTGGAATAGCCGTCGTCGTACGAGCCTTCAGGGAGGGGGCGTGGATGGGATGGTCCACGGGGATGTCCCGGATGGTGGGCCACAGGAGAGGGACGAGAAGGAACTGGGGAATAGTGTCGGCGGAGCCGTCGTGGACGAGGGGGCTGGACCCGACTTGGAAAGCGGGATCAATGGCACTGGTGAAGTTGTTGGGGAGGAAGGTTGCGTCTGTCCAGGTGCAGAACACAGATAGAGTGATCTTCAGGGAGATGCTGATGGGAAAGGTCTCGAAGGCCGCAGCCGGGAAGGACATGAGGGCCTCCGCCTGGATGGAGCCAGTGTGGGCACCAACTAGGTGGTGAACGCCTGTGGGGTCGGACCATGGGACCAAGGAATGGACAGCCTGAATGGTGCCATGGGTGCCAACATAGGAGAGTCGTATTTTGGGGGAGGCTTGGAGGATGTGGCAGACCGAAGTGTTACTCGGGAGGCCAAGGGTTTGGAGGTATTTGTTGCGGGCAGTGTCGATTGCACTCGTGTCGGGAGGGGGGAGGCTCAAGTATGCCAGGTAACCGGCGGTCGCGCACTTGCTCTGGAGACGGATGAGGTTGATGATGGGCATGGTGGGACAGGGTAAGAGTGAGGTGTGTTCGCTTTCATGTTGGGTTGTGGGTTAGTTTGTGGGGCCGGTGGTGGTGTGGGCGGTCGGGGATTGCGTAGTACTTGTAAGGGGTGCTAAGGCGAGGTGCGACGTGTAACATACTGTATATTGACGTGAGTCGGAGTAGTCTAGGGCGTTGGCGGCTGTGTGCGGAAGGGCCGTTGGTGGCGTTTGGGTGATGTGGGCGATGTGCTGGGGTGGCGCGTGAGGCGGTGGGGACTCGCCGTTTGTGGTGGCCATGCCAGGGTGCAGGCTGTGCCGGGTGGACGTTTTGTGGTGTGCCGGCGTCGGCAGGCAGTATGGCTGCTGCGCCGGGGGCAGGGGGTGGGGAAGAGAGGTCGAGTGCGACAAGCTTGGGGGTTTGGGTGGGGTGGTGTACTAAGGGTGTGGTGGAATGTGTTGCGGTGGTGATGGCTGTCGGGGAAAAGTGTTGTAAAAGTGGTGTTGGCGGGAAGGCATATAGGCAAATGTGGTGCTGTGCCATGAAAAAATGCTTTACGGGGGACCCTGGGAGTTGGGAAAACGTGTTTGTGGGCAGGGGGCGTGTTTTGTGTGGGGCGAGCGACCGGGGGCTAGTGCACCAGGGGGCATATGGTCCTGTGGTGTGTCATGGTGTGCTATGGGGCTAGTGGGTAATGTGCTGTGTGCAGCTTTGTTGGTTTTCTCTTGATGCACGCCATCCTCATTGTCGCGGGCCTGTGTAGGGCTGATCCATCGTCCAAGTACTGTTTCTCTACCCCTCGCAGGGTATCCCAGGGTATATCTACCCTATTTTCAAAATTTGCTGCCTCTTGAGCTTACGTGTTTGATTAAAAAAAACTCGCATGTCACGGGATTCTCCTTTCCAGACAATATCTCATCAATCCCTGTCTGGATCATCACCTAAAACTCACTATCGACTTGGTGGAATAAAAATAATCAATTAAATAACAATTTCAGGGTTAGGGATATCATAAAGTTGCCGTGATGAACAATATTTTGTGTCAAACTTCTTACGCACAAATTATTTTCTCTCACCTCCGCAACATGCTGTTACCTGCACTTAGTAACACACTGTGTACATTATAAAAATACCACAATAAATACACAGTACAAAAACCATGTTCAAGTCTACGGGTAATGAACATGTGTGCGCTCCGTACACTGATATCTCTTCAAAAAAAGAACAAGTGAAAAGACCCTGCAAACACAGCAGAAAACCCCTCAAAGACATGATTATTTTTTATACGAATTCCAATCATCTAAATCAACGATGTAATTAACTTCCATTTTCACAACCCTGCAACGACCCTTCTGTTTCTCCTTCACTAGAACAGACCATGAAGGTTTACCACCATACATAACAAATAGTACAGAATGACACCAACTCAAATACCTACACATGTTCGATCAGGAAGGGTATTTAAACGGCAAAGATGAATCCAAATGACAAAGATACAAAAAAATCCAACCTATCTTTCCCCCCTTGGATAGAGAAGAGAATGGAGGCAGACATGTACAAACCCTATCAGGCTTGAACGCCAGCATGTTACTTTACTGATTTGCTGACCGGGAATGACAGTCAAAGGGCTATCTGATGGCTATTTGGATGGCTATTCAGATGGGAGGGCCAAGCAGAAACTCCAAATCCGTTTTTTTCAACACCACAGACAACACACACACCCTCCAAATAACAGCGGCAGCAGATATCTCCATACTAAAGTCACCGACGGCAATGATATTGCAGGGAACCCTTCATTATATCAAGAAGAACGAGACCTGAAAGTTTCAAATTGATTGATTGAGTAGATTAGAAGAATCAAACTGATGAAGTAGAAGGAGAAAATTTGGTTGTATTTCAAGGAAGCAACCCAAATAATGACAACAGCAGATATCTCTGGAACGACAGCACCGAGGGCAACGATATTGCAGAGATCTCTTCATTATATCAAGAAGGACGAGGCCTGCAAGTTTCAAATTGATCAATTGAGCAGATTAGAAGAATCAAACTGGTGAAGCAGAAGGGGAAAATTTGGTTGTATTTCAAGGAAGCAACCTAAATAACGACGACAGCAGATATCTCTGGAACGACGTCACCAACAGATACGATATTGCAGGGGCCTCTTGATTACACCTATTAGAAGACACCGTTCAAGTTCCGTATTGATCCATACAGCGGATTAGAAGGAACGGACTCAACATAGTAGCAGAGTGACAAATTTGGTTGTATTTCAAGGAAACACCCAAAATAACAGTGAGGGCAGATATCACTGGAACGACGGCACCAAGGGCAACAATACTGCAGGGGCCTCTTTATTACTTCTATTAGGAGACGCCTTCCAAGTTTTGTATTGATCCATTGGGCGGATTAGAAGGAACGGACTCAACATGAATAGACCCGGAAAAAAACGAGGTGAGTATCTATTGATATAGAGTAAATGATAGCAAAAGAATAATACAATTTACATGCAAACCTACAGGAACAATGCTACTCGTTGTTGCTGTCATTTTGTGTTGCCTTCGATTCATTGGTGCAGACAAATTTTTCCACTGTTGCTGTCCTTTCCACCGTTGACTTGTTGTTGTTATTGTTATTGTTATTGTTATTGTTGTTGCCGGTGTTGCCGCTCCCTGCTCTTGCTGTCGCTCTTCCTGCCGCCCCAGAAATAAAAAGAAAAGCAGAAGTGAGGAAATACATCATCAGAGAAATGTAGGAGGTGGTATCATTGTCTATCTCTATCACAGTTTACCAATGATTTGTACCATTTGCCAACAATTTGTTGTTGCCGTTTGCCAAATTGTTGCTGCTGTTGCCGTTGATTTGATGTTTGAATAAAAGACTTCCAACTCCTATGTCACAAAAAACAGTATCATCTTGTTCCTGTTGATATAGATGCAAGGGATGCAGATTTTTTCGCTTTCAAGACATCTGTGTTTGTGGGCCAATTCAAACACTATCTTTCCAGCAACTAATCTCCCGTCCAATGTTTTCTACTTCTTTTGCAGTACAAGGCTGTTACTTTGGACTGAAATATCTGAGAACGGATCGTTGTGCTCAAAGAGGGTCCAATTCCACGTTCTCGGACAAAGTGTTGCAAGAAGCACCACTCTACTCAGATAAGCTGGATAATGAGGTCTTCTGATTTAAATGGAAATAAGAATATATGTATTTAAGTAGCATTAACCACCAAAGGTGGATCTAGACCACTCAGTCTGTATCCAGACTTTAAGGTCGCCTCAATCAAAGAGAGTGTAAGCCCCAAGTTGTAGAACAACAAATTTGTCAAACAAATTGTGAAAGCAAGCAGGAAGGGATACAAAAAACAAACTGATGAATGATGGCCTAAGCAGAAGCCTAACAGGAGGCGGCTGCCTACAATCATACAGTAGGAAGGGTATACACATAGGTGGAGCAGCGCCGCATGACTCCACAGCAGGTGGGCTGGTCCTACGGTATGTGGGATGGAAGCCCCTAAGTGGAATTCAGTTAGTGGGGGGCACATGGGCCATGGTCTTGGAGGGAGAAGAACAAGACGGGCTGTACAATGGAGGGGTCCTATGTAGGATGGAGAACCATAAAAGAACAACGCTTAGGGGGCACAGGGGCCATGGTCTTGGAGAAAGAAGAACAACGTAGACTGTGCACTGAAGAAGTCCTATGTAAGGATGGAGAACCATGAAAGAACAACACTTAATTGGGACAGGGGCAATGGTCTTGGTGGAAGAAGAACATGTCGGGCGGTACACTGGAAGGGTCCTATATAGAAACGGGCTCTAATCAAAACCACTGAGGAACCAAGGGGCTGTAGGTGTGAAAACAGATGCCAGCTGTAGGGCACACCTGATGGTATATGCAGGAAGTAGGGCCTTAAGCGAAAACACTTAGGGACCAGGGGCTATAAGTGAATTCACACTTAAAGGTCAGGGGAGGAACAGAAGGGAACTTGAAGCTCAACCCGCAATACCTTTCTTATCTCACAGGGAAAGAGACTTGAAGAACCGGAGGATATAAAGTATACTGCAACATCAACTTGCAAATACTTAAGGGTCAGGACTTAGGAACCTTTCAGAAGGGAGGGTTATGTGCATGTTCCTCAACCTCAACTTCAACATGAAACCAAAAGGTTAAGTGAAAAGCACTTAAATGGCTTGGAAACAGTTCAAAAGAACCTTGAGGAATGAAGAATGTTGAGTGTAACAGGGTAGAGCTTTAAGTAAAGATACTTAAGAGCCTTGGGGGAGAAGCTTGGAAATAGATTGAAGTGTTAGCGCTTTGTGAAACAGAGCGAAGAAGTAGCTTTGTGGGTTTAGTACTGGGCTACTGGATTCAGTGTAGGTAGAAGTGATACTGGATTCAGTGTAGAAGGATCAGTGTTGGTTTTCAAGCTCAACGTGAACAACTGACAACGACCGACAATGGTGAATAGGAGACCAAAGAGGCCAAGGAAGGCAACAAGAGACTGAGCTGATAGCAGAATTGAAAAGGCCAGGTCTTGGTTAGTACATGTAGGTCCTGGTGCCGTTTGTGGCGGTGTAGAAGGGAGCAAGATAGGTCGTCACACAAACAAGATTCAGGGTTATTTCAGAATCACGCGCATATTTGGGTCGAACTCCACTGGTCCCCCTTTGTAATTTCACCCTATTTATTAAAATTAATGTCGAACTCATAATATTTTTATGCACATTTCATTTTCCTACCCCACTGGCATCTGTTTCCGAAGTAGTGGCATGTTACTGAATTTTATGCCTGAAACAAACAGTGCATGGCCGCAATTTTTCAATCTCAATCGTTTCCTCATTTCTATTGTTATTACTGGCTATCGTACTAACGATGGTGACGATACCTAAATATCAGGTATATTGTGTACGTTGCTACCGGGACTCTCCTCTGATCACTACTGGTTACGGAAAGCAGAAGGTTACCAAGAAGAAGAAACCCCCCTTGTTTACAGCGCGACGAAGAAAGAAAACGGGAGTAATTGTTTCTCCCGGTCTTCTCGACCATATTTCACATAATCCGGGTACATGTTATTCTTATTACTACCGGTGTTTGGGAGTAGATGATTTTGCATCTTCGTTATTCATTAGAAAAAAGAGGAAGAAGCTTGAGGATGTTAGTCAACAATTAGGTCTAACGAACACCTGTTACGGTCCACAGAGTAGTGACGGCGCATTACCAGAGGTGCTCGACAATCAAGTTATGTATGACCCTTCTGTCGAATCGATTGGGCGTGCCTTGATTGGTCAGGAATTATCAAACATAGACGATGACAATGATTCTGTCTCCGATGATAATTTTTTCTTTCCTAACAATGACAATGAGGAAGAAGGAAGTGAGAGCATAGAGGCCCCCCACTCTTCGATTGTCAATGATGAAGAAGGCATCAACATTGATGTTGACGATTCCCATCGTGCTTCAAACACGTTAGTAATAACGACACCCAATGTGGGAAGGAACATATCTGACAAATTGAAGGTCAAGATCAAGTTAATGAAAATCATGCGGAATCATAGCATACCATTAGTTGTCGAGAAGGAATTGTATGAATGGGATATTGAATCAGGAGCGGCTTAATTTATTTTCATGGACTAAAGGCAATCTCATAAAGACCAGGGCAAGTGTTATGAAGGAGATTTCCGCAACTGTGCCTGAAATAAAAGGTGATGGGTTTGAACCTCATCTTATTGACTGGTGTTCTAAGAAATCACAGAATGCTGATGTTTCCAGTCGCAAACAAATCTACGTCCGCTCGTTCCAAAAAGCACTTCATTCCCTATTAACAAATGTGACTTTGGTGAATGAAGATAATCTGTCATTCCCCCATGCTGAAGACCCCACCTTACCAGTCCGTTATCCAGAACTTCAAGGCAATATTGATATTGACGAGCTCCATCACGGTGAATGGTGGATCAACACTTGGGAGAAGAGATGCAAATCCAAATCGAATGAAATTCTGGTGCCTATTATTCTCTACATGGATGGAATTGCAATTGACAATAGTGGTCAAACCACTCTTACCCCACTGAACATGACTCTTGGCATATTCAACACTCTAACTCGAAACTCCCGGCCGGATGCCTGGGAGGCTATATATTATCACCCAACATGTCCAGGTGATAAAGGTGCCGAATCAATTGACAATGTGAACAATCTTCACTCTGGCCTTCGTTTGGCTCTTTCATCTTTGAAAGATGCCTGCAACCAAACGGATGGTATTGAATGGTCTAATTTGCCGTGGAACAAGAAGAAATGGTCGGTTTGAATGAAATTTGCGGTTGCTTATTTCATAGGTGATACTCCCCAGCACGACCAACTTTGTGGACATTATCAAACATCAAATTCAAAGATGATCTGTAGGCATTGCAATTGTCCCAGAGCACTTGGTATTAACGCTCGTGTGAATGTTTTGAAGGTTCCTGTTTCAGTTCAAACTGGTAACATGCAAGTGTCTAAGCACCAAAATGGGGAAGAGTACCAATCCATTCGGCTCTGGAATATATCTGATTTTACTGCTCCAACGGTTGACGAAGGAGTGAATGTTGAACAGTATTTCAAAAACATTTCTCACCATGGTGTACATAACGGCAATGCTTTTTATGATCTTGATTTTGGGGAAAACCCACATAATATTCATCTAGCGTCGCCCGGAGAGAGACTCCATATGCACCAACTTGGTTGCGCAAAGCGTGCAGCAGAGAAGTTCCGCGAGGACTTTTTAGGCAATAACCAGCAGCTTCTTGGTGAGATGGAAAGGTTAGCCAGTTACTACGGTGGTGCTGTTCAGAGGCAATCCGATCGTGACTTCCCACGAACCAATTTTTCAGAATCAATACATGCAGCGAAGAAGGAGGGTAACCAGTACATTGGAATGCTTTATATTCAGATGCTGTCACTTCTGTCTGCTGGAGGTCGTCAATTGTTGTTGTCTTGAAAGACGCCATCCAATCTTGAGAACAAGAGCAGAAAGTGTGAAGAGGAAATTGACCGGCGTATTTACGCCATTGAGTTGTTGTTGGGTATGGAAGAGTTCCTAAAGTATGCTGGAACGTTTGACGAGGTTTTCAAACAAGACAAGAAAGGTGTTTTGAATGTTGACAAAATGGTTGTTCTTTTCATCAACTGTATAAATAACAATCTTCAACAAAGTAAGGGAGAGGGTAACAATCTGGTGAAGAATCACATGTATTTTCATTTATCACAGTAGATGAGATTATTTGGTCCTCCAACTGGGTGGGACTCTGCCGCGAGTGAGAGCAATCATAAAACTGAAGTGAAGGCTCCTGCTAAGAGAACTCAACGAAACAAGTCCACACTTATCAAGCAAACTTGCAACCGAGTGATGGAGTATCGAACTATTGATCGACTTGACCGTGAATTTGATTTGTTCGAACATAGACCCGTAACCGGACCAAATCATCCTAAGGAGGGTGGTTGGTCAGGTGGGTCTTCGTTTTGGATTGGTGTGATGAATGGTCTCCCTTACATGAAGTGGGATGAAAAAAAAAACTCAAGTTTACCCTGGTTTCCATCTGATGTTCTCAAATTTTGTTGCAACGTGGTCCTACCGGCTGTGGGCAGCAGCAAGGTTTTTGGAACCATGGAGCACAAGAGGTATGACAAATCTCGCGAGATGAAATTATTGTTTCGTGCCCACCCATCATTTAAGTCTGATTCTGGACAATTGTCCAATGTATGGTACGATTGGGCTAATTTTCAACTCGATCTCCTTGATGGACGTGGACTGAAAGTTTATCCATGTCAGATTCTGTGCCTGCTTTACCTCGAAGGTCCTTTCCCCGTGGGTAGCTCCGTTAGTGGTTTCAAATTAGTGCACGATGGTTATTATGCCGTCACTTGTTGCTTTGTTTCTGCACACCCCATACCAAGCAAGAGGGATAAAGGAAAAAAACACCATCATGCGTTGGTAAAGCAAGGTGAGCTTCGGAACAAATTGTATTTGTTCGACTGCAACGCCATTGAGTCCGAAGCTGCCGTTGTTAGAAACCATGGTAGTCCTGACCAATATTTTGTGCTGGGCAATCGTGAACAATGGTTGTTTAATTTCCGTGAGACAATGGCTTCACTGGAAAAGAAGGATTTACAATCAATAGTACGAGATGGTGAAAACAGCACATGACTTGAATGAACAAGTTTATTATCAGATATTTGTACATAAATGGATTTTCCGTTTTTTTCATTTTTCCAGTATACCGCAACGCCGTTGCAGAGAATTGTTCATATTTAACAATGTTGTTTCAGGAAATCACTTTTTTCGTATGTTCGATGGTTTACTAGTACGGTACAGTCATACCCACCTTTTCATGTGTATTTTGCGTTTTTCTATTTTCTGCAACGGCGTTGCACCAAATGCCCTTTTCCTGTTTTTTGGATGGTATACTAGTACGGTACAGTCATACCCCCCTTTTCATGTGTATTTTTGCGTTTTTCTACTTTCTGCAACGGCGTTGCACCAAATGCCCTTTTCCCGTATTTTTCGATGGTATACTAGTAAGGTACAGTCATACCCCCCTTTTCCTGTGTATTTTGTGTTTTTCTATTTTCTGCAACGGCGTTGCACCAAATGCCCTTTTCCCGTATTTTGGATGGTATACTAGAACGGTACAGTCGTACCCCCCTTTTCCTGTGTATTTTGCGTTTTTCTATTTTCTGCAACAGCGTTGCACCAAATGCCCTTTTCCCGTATTTTGGATGGTATACTAGTACGGTACAGTTATACCCCCCTTTTCATGTGTATTTTGCGTTTTTCTATTTTCTGCAACGGCGTTGCACCAAATGCCCTTTTCCCGTGTTTTGGATGGTATACTAGTATGGTACAATCATACCCCCCTTCTCATGTGTATTTTGTGTTTTTCTATTTTCTGCAACGGCGTTGCACCAAATGCCCTTTTCCCGTATTTTGGATGGTATACTAGTACGGTACAGTCGTACCCCCCTTTTCCTGTGTATTTTGTGTTTTTCTATTTTCTGCAACGGCGTTGCACCAAATGCCCTTTTCCCGTATTTTGGATGGTATACTAGTACGGTACAGTCATGCCCCCCTTTTCATGATGTGTATTTTGCGTTTTTCTATTTTCTGCAACGGCGTTGCACCAAATGCCCTTTTCCCGTAGTTTTGGATGGTATACTAGTATGGTACAATCATACCCCCTTTCTCATGTGTATTTTGCGTTTTTCTATTTTCTGCAACGGCGTTGCCCCAAATGCCCTTTTCCCGTGTTTTGGGTGGTATACTAGTATGGTACAATCATACCCCCCTTCTCATGTGTATTTTGCGTTTTTCTATTTCTGCAACGGCGTTGCACCAAATGCCCTTTTCAAGTATTTTGGACGGTATAGTACTAGTACGGTACAGTCATACATTTTTTTTCATGAGTATCAAGTTATTATTATAATGGATTACTTCTTAGTATAGTTTTGTGCGATACATAGGCGCTCATAATATAACACCCTTCGTATTTCGGATTCGAACAGCTATGAAACACTAACGGATTAAAGAGCAGAGTATCCCCAGAACGCAACGGCACTTTGATACGGTATGTTGGGAAGACAAAATAATAAATCACTTCGTCAGCATGCACTCCCGACGGAGCTATGACTGTTAAACGAGTATAATTCATATCATCATCAACATGGCATCGAGAATGGTAATTTCGACCAATCGAAAAAGCTAACGCCTGTTTCCCAATGGCATTGAGCTGCGTACGAGTCAGAATCTGAGACAACACATCCATTTCATCCTCAACAAATGGTTCGATGTGTGTTAAACTATGATGCATATGCTTCACAATTCCCACTGTCGTCTGTTCCAGCTCCAGTTTCATGTTTGGTTTCACATGACTTTTGAATACGTACTCACCATTGTTGGAAGACAATCTTTCTGGTCTAACTCCAATTATAGCATAATCATCGTTGATACTGCCGCGCTTCTGACCTCTGGCAACTGCCGGTTTGGATCCAACAATTTTCGGAGCAAACTTTCTTAACAGTTTGATATTATTCTTCGTAGCAAGGTGTCGCTTGGCAAATTTTCTGGAAACTTTTGCGAAAATGCGCAACGACGGATTATTATCGTCAAACGCAACAATATGCTCATCGTTTGTACTATCCAATGTATCAAATTTATCTATCAACAAAGCCTGTTCCGGTTGATACTTTTTCTTTCCTCCTATCTTGCCACCCCAATTTGTCTCCATGTATTTTCCTTTGACCACAGTTGTTCTGTATTTGTTTTTCAACGCTATTGTACTGACACCATCTTTGCAAGTACTACGCCTATTCCTTTCCTTCTTCATTGGTTTTATGTCGGACAACTTTGTATAAGTTTCATGGCTCGTTGACACCGGTGCTGCAATCCTAAGAAAGTTCGATGACATTCTCTGCTTTCTTCTTTTCTCATGTATCCTATCTCTTTTTTGCTTCATAGCTCTGTCCGAGAACTGATTTCTCGTCATGGTTGGAGTAGGCGTAGCAATTCGAAGCCAATGATTCGTTGCCGTTAGTGGTTTCACCCGTGGAGGAGGACTCGCTGCCGCTTGCCGCTTTCCACTTGCCGCTTTCCGCTTGCCGCTATTTGCTTGACACTTTTCGCTTGCCGCTGTTGCTCTTGCTGCTTTCCGCTTGCCGCTTTTTGCTTGACACTTTTGGCTTGCCGCTGTTGCTCTTGCTGCCTTTTTGCCGCTGTTGCTCTAGCTGCCGTTTGCCGCTGTTGCTCTCGCTGCTGCTGCTGCCGCTGCCGCTGTGGCTGTCGCTGCCGATTGCCGCTGTTGCTCTCGCTGCTCCTTGCCGCTGCCGCTGCCGCTGTGGCTGTCGCTGCCGATTGCCGCTGTTGCTCTCGCTGCTGCTGCTGCCGCTCTGGCTGTCGCTGCCAATTGCTGCTGTTGCTCTCGCTGCTGCTTGCCGCTGCCGCTGCCGCTGTGGCTAGCGCTGCCGATTGCCGCTGTTGCTCTCGCTGCTGCCGCTGCCGCTGTGGCTGCCGCTGCGGATTGCCGCTGTTGCTCTCGCTGATGCCGCTGTGGCTGTCGCTGCCGATTGCCGCTGTTGCTCTCGCTGCTGCTAATTGCCGCTATTGTTGCTTTCGCTGCCGCTTGCCGCTGCTGCTGCCGCTCTCGCTGATGCCAATTGCCGCTGTTGCTATCTGCGGTTCAACGAGTTGTTGACATTGTCAACGATTTTATTCGAATATTTGGTATGATAATTGAACAGAATGGGTGAGTATCTATTGATGTAGTACAGTAAATAATAACAACAGAATAATATAATCTACATGCTACCAACGTACACCTTTTGCTTCCTTTTGTTGTTGTTGTTGATTAGTGGTGTTGCTGTGTTGTTGCCGTTGTTGTTACCTTCGATTAGGTGTTGACTTCGATTCTGTGTCGCGTTTGATTCGTTGTACCCTTTTTTTGGTGTTGCCAAAGATTTGCGTTGCTTTTTTTTCAGGGAAGATTACGATGCACCTCAAGGAAAGATTTGCCACACCAGGAAAGATTGGTTCTTCCGATCCATTGTTTCCAATCCCTTGTTTCCAATCCGTTGGTGCTCCAATACGGTTCTATGAAAATGAGAAGAAAAAGAGAAGGAAGGAAATACATTATCAGGAATGAAGGAGGAAGTATAATCATTGTCTATCTCCTCTCTCATTTGTACCGTTGTGATTGCCAATTTCTGATCCGTTGTTTCCAATCTGTTATTCCGATTCGGTGTTATGAAATTAAGAAGAAAAACATAAGGGAGGAAATACATTATCAGGAATGCCGGAGGAAGTATTATCATTGTTGTTGATCTCTCTCATTCGTACCCCTGCGTGTTCTGATTTGTTTTACCGATGCCACCAAAACCTTGTTGCCGCCGATACGTTGTTGCCGGCTTTGTTCTTTCTGCTGCCGTTGATTTGCAGACTTGTAGTAATTCCTATGTCACGAAAAACAGGGACTTGTTCCTGTTGATATGTAGGCAATTGATGCAGATTTTGTGCTTTCAAGATGTTTATGTAAGGCGGCCGTCCAAACAAGAATATCTTTCCAGCAACTAATCCCTAATCGAATGCTTTCTACTTCTTTTGCAGTACAAGGCTGTTATATCGGACTGAAATATCTGAGAACGGATCGTTGTGCTCGTGACATCGTCGCATGTGGCATGTGACGAAGAGGGTCGGATCCCACGTTCTCGGACGGAGTGTTGTTGGAAAGAAACAACACTCTACTCAGATAAGTTGGAAAATGAGGTTTGTCAGTAAGTGAAAGAATACAAATTTTCAACAAGTAAACACCCAAGTTGGTGAGCAACAAACTTTGACTGTAAGCTAAGTACAAATTACTTATATCCAACTTCGAACGTAAGAATGACATCGGTTCGATAGATGTTATGCTAAGTATCAACCTTCGAGCGTAAGAATGACACCAGTTCGATACATTTTCTGCTAAGTAACATTTTTTTTTTTTTTTTTGCAACGGCGTTGCAACAAATGGTATTTTTGTATTTAGCGTGATATGGTTCATACGATAGTACAGATCATACCAAAGTACCTTTCTACAGTATTAATTCTTTTTTTTGGCAACGGCGTTGCAACAAATGGTCTTTTTGTATTTAGCGTGATATGGTTCATATAATTTCCTTTTTTTGCAACGGCGTTGCAACAAAAGCCCTTTTTAGTATTTAACGTGAGATGTTTCATACTACTGTACCTTTCTACACAAATTGCACCAATTCAGCGATCGGACCATTTGTTTTTTGGCAACGGAGTTACAACCAATGCCCTTTTTCCTATTTAGCGCTACTAGGTGTTTCATAGGACTGTACTTTTCTACACAAAATGGAACAATTCAGCGAATGGGGCCATTTTCCAAATTGGAAAATGTTCCTTTTTTTCTTTTCTTCTTCTCACCTTTCATCCCACCCAAAAAACCCTTTTTTCCGTTTTTCAGGAACGGCGTTTCCAATTACAAAAAATGGTTTTTTGATCTTAAGGGGTTCACACCCAAAACCCCGCCCTTGCGTTGGTCGTTGCAGGTTTTATTTGTCAAATAATTGTGACGATATTGTTTAACTCTTTCTCCGGTTAGTGGTAGAACGTCTTTACGAGAACAAGGATATGGTTACAGGCACCTTATACCTTATCGGTTTTTTGAGAAATGGTTTTTGAGAGATGATTACCACTGTCGCGTCGCTACGTGAGTGGTGATCTCTTGTGAAAGAAGTTTCAAGTTGTACTATCCTTCTTTCATTCAACGTTTGCTCGTAACTCGGGTAAACTAGATTCACACAACAGTGATTCTCATTGTTTTCAACCAATAAAAAGATTGTCTCAAATACTGATAACATTTTACATTGCCAATGACACCTACAACTAATAGTGCTCGCAAGCGTGGGGCCAATCCAAATTTAAATAAGAAAACGACAAGTTGTAAGAATGGGTAGATTGAAAGACCCACCACCCAATAGTCTTGACAAACATGATGCCGATCAAAGAGATCATCTACAGGTGGTAATTAGTAACCTTAGAAAGGTTTTGAAGGATGAGTCATATGGAACAGAGGAGTTTGTGAGGAACCTCAGTGTGGAGGTTACAACATGTTTCACTGCATTGATGACGAAGGTTTACCTTGTATCCAAAATTATTGAATCCAAACCTACACCAGATTTCAGGAAGTCCATGTCTACTACTAAGTCTGCGGAAAAGAAGAAGGGGAAGGGAAAGAAGAAAAAACCCGATACCACCTTAAGTCACTTAGGCCCTATTCCCCATCAAATAGATGTCATGGTGGATTTATTTTTGTATGAAATTGACAACGGGGTGACTGGAGTGTTGGGATTTTTGAGCAGGAAGCAATTAACCGAGCGATTCAATGACTACAACATGGCAAACAAGTGGAATAAGTTTGAGTCACTGTTGCGGAATGTTAACGACACATCAGGCGTGGATGCTATCTATGGGCGCAATGTCGTGAACTACGTTACAATGAAGAAGTACATGATAATGTACCGTGAGATCTTGGTTTGGTACATGAAGAATGTAAAGTATCCACCCGGGTCGGATATATCAGGCTTTGTGTTTCCATACCAAAGGCGACAATTGTTCTCCCAGTAAGTTGAAAACATATGTCAGAGCAATGAAGAACTTCTTGGACTGCCTTATGGCAAAGACCTCTCTACGTGTTTCAATGACTCATAGCTGCAATCAGGTGGACTTAGACAAACATTTCAAGAAGCAACGTATTGAATGCTTAAAATCCTTACCAACAGAACTGATCGAGTTTTTACCTACAAAAGATACAGATCTTATTGTGTCCAACAAAAAGATGATGAATATAACGGAATGAAGAACAGCTTTTCATGAGGTCATTCGTGATTTTTGGTTACGCTTTCAAGGGAAGGTGAAACGCATTTTTACCACCATCAACCTGGGTAACCTCGACATCAAAGTTTTGACACACGAAGATTTTTATCATTATTTCTTACCCAAATTAATTAACAATTCCTTCGTCTTGGGCACCACGGTACTTTCGGGGGAGAAGTGGGTTCCAGTAGGATTTCATCGACAAGGGGACACGAAAATTCCGGAAACAGGTAAAGTGTTATTACCACTCCATTCTCAATTGGTTTTCCACTATGTCATCCACTACAAGCACACGGTCTCCAACTATTACAACATACATTTCGAAATCGATGAGGACCGTGTCACCCTGTCACCATGCAAACATGGCACCGGAAAAATAGATCTGGCGTATTTCAAGGTGGCAAAAGGAATCCTATAGTTGGTGCATCAATGGTTGATAACAAAATTTGTCCACCACGGGACCAAGCTGGGGGTGAATGTGGTCGTTTTGTTGGAAACAGCATGTAATTTGTTCATTTCTCAAGTACTATGTGCATCAATGATTCGAGTCGACGGCGTTGGCTCAGTCCTTTGATTGTTCGATTGACAATGTTTGTAAGAGAATTATACCAAAAGTCTTCAAAACAAATAACAAAGGATTTGTCAGTTACAATCATGTGATGGAAACCATTGAAGATTTGGTATTGACCGAGAGGAATTTTCTAAAAGGAGCTATGGTCACCGAATTGACGGAGGGAAATGTTCCGTATTTTCAAAGGAATGATCGATTGTACATTTTCCCGACGGCATGTGTTCTGAGTAAGACCAAATTTGCCCATGTCAATTTTGACGATAAACCAGAAGAACTTGTAACTGGTATTTTGGAACTGTCCGGATTGGAAGAACAACATAAGAATGAAACTTGTGTTACAAGATTCCTTCAATACGATGTTAACTCACAACAAGAGGTGCACCAACGAGTTTTTATGGAACACATTCCATACGTGTTCCGTGAGATATTCGTAATTGATCCGGAAGTTCTCCAACGTCATACTTGGGTGGAAGAATCCATTCAGTATAGCTACCTTCCAGAAATGGGTACCATATTTACCCCGTTGACAGAAAAACTAGCAATATATTTGTTGGAAAAGTCGGATGATCTATCCTCGGCAAACCTTGTAGTTCAATTTTTGGACGATAAGGTTGTCAACAATTATGGAAAGGGAACGGGAGAATTGAATCAGGCGTTCAAACATCGTGACTTTGTTTTTTACAAACCATCGGACTTTCTAACTTGGGATTGCTTCAAAACATCAAAGGTTCAAATAAATGAGTTCAAGAAATCAAATAACACCTACCGGGTAGGATGGGTTACATTCACTTTCAATACGACAAATGATTCCAAGCGTGGATTCATCCCACCCTGGGATGATGACGTTGACGGTGGCAATGTTGGCAAGACGAACAATCTCAATGAGGGGAGAAAGAGCATTAGTGGATCGACAGTTACCGGTAAGGGTTCGAAAAATAAGCCCAACCAATCTAAAGAATCAGGAAATGACACAAGTAAGATTAGTGGTTCGAAAGTTACCGGTAAGGGTTCAAAAAAAAAGCCAAACCAATCTAAAGAATCAGGAATTGACACAAATAAGATTAGTGGATCGAAAGTTACCGGTAAGGGTTCGAAAAATAAGCCCAACCAATCTAAAGAATCAGGAATTCACACAAGTAAGGGTAATTCCAACGATAATGGTTTGACCGACAAAATGACTAAAACATGTGAAAAAAAGGGTTCAAATGTAAGCGAAGAAATGTTTATAGATGTTGCGAAAAGTCCTCTTAACACCTTTGTAGCCCTGCCAGATTTTCCTATCGAGATCAATGGAGATGAAACCACACACAGTTTCAAGTTATGTGTGCTGTTGAAAGATCAGGATCCAGAGATACTGTATCCTCTTTACGAAGTACACGAACAAGTTTGTTACACACACAAAAAAATGGACCAGTTCTAATTGGAGAAGTTTATAGGTACTGTTTCGGCCCCTACAACCAATGTGAACGAGTTCCGGGTTATTACCTTATTTTCAACAAAGGTAAGGTGGGGGAGCATCAAAAATGGTGCCCATACTTTAAGATTTCTGGTCTGAAAGAAACCAATCCTCGACGCATTAAAAAAGTATCGGATTTAGTAAAATGCTACAGCAAGGATGTTGGGATTTGTGACCCGACGGATGGAAATGTGGAGGTATCGGAGTCATCTTGTTCTGACACAACCAAAACAGGATCAGAGTACACCAGTTCCACCAAATCGTCAAAGATTGGATGAGTGATGCATACTATGCTCCACCCAATGCAAGCATCCGCTTGTAACTTATCCATTATCATTCATAGTTTATTCAATCAATAGTATGTGAAATATTGATCCTGAAATTGCAGCCTACTATGACACACATTCGCACTATAAACATAACTAATATTACTAGGACTACTAAATTTTAAAACTGACTCAAGTATAAGTCATAGATTTCTGGTCCATTCTGTTTCATAATTAAGAACAAAACCATGGTATGCGTCTTGATGGCCAATATTCATCCTGTAATTGTCTCTAATGACACACTTTTGCACAAACAAAATGACTAGCAGTATGAGCAATATTCATCATGAAATTGCAGCCAATGCCACACATTTGCACTCAAAACTGACTAGGAATCACTATTTTGGTACATGCATGTCCAGGGGGGACAAAAATTATTCTAAAATTCATACTGACTAAAGTATCAGCCTGTTTCTTGTACGGTTTGTTTCATAGTCTACCCCATTCATAGTATGAACACTATTCATCCTGAAATTTCAGTCAATGCCACACATTTGCACTCAAAACTGACTAGGACTCGCTATTTTGGTACATGTATGGCCAGGGAAAAACATTGTTCTAACATTCATACTGACTAAAGTATCAGCCTGACACTTGTCCAGTTTTTTTCGCAGTGTACCCCATCCATAGTATGAGCAATATTCATCCTGAAATTGCAGTCAACGCCACGCATTTGCACTCTAAAACTGACTAGGACTCACTATTTTGGTACATGCATGTCCAAGGACAAACATTATTATAAAATTCATACTGACTAAAGTATCAGCCTGACACTTGTCCAGTTTGTTTCACAGTGTACCCCATCCATAGTATGAGCAATTTTCATCCTGAAATTGCAGTCAATGCCACACATTTGCACTCTAAAACTGACTAGGACTCACTATTTTGGTACGTGCATGTCCAGGGGGGACAAAAATTATTCTAAAATTCATACTGACTAAAGTATCAGCCTGTTTCTTGTCCAGTTTGTTTCACAGTCTACCCCATCCATAGTATGAACACTATTCATCCTGAAATTGCAGTCAATGCCACACATTTGCACTCAAAAACTGAGTAGGAATCACTATTTTGGTACATGCATGGCAAGGGAAAAACATTAATATAAAGTCCATACTAATTACTCAAGTATCAGCCTGAGAAAGGTTAGCATTGTTGCATACTAGTCTACCCAACAATACATAGTATGAGCAATATTCATCCTTCAATTGCCTACAATGACACACTTCACCAATACAAAAGTGACTAGAAATCACTATTTTGGTACATCCAACGCAAGGGAATAACATTATTATAAAATTTATAATTACTAAAGTATAAGCATGAGAAATGTCAGCATTGTTCCATAGTCGACCAAATACATAGTATGAGCAATATTTATCCTTCAATTGAATCGAATGACAAACTCTTGGACTCAAAAAGTGACTAGGAATCACAATTTTGGGGCATGCATGACCAGGGACAACCATTATTATACAATTCATACTGACTCAAGTAATAGCTGAAGAATTGTCATCAATATTGTTTCATTGTCTCCCCAATCATTAGTATGAGCAATATTCATCCAAAAATTGCAGAAACAAACATACTTTTGCACTCAAAAAAGAACTGAGAAACTCTATTTTGGTTAATTCTTCATAAGAAAATCAACAAAAAATTACAAAATATTGCTGAAACTAAGACCCTTGGTCAGGTCTCTACGGGGGAATCGAACCACTGGACACATTCACCTCTATATCAATAACCAATCATACGTGATCTGGGAAAGTTACACTACATAAAGCTAGTCAGTTTTTGAATCCTACAATTTGTGTGCACCGTCCCAATACAATAATAAAAAAATTATACAAAAATAATACGTAGAACACCCATTGGACATATATCTACGGGGGAATCGATCCAGAGGACACGTTCACCTCTACCGGTATATCAAGAACCAATCATATCCAATCAGGGAAAGTTACACTACTTAAAGCTAGTCTGTTTATGAATCAGACAATTTATGTCCATCGTACCAATACAATATTAAAAAAATAGTACCAAGGAAGTACAAAGAATACATCTTGTACACATCTCTATGGAGGTATCAATCCACCGGACACGTTCATATCTACGGTATATCAAGAACCAATCCCATGCAGAGGAGGAAAGTTACACTACTTAAAGCTTGTCTGTTTTTGAATCAGACTATTTCCGTGCACCGTCGTAGCGTTGGTGCCGGTACGTAACAATAGTAAGAATTATGCGTGTTCGGGAAAAAGCAGCCACAACCAAAAACTGAAGTTAGTACGCCTGGAGAAAACAACAAATACCAACTTTATGATTCGGCGTTGGAGTACGAACGTTAGGTGTACTGTGGTACAAATAGGTGCATGACTGCGTTACAAATGGGAAATAACAGGAAAATGAAAAACAAAACACCTAAACCGGCACACAAAACAACAGTTGTGCCAACCCGGGGTACTGTCTTGTCCAAGGATTACAACAAACAGATGCATGAGCTAAACCACGATGACGTAAACAACGACAGAAACATGTTTCTATATCATTTTGAAACAGGATTTGATGCCTTGTGTGCCAAAAACGGACACTTGGTTAACACAATCCTTAGTGGATGCCAGAAGATAGAAGAAGTGCGACACAGACTCAACAGCAAAAAAGGACATTTCGAGGAGGACGAAGCTTTGAACATTTGGGAACAATGCTTCAAGTACATAACCGAGGAAGTATTTCCCGACTGCAAAGAAGGGAACACTGACGGGATGGACCATGTATGGGCAATGGGAGTCATTCTTGCATACATTACATGTGGTTATCCCGCATTGAAAACATCGGAAGACATTAAGTGCTACGACAACGTGGGTATTGGACCGAAAGTAAAATCAATAGAACGAGAGAGAATGATACAAGACGGTCGTACTTTCCCGGCAAAAAAATGGAGTAATCTGACGCTGGAAGCAAGAGAACACATAAAAGAATGTATACATTTCCACCCTGGGAACCGTCCTTGTATGACGTACATTTGGTTCAACAACTGGCGCAAAAAGACGAATGAGGCAGTCATCGAAAATGACAGATTGGAATGGTATTGCAGATCAACAGACGATAACGAGTGGTACTCAACACAAGAAATATTTCCGACAATTAAGGAAGAGAAGATAAATAACAAAGACACGAAAAACAAATGTACCAAACATAAGTGGGATTCGTTCATGAACAAAGCAAGAAAACAGTCAAAAAAGAAAAACGGAAAGTAAAAGAAGTGACAAACAGGGGGGAAAAGAGAGAACAAGACGAAAACGAGTGGAAAATTAAGAAATGGCTAAGTCTTTACGAAAAACGTTGGAATTCACCGGAAGATTTAGAGGAATATAACAACTATCCCGTTCCTTGTGGAGCATGGGGACGCGTGAAACACTAACTCTGCAACTCTGTAAGAATTCCATTACAAAAAAAACCATGACAATATTGACGGTATCACTGGTACAAATTAAGTGCAACAAATAGAACGGAAATGAAGTAAAATATCACCTTAAAAATTTGATACATTCAAAAAATGTACTCCTCAGAAAGCAACAAAACAACAACAACAAAAATTCCTCCGTTGAACCTACAAATTGTGATCCATTCCATAATTGATTAAGGGGTGAGTGTCAACCACCCAAAAAATAGAATTTACTGCAACGCCGTTGCAGAAAATTGAAAAACAATAAATAATTAAAGAAATAAATATGGAATGATATGGTACCGTACGGTAAGTACGGTAGGGTGGGGAACATCAAAATGTTCGGATCCGCGCCAAAATTTTGAGGACTCCACATTCCAGAATATCACGGCACGCTCGAAAATAAGATAGGCAGGCGACAGTACAACAACACTCACAGATAGTACAATTAGTTGAAATACAGCTATTCCTTGGAGACAGTAAATCAAGAGATTACAGTGTGTACAGTATGAATGAAAAAAAATAACAGACGATTCTTCCTACAAACAACATTGTTATCATAAAAATAGCGCGCCAAATCAATCAAAGGAAAAAAGGTACGTTGAGGTACACGATTTAACAAAAAATAATGGTAGAACTGAGTAGTAGTTGCAGTCCGGTGACAGGTAGAACCTTTGTTACCAATAACACAAACAGCCCAAACAGCAGTGTATCGGGAAGTGACCGAACAAACACAAACGATAGCCAAACATATAAAACCACAGACAGTAGCAACAAAAATATTCTACAGACAACAAAAGACTCCGATAACAATAACTTGGAAAACAGCATTGTCAAACATGTCAAAGAAAAAGCATTCAGGAAATTTAAATTCCCGCCAGAGATTACATTCGTGAAGGCGACGATATTCAAAATTGTAAAACAAGCGAATAACAATGAAATACCAAATACGATCGATATAAAAGACCAAAAGTGGAGTGGAATTTATTGCCGAGCAGTGACTGCGTGTAGGCACAATGCTCAAACTCTTGCCAGGAAAAACTACAAAGGTACGCAACCAACAAGAAAATGATTGCCGGCATACAATCGTTCATAAGCCATTCTAACATTTTGGTCGTATTAACACTGACACGTAGACGATAAAAGGAAACAACCAGATACCAGATAGTTTCCCAGGAATGGTTCTAATCACGGACACACAAGACGTGAACTCAGAAAATAGGTACCAATTGCACAAAGACTATCGGCGGAAAAATTCAGCAGAATTCAAATACTTCATGAAAAGAATTCTTGGAGCGGTGTCACCAAAACAGACAGACTTCAAAAGAAAATCAGTCAGAATGACAATCAGTAACATTTTCACCCCAAGCAATGAAGCTTTTGCATTGCTTTTCCTTTACAACGACCACGACTCGTGGGTAAACACAACAAAGGGCACGAGGTTGAGAAAAAAATTCACTGACGGTAAGTCTGGAAATAAGGAGGGGTGGAGTAACGAGGGACAAGATCTTTACGAATACCTAGTAAGTGAATTAGAAGAACGAAGGGAGGAACAACAGTCAAAAGAATTAGAGACAGAAATACTTAAAATGTACCAAAAGCAAAATGGCAATCGTAAACAACAAGATAAGGAGGAGAACAAAGAGGGAAAAACACGGAAGCGAAAACGTACCTTGGTTGAGATTCTAGGCGAAGATGATGAGGACTACAAATTTTTCATGGAATACAATAAAAACGAACAAGAGTAATTGATGATATCAACATCAATAGTAGAACGGCTAGTTCATTATTATTTTATGGTTTGCACAATATTGTTCCGGGTCTTCTGTTTGAATATAATACAATAAACGAGGAAATTTCAAAGGCTGATAAAATACTTTTGTATTTGTTACAAAATATGTTTGTTGTATTGCCGTATTTGATAAGCGTAGCGTGAATATTGTAAAATGTCGGAGAGTATTGCAAATGCGGATAAAATATTTTCTTATTAGTACAAAAATATGGTTGTTGGATTTTGATATTCTAAAAAGATAGTGTGAGTAACGTGAAAGTGACGTAACAGAATACATTGCTGGTTATCAAGAAGCTCGTATATTTGTTCAGAAAATGGTATCAACGCTACGACAATATCAGTGTACATAGAGGATATTATTACAAAAGATGAGTTTTGTGTGGAAAATAACAAAAATTCAATGGCGAGTAAATATGAACGGGGTAAGCATGAAACAAAATTGTAGAATAGAAAAATTTGGAAACAACCATGAAACGAGGGATGAAAATATGGATAGGAAAATAGTCCTACTTGAAATTGTTGCGTGCAAAAATAGGTAGAGAATTATTTATTGTGCGCGCAACAAAATGTTTCAGAATATTTTAAAACATCGCACGAATATTACGAAAGCACGAGCATCGTTTATGTGACGTATGGCAGGGGAAATTTGTGCAGAAATCTATGCAGTTTTAGTACTGGAACATTGGATCTTCGGACAAAGTTGCGCGAGGCAAAATTGTCTTTTGATTTAAATGAAAAGTGAAAAAATCATTTGCAAGCAGCGAAAATAACACTGTAAAATCACTGTAAAATCAATCTCTGTTTTCGCACAGCGTGATACCGCATTATTCCGTTCAAAGATTTTAATTCAGCTAACTAAGGCCAGCTCGCTTCGTGCACTATTACCTGTTGTTACTCTAAAAATCGACCGAAAGGATAGGATAATTAAAGTTTAAAGAAAAAGTGAGTTCATGGAGACACAAAAATTTTGCTACCTAATGTGTGTATTTTGCACTGTGCCGGGCGGGCTCCCTGTATTTTACATGGTAGAGATCTTCTCCGGTTATTTGTTACCATCATCGTACCGGTACTTGCTGTATTGCTGTGGTAGTATCATATGGGCCTGTGTATCGGTCTTTCGGTGGTATTGGTCTTTTAGAAGGTTAAGTAGTTTACTTGTTGGGCTTTTTGCTTGATCGTGATATATGGAATGAATGAGGCCCGTTCGGATTTGGCATTGATTTTTATGATTGCAATAAGTAATTTCCTTATGGGCTGTTATGTGCATTCATTTGGATGCACATATGGGTTCCAAGTGTTTACTTATTGGTCAGGTCTTTAAAGATGTCTTGTTCAGAACCGGTTAACCTGTTTCGTTTGTAGTCATATGTGGAATTGTTTTTACCACTTAAGGATTCCGAGTAGCGGAGGTGCGTTAGATTCTAAGCCAGATATGTCGGCAAATATTTGTGTTTGTACCTCTGCTTCGTTTGCCGTAGCGTTTCTACGGTGTTTCTGTCGCCGTATTTTTAACTGACAACAAGTGATTGAAATTTTCAAATCCACTTTAGTAGGCCGGCTCGCTTCATGCACTATTGGGTCATTCCCGAAAACACAGAATATCTGTGTCACATGGCATCGATGTGTGTATTCGGGAATGAAAATTGTTGACACAGATATCTGTGCGCTAAAAACTCTTCCCATATTTATGTTCATTTTTGGAATAAGGAATTTGACCAAGTGACAGAGATACGAATATTTCGATGTGTCTTAGAATCAAACGCAACTCCACTACATGAAAATCCTTAAGTGGTAAAAACTATTCCACTTAACACCCCAAATAAACAGGTTAGGAGATATGTACCGAGACATTATTAAAGACCGGATCAATAAGTAAACACTTGGATCCCTTATATGCATTCAAATGAATGCATTTAACACCCTGTGAGTAAATTACTTATTGCAATCATGAAAATCCATACCGGCTCGTATTGGGCCTCATTTATTCCATACAACACGATCAAGCAAAAGGCTCATTGATACTATTACTTAACCTCGTAAAAGGACCACAGCAAGGATTGGTACGACACACATGATGAAAGATTTTATGTGACTTGTCGTTCAAGCAAAAGGCCCATTGATACTATTACTTAATCTCGTACGACACACATGATGAACACATAATTACTAACAAGGGAATGAAAAAGGTGCAGTCATGGATTCCAAATGGAGACACAGAATTGTGTGTAAATCGATGTTTACGAGGGGCCTCGTAAACACTTAAAAACAGTAATGTGAGTAAAAAAGCGGAAAACTGAGTAACAAAACACACACAATCGTGCACGACCTAAATTACACAGATATTCTGTGTTTTCGGGAATGACCCATTAGTGCTTCGGCGAATGACGTTTTTTCAAAAATATTTGCTTAGTACTGAATTTGCATAACCAATCAATCTACGTGTTTTCCTACACTATTTTTGTACTAGATTATTTCTAGTACTGAATTTGCGTACCAAATCTACCTACACAGTTTCTTCATTATTTTAGTACTAGATTATTTTTAGTAGTGAATTTGCGTACCAAATCTATGTAAGTGTTTTTCTACAGTATTTTCATACTAGCTTATTTTTAGCAGTGAATTTGCGTAACGAATATATGTTAGTCTTTTTCTACAGTATTTTTGTACTAGATTATTTTTAGTAGTGAATTTGCGTACCGGATCAATGTTAGTGTTTTTCTGCAGTGCTTTCCTACTAGATTATTTTTAATAGTGAATTTTCGTACCACACAACAGACTATTTTTGGTGCGTGCTTCTTGGTCGGCACGGTATTTTTTTTCAAAGCACAGAAAATGAATGTTGTGCGACAGTCACAAACAACAGAACAACAAAGAAACACTAGTGAGTGTAACAAGGGAATAACGAAATGGAACAACAACCAAATGCAAGTAAGTGACAACAAGAATGACAACAATTTGTTGGAGATTCTATTTGTTTCTGATCTTTCTTTCTTTTATTTTTATTGGACGGAACAACAGAGCAAAACAACAAACGAAACGGAACAACAGAGTAACAATGGAACACAAGTACGTGACAACAATGACGGCAATTTGTTGGAAGTTCTATTTGTTTCTGATTTTTCTTTCTTGTATTTTTATTGAATGGAACAACAGAGCAGAATAAGAAACGAAACAGAACAAGGGAACAACAACGGAACACAAGTGAGTGACAATGATGACAACAATTTGTTGCAGATTCTATTTTTTCTGGCCCTTCTTTCTGTTATTTTTATTTTTCACCGCAAAAATGGAACAAAGAACGGAACAATCGAATGAAACAACAAACTCTGAGCAACAAAAATGAAGCAACAAAAACAAAGCATTGAAAACAGAGCAACGTAAATGAAGCAACAAAAATGGAGCAACTCTAACGGAGCAACGCTAACAGAACAACACAAATGGAGCAACACAAACGGAACAACGCAAACAAAACAATGCAAGCAAAACAATGCAAACGGAACAACGCAAACGGAACAACGCAAACAAACCAACAAACACAAAACAACAAAAATGGAGCAACAATGGAACGTGGCCAAAACGGAATGCCAAAATGGAACAACAAAACAAAGTAGCCGCAGCAGCAAGCAACGAGAGCAACAGCGTGGGCACAGTAGCTGAAACAGCGGCAAAAGCTAGAGTAATAAACACAACTCCAACCCATGAGTAATGAATGTTGATCCAGCAATAACAGCATCAATGAGTGCCAATTTATCACTTGAATTAATGTAGAAAATAACAGTACATACATAATACAAAAACTACTACTTCTAGTAATTGTGAACTTAATATTGAGAATATTAGAAATATCGGAGGAATAATAATACGTTGCAATAGGATTCAATCAAACATAATAGAATTTACAGTTTAAAAAAGAAATATCGTAGTCCAGAAATTGGAGAGCAGAATGGAATTGTTATTCTTGAGCTTAACATTTTGGAATTAATACTGAGTCAAGATTTCTTTTTTATTCGTGAATAGAAGTAATTGTTGTTGGTACGGAATAATAATTGGGTTCTGCTAGAGACTGAAATCTATTATTTTTAATCATGATTAGAGTAATGTGGACTCGTGAATTTCAGGGTGTTGAGAAATTTTGCCGCACAAAATTTGTGGGCAATAAGTTGATTCGAACCCCGCGAAACAGTTTTCGGACGATCGAGAAGAGAAGTGTTCCATCATAAGAAGGAACCTATCGTATCAACGGTACATACAATGTGTGTGTATGTATTTATGCATGGTATGTATGAATGTAGAGTGTGAAAGTGAGAAAGTGCCCTGCGGACAACATAAAGCTCACTGAATTAACTCTCAAAAGGAAGAAAACTACTAAGAATATGAGAATACGAGCTAATTCAATGCGATATTTAGATTTGAATCAAATTTGTTTGACTCTTAAAGTGGCTGAAGAATAATCTCTTTCATTGATAATCCCCAACATGGAGTTTTCCTTGATAACCTGAGACGCCCCCCTGGACTCAACTCAATCCTTATAGAAGTGGTTTGTTCCCATTTACCCTTTGTATACTGAACTTCAATCTCTTGTCCTTGAGGTAGTTGGACAATTTCATACCCATCGGTACAATCATCGTTTGGATGCAGAATGGATTTTTCTTCGCTTCTTTGAGTATTCTCAAAGTGAGCTATGATAGGTTTTTGATTGCGATGGACATTCACAACCTTGACCGAGATCGCAAAAGAACGTGATGTTGCAATAGACAGCGGCAGCTCATACTCAACTTGCCCGTCATGTTCTAAGTGCACCTGATTTCCACCTTCGAAGCTTTTCATGACTAGCACATTTGAAGAGGATTCTTTCGGATCAACAAAGGAATCAGCGGGGATGACGATACTACCTTCGGGATAGTTAAAGCGTCCCTTTACTTGTTGCGGTGAGATTATACTCAGATTTGTTGCCGCTTGATGATGACGATTGCACGATTCCTGAAGAGTTTCCTCAAATCCGTTTGTAGTATATTCTTTTATCGCATTTTCGCAAACAAGAGGTTCCTCCTCTACATTTGGCTGTTTTTGCTTGATGCGGAAATATGGCCATACAGAGGGCGATTTATGACAGAGGCAGCAGAAGTCATTACAAGCACCAAGGCTATCATCACGATCCTTGTTATCGGCAGTGGCAAATATTTTTGAACATGGAGCACGAGTTGCCATCTTTCGTTGAGATATGGCCAAGGAACGCAACATCTTTTCTGGGACAAAATCCTCTTCCACAGTTTCTCCCAAACTTTCGGCAAGGCATTCCAGCAAGACGATTTGTTTATAGTAGCTTTGTGGGCATGTCACCGATGCCCTTGCTTTTGTCTCTTCCAGAAAATCAGGTCCATGGCGTGTTGTTCCTCCGTATCGGTTGTCATCCCACCAAGAATATTGCCACCCAGCACCGAGGCAAACCGTCCAGCCGTCATTCGTCCAATGGCTCAGTGCTGCATGCCCTTGTTGACGGACTCCCCAAGTCGGAATGCCCCATGCTTTGCTGATGAATCTACCAAAGAAAGCTCGCGGGCCACATTCTCCTCCGGCACTCAACATTTCTGGGTAATTGGAGAATTCGTGATCGGGTTGCCGGTATCCAACATCAGTCCTGACGGACATAATGTAGCGCCACTTTTGATCCTTCATGTAGATTTGATCGGGGCGATAGTTCCTCAAGAATGCTCTTCCCCATGTCAGATCATCGTGGGTCGCATCGGCGCTGACTACTTTTCTCAATTCCCAAACGGATAGTGTGTAAAAGGCCTCGTCCAGTTTATCGGTGTAGCTGATGTTGTTGCTTTCACGACTTTCGTTCTTGCCACCGTCGTCATCAGGGGCAAACTTTGCGTAATAACGGAAACGCTCCACGGGGTCGACAAACTTGCCTTCTTGGTGGAAAACAGGAATGGGAGTCGCGAGCTCTAGGGCTACTGCTAGAGCCAAGCGTTCTCGGAGCGCCAGTGCTGTTGGGGAAATCATTGGTTGCAATGCGTGACTTTCCGCTCGCAGTTTATCGTAAATGGTCAATGCCATCCCATAATTGCCGTCCGAGGGGCCACCAGAAACAAGAAAATTTTCCATCAATGCAGTAGAATTGTTCTGCTCTCCTAAAAATCGACCCAACAATTGTGGATTGACACCAGGAGATTCGGCACACCAGTTTGCAAGCTTTTTGGGCGTTGCTTGTATCAGAACGGTGCACTCCAACAAATCACGTTCGATTTGCGGGATTATGTCATCAATCAACTTACTAGACTTTACGATAGCGCAACCAGCATTGGTTCCGGCTTCTTCTAGACGCTCGACAGTGATTTGCGCTTCTTCGGCTGCTTTCCTGGCCGGATCTACCAAAGAAGCAGCCTTCCAGTCTTCGTCTCCGGGGTGTTTATTTTGTTCGTTCTGAAGAGCCACCACAACGGCTTTGGAATTATCCAGTGCCTGCTTTGCCGCTTCTAGTGATTCAATGATCGAATAGAAGATGCAATCCGAGTCGATGTCTTCTTTGCTCGGTATTGCCTGCTGGATTGTGCTTTGAAGGTGCAGGATTCGATCCTCGAAATACGCCTCGGAGTACTTCTCTGGTTCCTCTCCTTCTTGCTCTTGTTTCCCTCGTTCTTCCCCTAGGCACGACGACGACGACGACGGTGCTGGAGGAGAAAGGTTGCTCAATTTGAATCTGAGATCCTCGGATTTTCCATTTCTCGACATCACAGAAACGAAGGGCTCCGGCAACCGAGAAGTTTCAGATGCGGTTGCTGTCCCTTCTGGAGCAGTCGGAGTTGACAAGGAATCCGTTTGTTCCGTGCTAAAGCGAAACATGACCGATTGGTCGGGGAATCGAGTCGGTCGTCGCTGGTTTCGGTGTTTGTATGAGAAGGATTTGTTTTATCCGCTTGTCCTGTCTCTACGCAGGTTCTGTGTCTTCTAATCATAATAATAATACTTGTATAATATCCGGTTAACGCACTACCGTAGTAGAAGCAGTCTCGAAACATTGTCCAAAGCCAGAAGATCGAAGGAAAATCGAAGAAGCATTCTTGTTCGACTAGGGTAATTACGGTACTTGTACAGTAGTTACTTGTACTCGTACATTGAACAGCGTGGGCACGTCCGGAGTTTTAGAGAATCTTACGGTATCTTAAAATACCGGATGGATACTCGCACCTTTCTATTCATCATTCCAATTTCTTTACTATGTACGGTAGCATCACCTTACCCGCGAGTTTAGTAGTTGCTAATGCCACTTGGACACGTAGAAAGTGTACCAGAATCTACAGAGCGTCAGCGCATATCATTAACCACTAAATCTTAACCTGTCCGTGCAGCATTCCTACAGCATTCCTATGGCAAGAACACTACCAAAAATTACCACAGAGGTGCGAAAACAGCGCCCAATGAATTTAAAAAACATGTGAATCGTTACTACCTATGTTATTAGTGTGCTCATTCCTCCCAAACCGTTGGAGTAAATAAGCTACAAATACATCGATGAAGAGCCCTTAATGTGAGGATTCATTTGCCTGTGCTACCAACTTTTACTGATCCTTAGTTAATGAGATACAATAGCAGGGACAGACGCTTGTATGGCAGTTTTTAGCCTTGTACGGTATCTTAAAATACCGGATGGATACTCGTCGCACCTTTCTATTCATTGTTCCAATTTCTTTACCAACAAGATTTTCCGTACCGATACATACCAATAGGACTGTGTGAGTAAGACTTACGTACGGTAGCATCACCTTACCGGTACGGTACGAGTTTAGTTGCTAATGCCACTCGGACACGTAGAAAGTGTACCAGAATCTACAGAGCGTCAGCGCATATCATTAACCACTAAATCTTAACCTGTCTGCGCAGCATTCCTACAGCATTCATACGGCAAGAACACTACCAAAAATTACCACAGAGGTGCGAAAACAGCGCCCGATGAATTTAAAAAACATGTGAATCGTTACTACCTATGCTATTAGTGTGCTCATTCCTCCCAAACCGTTGGAGTAAATAAGCTACAAATACATCAATGAAGAGCCCTTAATGGTGTGAGGATTCATTTGCCTGTGCTACCAACTTTTTGGAGTTTCTATACTAGCCTGAGATACAATACCATGGACAGGTGCTTGTCGGGCAGTTTTTAGCTTAGTGTGTAAAATAACACGTGAAAAAAGAGGCTCATAACCAGTCTTTTAAAATCGAGTGGCATTAGCAACTAAACTCTACTTCATTTTTTTTCGATTGATTTTGTGGATTGATTGATTTAGTCAAGATAGTCGAGCAAGTGAGTGGAGTCAAAACCTGGTCAAACAAAACTGTGTCCACGATGATTCAAATTTTTGAAAATCCTTTACTTAAAATCAACTCGAGATCTTCCGAGGAATTGTCAACAATTACGCAGTAATACACATAATTACTCGTAGCAATAAGCGGAACACTTCGTCATCTGGGATTGCAACGTATCCCACAGTCCAATGGAGGGCAACAGCACCAAAATTGACAGCTTCTTCCTCTAAATTTGGATCAGAATGGTGGAGGGTCCGGGCGCAACCCGCAACGGTCGCAAAGTCCAGCCCGTTGTTGGTTTGGTGCTTCGAGACTTTATAAAAATACAACAATCCTCCAACAACTGCAACATAAGTGGTAGCAGTGGTCTCGCAACAAAGACTTCTGGTGTAGTATTAGAAGGCAGGCGTCTGGAGTCTGCATTTTCTATTGGAAAAGAAGTATTCCTCCTTCTCGGGCCAATCCTTAGCCCTATTCATCTTGGACGAGAAAACGGAAACCAAACGATCACAGAAGAACAAGAGCAACGGCAACATCGATCAGAGTCAGACACTAAACGTGTCGCACTTCGGCTTCACTTTGGAATGAACGGCATCCTAACTGTGCGGAAGCATGGGGAATCATCGAAACTAGCTCCTTGGCGGAAAAAGGATAAGTCTGTCCAAAAATACACCATGAAGTTTGCACCAAACACTCTATTTCACGGAAACGGATCGAATTCTTACGTGCACGGGACTTCTGGCACCATCGTTGTTGAAACTGTAGCTTCTACCTGCACGGTTGTGTCTGCATTCGTCGCTGAATCCAAACTGAAACGATTGCAAAACAAAGACGTGTGCGCCGCCTGCACCAACTTTGAGTCGGCGGCAGTAATTGAAGCCATCCTCGCAAAGAGAGCTACGGCTATGATATGTGATGCCATTTTGGATCAGGACCGATTTCCTGGTGTTGGAAACATCATCAAGATAGAGGGCCTTCACAATGCCGGTGTTCATCCTCGAAGATTGGTCGAAACACTATCTCGGGATGAGCTGAAACGGGTCATTCTAGAATGTCGTTCCTACGCTATGGGATGGCTTTCGAATGGAAAAGCGCCAGCCAAACATGTATACAATCGAGTTCAATGCGGATCGTGCAGAACGGGTCGTGTGCGGATGGTGAAAATGGGCAAAGATTTGAGCCGCGTCACGTTTTGGTGCGAGAATTGCCAGCCATTCGGCGACCCCAGAACAACGAAATCCAGTCCCTGCGCACCTCGCACCGTACAAAACGAATCTTCCATCCAAGTTAAGTGTAGCGAAGCCCATCAGATACAAGCTCCACCGGTGCTTTCGAGTTTCTGCCCACGGCATGGATCTAAAACCACACTCTTGCGGCGAGTTCGAAAGACCGACTCTTCCAATCTCTACCGATTGTTCCGAACTTGCAGAGTTCAGGGATGTCCATACTTTTCTTGGGCCGACTCCCACCTCCCCTCCTGCGGCTGTCGCCATAAAACCGTGCTGCGAGTCAGCAAGACGGAACGCACCGGAGGTCGATGGTTCCTTTCGTGTGCTTCCCCCAGTTTCTCGTTGAGCAACAGCCATCACCAGAGGTCAGAATCCAAACCACAAAGATCAGGATCTTACAAATGCTCTTACTTTCAATGGGCTACTCCCAGTCAACTGGCACCCTTCGCCGACGACTTGTCGCCCTTGACGTGAAAACAGGATCAATAACAGCTCCTGCGTCCATTTCTTCAAGACCGAAGATTTGGCAACTTTCCAATTCCGACTGCCAATTTCGAACGTCAGGGAAGATTTTTCAGAATATGCAAGGTGACTCTTTCGCTGATTGCTAGAACACGTATCTAGAATGCAATTTCAATGACGCACCTAGATCTAAGCAGCAGACAATTCATTCAGCCATTGTAGCAAATACAAGAGAACGGTGAATGTGAAGAAGAACCAAGTCCAGCCAAAACGTTCGACGGCTCCATCCGAAAAAGAGAAAATGCCAAAATATTTCCGAAACTTGGACGCCTCGTCAAAGTACAGAGTTTCACACGGTGCAAGGGTGTATTATAGCATATCGGGTGAATCTTTGATAGACAAATTAATTCTCAACAACAGAGGGCAAATGTACAATGTTAACATTGTAGAATATTATTTTCATTCACATTTTCAGTAAAACGACAAGACGGCTGTATAAAATCCTCAAGGACGTGTAAATTACCTCACTCGTTAAGGGAAATAAGGAATCAGGAAATCAGGCACACACACACACACACACACACACACGGGTGGGTAGGTGTTCCTTCGATCATCGCCCCTACACAGGCACTGATAACCTATGGTATGCGTTATTTGCTTTGTCATAGGTGCTTAAATCGCCATCAGAATCTTTTTGCGACGGCACCGCATACCATGGGCCTCCTGTCAAAGGAACCAGACCCACATCAAACCTTTCCTTAACAAAGAAGACGAGCTTATGTCCAAAAGGATCGAGACGCAATCTCCAGTTCAATTGGCAAAGAGATTATCACAACCCAAAGAAACCATTGAGAGAACAAGAGTACGAGTACTAATCTTAGTACATCTTCCATACATCTCACATCATATCGTCTATGTGTACGGTACGTACCGTTACACATTAAAGTATGATCCGGATGTGTACGTTGTACGTTTTACATACATACCGCGTAATCTTACGTACACCATGCTCATAACGGTACGAGTACGAGTACGAAATACGAGTACGAGTAGTACGAGTACTATCCATACTATCGGTACACCTGTGAACTGTGAGGTGAGTGGTTGATGGATTTCGTCATCATTCATCTCTCAGTAAAATCTTATCTCAAGAATACCGTACGATACGCGTACAGTACGGTACGAGTACGAGTACGAGTACTCGTACTGATCGTTTGACGATGAATTATGAATGAACCAAATTCAAAATCGGTATCGCAATTTTAGAATCAAATTGGAAGAGAAGTTGGAGATCGATAGAGAATAGACCACGAGTAGATAGATAGATAGATAGATAGATAGACACTCTTTCATAAGATGAAATTTCATTCAAACAGAAAACATAGAGCACGAATCCCCAACCAGCAACCACGACAACTGGAAGAAGAACGATTCCAACACGAAGCCGGAGAACGACAACGAAGGATAGTAAGGGTACAAGAAAGATCTGGTTCAAATATATATTGCCAACAGCGCCGGCGCAATCACTTCTTGGGTTCGAATGATCGTTTTCGAGTCATTCTCTTGGTTACGATATATTCGTTAGTCGACTTGGGTCAATATCTGCAAAAGAATGCAAGATTCTCGAATCCTCTGTTCACGACGACAACAACAAAAATGGTGTTATCACTTTCGATGACAGCGAGAACGCAAAGGAGATCGGGGTCATTCACACCCCATTTCTTGAAGAGGGAAAAAATACTACCGCTTCGAAATCAGCTCAGCGACAAGTGTTCTCGTTTGTATTCCAACCTAGATAATTTTTTAGAAGGTGGCGATATGGATCGATTGGTGGAAGAACTTTCTGTAAAACAGCAGCAGCAACAGCAGCAACAGCAGCAAGAACAGCTATCAACTCCGATCGAAAATACCAAAGCAGTTGCAAAGCGCGACAAATGCTTTTGGCGAGATGCTTTGGACCTTTCTCTCGAGAAAACCCGCGACAAACAAAACTTTTCCCACCACCAAATTTCATCTCCTTCTCCTGTGGAAGTCCGAACCATTTGGGGACGTACAGTGCACGTGAAACATGATGATCAACTCCGATTGATGGGGTCGGGAATTTCCGGGAACAAAGCACGCAAAATGTGGACCCTCAACGAAATACCCGCTGAAGAATTTCCAACGTGCCTTGTTAGTTATGGTGGACCACAAAGTAACTCGATGCTGGCCTTGGCGGCCGTTACCAATTCCAAAAACCGAGAACTCGTATCACAGACTGTGTCACTGTCGTCAGCAACAACACCGGTATCGTCAGCGACCATCGAATTTTTGGATGATGACAATGATCTAGAGGACTCAGCTGGTCTTGCGTCGACGGATGAAAATAATAGAAGTAATACAGAACTCCCCATTCGATTCGTTTATTTCGCCAAAAAACTCCCTCGTTTTCTGCGCAAACAACCCAATGGCAATTTATTTCGAGCACTTGCTCTGGGAATGGAGCTCGTTGAAGTTTCGCACGAAGAGTATAGAGATCTCTTTGAGCATCGTTCGGACGAATTCGAAGGAGAAGGCCGACCCCCAAGGGGATTGGAAGCCCCTGGGCCCGACTCTTTGTGGGTGCCTCAAGGAGGTGCCTTTGCTCCGGCCCAAGTGGGGGCTCAGAGACTTGCCGAAGAGATATTCACTTATTGGTCTGAAAACGGAAAGGATCGTCCACTCACGGTTTGCGTTCCTGGTGGAACCTGCACGACTGCTGTGTTGTTGCATCACGGGCTGAAACAGCTCCTGCTGCGTGATAACGGCGAACGCGATGATTACTGGGATGACAACAGCGAGGAGTCGACTGACTATTCATATTCTGACGCAATTTCCTCCAGAGAACCAGTAATGGATATCGAGGTGGTGGTAGTTCCTTGCGTAGGTGATGCGGCCTACGCGAGAAGACAAATGAGATCGCTCTCGGTCCAAATAGGAGCCTCGCCCAATGATATACCCACAATTCTCCAACCTGAACCGGACGTAAACTTACAAGAGGGACAGAGCAGTGATGGGATAATCGCACAGCGCAAATACTTCACCTTTGGGAAGCCAAACAAGAAAATTTTGAAAACGTTCCAAGAACTTCAAGAGAATTTTAACCTTGTGGTGGACTTGATTTACGGAGCTCCATCGTTTGCCATTATGCGACGGCACTGGGGAAACGGAGAAAACACCCTAAGTCGCGACCTGCTGTTCGACCCGAACCAGCCATTGGCGGAACGAGAAATCATGTATGTTCACAGTGGAGGGTTAGAGGGCATCAACAGCCAATTGCTACGGTATAGGTACGACGGTCTGGTGGAAATCAAAGACGTTCAACTTCCGGGACGCAAAAATAGAAGCAAACATAAAAAGAAATAAGATACACTGCGTAATGACTTCGTACCATATGCAGAGGAATTTCTATCCGAGACCACGAATTTTTGATGAGGCGGAACAATCTGATGAAACCTCTAGTAAGGAAGGTTAGCAATATTTATCAGAATTATTTAGATATGTATGATAGGAAGAGGAAGATGATCCTTGATTCACATCAGATGTCTTTGTGGTTGTCGGGCCGTTAGAAATGACAAATAGAGATGAATCTAATCCAATGGATACATAATTTGCCATAGTGAAGAAGTGTGATCTTTCTCTGGCAATGAAAATGATTCAAGACTTCGTTAAGTTTTGAGGCCGGGATCTCATTACTGTATCTATCGATATCATTTTCCAACATTTTGGAAGAAACAGACAAAGAGTACATGCGCACAATTCGAGTACTATTCTACCTGAAAATTCCAAAATTTTAGATTAGAATCATATTCAATAAAGTATGCAATCTTCTAATAGAATTTTCAATGGGTTGGGGGTAACATTATGCAAACTGTTGAATTCAGTTTCGAAAATTGTCGTGGAGTACTACAACTACACGTACTATTCGTGATATATTTCGGTTTCTTTGCAGTACCGTAGAGACTTGGAGTACAAAATTATTCCAAAAATCAGAGTTTTCTCCCCTTGCTGATTACATTATTCCAGCACAGCAATTGATATGACCAATACTGGTTGCTCCAGTTTACCAGCCCTCATCCGAATAGTCTTCCTCTATGTTTCCATCATAATCGTCGCCTATCGAGTGATCCCATCGATCATCTTCTGTGTCCTCGCTCCATCCTCCTTCGTGGTCATTGTTGTAACGAGTTCGAGGACTTGGTACATCCCAAGCCGATTCTCGTTCCGCTTGAGCTTTTGCTCTTGCAGCTGCCATTTTTGCTGCTCTCAGTGCGCGTTCGCGGGCTTCTCGCATAACCTCGAGTGCATCCAAGTATACTTCTGCCATTTCTGCCAACTGATCATCGTAACCTTCTTCGCCATGAAGGGCGGCGATAATATCCTCTTCCAGTACGTCATTCATTTTCATGTCCATGGTCAGTTTAATTCCTGGATACCTTTGTCTTGATTCTTGGAGGATGGCAGCCAAAGCCTCGGCCGCCTTTGTATCAAATGAACAATGTCGTAGAGCCAACTCGACATTGGTTGTGGTCTCTTCTTCGCTCATTTCGGATGCGCTCTTGGCATGTGCCGTGGCGTCGCGTTCGTTTCCGTCCTCGAGGAAAGCCAAAGCGAGAGAAAGAGCGCCACACTTTTTAATCGAACCATCTTCGCCATCCGCGTTTAATCCCATTCTTTCTTCCTCTTCATCGTCGCTTTCTAGGGTGTCCATACCCCCGTCGTCACCATTATTGAGACTATTTATGGTGCTCAAACCTTTTTGAAACGACTTGCCAATAATGCTCATGTACGCCTTTGTGGTGTCTGTGGCTTTGCTTCGTAGCGCTGTGGCGGAGTATTTACTACCGGATTTTTTCGTTTTGCTCAGAATGCCCAGCGGATTGCCGCTCAAATCGATCAATCGTTGCTGCTCTCCGGCCTTGCCTATTCGTGACCCAATCGCTCGTATAGCAGATCCGAAACACGCTGCGCCGTCGGCGCGAACATTGCAGCTCCGAAGGATCAAATTGGAGATTCCATCTCCCCCGAAGGCTCGAGCGAGTTCTTTTGCTCCCCGGTCGCCAACGTTCTTATTGTGACTCAAATCGAGTGTTTGGACGTGACCAGCAGAGTTTTTATCGCCGTTGTCGTTATCCACACCCAGAACTCGCGCCAAGGCTGCTGCTCCTTCATCTGATATCTGATTGTTGCTCAAATCTAGATGCTTGATGCAAAGAGGGTGGTTTCTTAGGGCAATCGCCAAGGCTTCTACGCCAACGTCGCCAATACCGCAGCCCGACAAGTCTAATCGTTCGAAAATTGTAATTGTGGCTGCTGTTGATTCGTCCGAGCTACTACCTTCTTCTTCCGTCGATGATTCGGAATCGGCTTTATCTCCTACCTTTTCGGTTTGATTCTCGACGTCATCAGTATCTTCTCGGTCTGCTTCCCCCGACTCAATTTCATCTTCTTCTCCTTGTTTTGGCTGTCGTTGCTTTAGACCTTTTTTTCCTTCTTCTTCTCTTCTTCTTCCCCTTGTTACCAACGTCACCATTCACGTGATACTTGGAAGCAACCGTTCGAATAGCAGCAGCCAGTGCGGCAACACCAACGTCCCCAATGCCATCGTTCCGTGCTAAATCCAATGACAAGGGGGGAGTAGAAAGCGCGATTTTTCCCGGTTTCTCGTCACCGCTTCCGTCTTGGTATCGTTCCACAATGCCCTTGGCCACATCGCGGCAAGCCGATGGGCCCAAGCCGCAGACGTCTAATCGAATCGTGGGTGGACACTGTTTGGGGTCCGATATAAGCTTTCGGAGGGCCTTGTTCATGGCACGAACACCACTGGCAGCCGATCTTCTTCTAGTACTGCTGCTGGTGCGTTCCGATCCCAGGTTGTTCCAACCCAAATCTAGGCTCTGTATCGAAACAAAGGCGGGTCTAGATGTCGTCGTCGTCGTCGTTGCTGTTGCTGCTGCCGAAATTTCGGTCTCGATATCTGCCTCCGCCGCTTCTTCGGTATCTGTTTCATTCCCGCTACTGGTTTCAGAAATACTATCGATCGACGACGATGAGGTATTGGTGTCGTTAGAAACCGAAGCAGTGATAGTTCCATCGGTTCTTTCGGTTTCCAGTAGTGGTTGTTCGCATGCCACGGCGATTGTTTCGTTCGTCGGGCCATTGTTGGAAACGAAATCCAAAAGCGCGGTTGCTTCGCTGGACGTCCATTGATTACGTCGTGCAGTCAACCGAACGTCCGTGGGTGGAGCTGTTGCTGCTGATGTTGCTGATGTTTGCTCTTCCAACGATGATGTTGTCGATTCTCCGTCCTCCCGTTTCATGGAGGAAAGAATTTCGGAAATATTTTTGTCGATCAACGATGCCGTCAGATCAATGTCTACCGCAACGGACTCGCCCGTTGAAAAGCAGCCATTATCGTTGCCGCTCACCCTGGGATCGGTTTTGGATTCGGATTTCTTCTGTTGTTCCAGCGTCCCTCGAATGGTCTTGGCGAGATCCACGGCCTGGCATCTGTGAAGATACGAGAGATCGAGCCGATGTATGTTTTCGGATGTAGTTTTGGTCGCTGATAGTGTGGTGGAGGCAGAGGCAGAGGCAGCAGTAGCCGATGTGTTGGATATCCTCAGTGCGACCAAGGATGATACCAGTAGGAGCGACAGCAAGGCCTCCGATGAAAGCCAGCGGGAAAATGTGAGTTTCGTCGTCATCCTTGTGATGAACAGGACTCGTTAGTTACGAACTCCGCTCTCTCTCTCTCTCTCTCTCTCTCTCTCCTCGGTCAAGATTTTCCTAGAACTAGATTTCGTCTCAACTGAACCGACAAAGAATCACAACACTTCACCAGCAACCAATGTCAAACATCAATGGCATCAATGATGAATGAAAGCAATCAAAACAAGACAGGATTTATTGATGATTCGTTTCGTTTCGTTTGGTTTACCGTACAAATACGGTAATCTTACCGTAACAAAGTCTTTCGATCGACGATCCGATACGGTAGCATGATCGATCGAGTGAAGGCTTTCACGAGAAGACACGTGTACCGGTACCGGTATCCGGTATTTCAATTCAAAAACTGAAGAGTTAGTCACTATCCATTCGGGAATGAAACTACCCAAACTAATTCTGTACGTTTCTTGGCTTGACTTGTCGTCGATCCTTGTCCATTTCCATTCTTACAGTAAGACTATCAATTCTTTCTCTCGAGTGCTAACCCCGAGGATATGAGTGCTCTCTCATCTCCTGCGGTTGAATAAGTGCCTAATTTGCTCTTTCAAGCACGCCTCATATTGATAGATGCACGTTCTCTAAAGTGCGAATAAATTGTGAAGTCGAAATTGTGAGCGAAGGCATCTATCGGTATTCTGTAAAGCTATTGAGACGTAAAATATGCATGGACGTACACTGTAACCTTTCTACGGCGGCAGCATTATTTGTTGTTGATTCTACCCGTTCACGTACGTGTAGTGGTATCAGTCGGTCGTAATGCAAACTTCATCGAGGTAGTGCCATCATAAGACTCCCGTTGAACGATTGAGAACTCACTCGAGAGAATATGTCAATGGATTCTATAATAAGCTAAATAAGCATTGCAATATCCTTTCAGTTTCCTCGTGTGACTTCGCTTCACATTCCGAGGAGGGCAACTCGTTTCATTCCATTGTTGAATTACACTAAATTCAATTCCGTTCCGTTCCGTTGCATCGCGGTCCGGCACGCGTGCTTGGTGTCCAAACGAACGAATCGAGGCATCCGTACGTCGGGGCAGGGTATAGAGAGCCCCACCCGCCCGCGGTTCGATACGTTACGTTACGATACGATACGATATGATACAGCTGCTCTTACATTCCTCCGTCGCCCACCTGCTGTCCCTGCTGTTGCTTTTCGGTGGCACGGCGGAGCACTGCCCCGATCTCCGTGCCCTCCAGGTGTGTGTTGGTCATTCGCTGGTTCTTGCGCTCGTAGTAGCGCCGCTTTTTCGGTTTGCCGTCGTTGTCAACGTTCGCCCTCTTTTGCAACCGGGCCCGCCTCATTTCCTCCCCGGGGTCAAGGAGCTTGTGCTCGAGCAGGGCGGCCTTGAGGCTGGCCTCGGTGTCCGGGACCTTGTTCCGGGTGCCCAGGTACAGCTCCCGGACGTCCTTGGTGCACCCGTGGCGCCGCGCGTGGGAGTACAGGGAGAGGTAGGGATCCTCGGCCGCCTTTTTGAGCTTGGCCAAGGCCTCCTGCGCCGCCGCCCTGGCACTGGCGCTGGACGCGGCTCCCACGCCGCTCCCCACCTGGGGCCGGCGGCGGGATCCGGACTGGTGGCTCGTTCCCAGCGTTCCGGCCAGGTCCTTCGGATTGGAGGAGTGGGCGTTCGTCCCCAGCAGCTGCGAGGCCGCTCCTCCCGCACGGCCGCCGTGGGCGAGGCGGAGGAGCTGCTCGCGGGCCTCCTTGGCCTTGCGGAGGTTCTCGACGGCCGATGGCGGGAGGGGGGCGTCGGCCGGGATCACCCTGCCGTCAAAGGTCCGGATGAACCCGTCCAGCTTGTTGTTCTTGGAGAGCGCAATGTCCTTGCGCGCGACCACCGACAGGGGTGCCCGCGCCCGGACCGGCTGGCTCTTGTGGCCCTTGACGTCGCTGGAGACGCGGAACCAGGTGCCGCCGATCTGTATGGCCTCACCCCGCCGAATCTGGGTAAGGGGGGTGGAATCCGTCTCGACGTGGTACACCGGGCGATCAGCGGCAGCCGTCGGTGGTGGTCCCATGCTCGTCGTCGACGACGACGAGGGCACGTCCGACGGGGCAATTGTTTTGTCGTCCGACCCCGACGATGGTTCCCCGAAATTGGTAGCAGCATCGTTCGTGTTCGTGTTCGTGTTCGTGTTCGGCGTTGTGGTTGTGTCATCCGTTTTGACCACTCCGTTGGAAGCCGAAGCCGCACCAATGGCAGAAGGTGACAGATCGGGTTGCTTCGGTGGTTCTTTCTCCGCCGGGAGACTAATGATCCCGTCCAATTCTACCAAGAATGGTTCTCCCCTGGGAAACAACACCTTGTCCTTTCGCTCCGTGTTGAAGAGCGCTAGGACGTCACCGGCGCAGATGAGAGCATCCAGATCGTCCTGTACCGTGTCGTAGGAATCTTCCAGCTCCTTCATTAGGACGCCGTTCTTGCAGCGATTGATCTGCGCCAGGAGCGTCTTTCGGTCCCTTACGTGGTTGTACGTGGCCTGGTAGGCGTAGGTGTCGATCGTCAGCGAGGGGTTTTCCGGATCGGGCACCGTCTCGACCTTGATCTTGTCGTTGTTTTTTAGCATGAGTGCCACCTTGGTGTCCTCCTCCAAGTCGATTCCCGTCCGCTGGTAGATGACGGTGGGGGGCATCCATCCCGCGCTCCGGTGGGCCTTTAGGAAGTTCATGACATCGTGCTGCTTCTCGAGGTCGGGTTTGTTGGCGGCGGCCGCGGCGAGTGCCTCCGTGTCAATGTCATCGATTGTCTCGCTGACCCGGTCTTGCTGGGAGGCGTTGTTGAGGCGGGGGTGCTTGGTGGAACCGACCTCATCGAGGACGTGCTCGCGACGGAGAAAGTCGAGGCCGTAAACGTTGGACATGGTGACGGGATTGAATTGGATGTGATTTTATTGGTTGGGATCGGTTGGAATGAAAAATTGTGTGGATTGTACAAAATTGTTATAATATTATGTTGATCTTTACTGGGCCCTGTGGAATGGGTGGAATGATTTGCGAATTGTTGCGTCGTGTTTTTTGCTATTCTTCGTTTCGTCTCGTCTCGTCTCGTCTCGTTTCGTTTCGTTTCGTTTCGTTTCGTTCTTGATTTATGGATTCTGGATGGATCCGACACCCATTGCTAGCACTCTCGATTGCCGTTCCGTCGTCTGTCGAATGAGCACTCTACTAGGTGGACTTTCGATTGCTCTGTTCTGTCTTGCGATTGCGATTGCGATTGGATAGTCAAACGCAATGCCGACGATGTTTCCCTGCGGTCTTCTGAACCCTGACCAATGGGAGGCTTGTTGCACGGAAATCGCGGTGTAGTGTAGTGGGGGGTGTCGATGTCGATGTCGAAGGAACAACAAACGGAGTGATCAGTGATCAGTGATCAGTGTCCTACCGGTAATCTTATGTTCAATGTTCGTATGGTAGTACGGTACGGAACGAGATGGCAATCCGTTGCCATCTCCGATTTTGTGCCGAGGATTGTTGAAGATTGATTCTCAATTCACTCACCCCTCTTTCTCTTTCGGCTCTCCGAACTTCGAACGCATGTTGTCAACAGTCAACAGTCAACTGTTCTGGTACCATAATATGATTCTACCGTACTATATTGTACGTATAGTAGACTGTCCATCTCCAACAACCGGTACCGTACGTTGATTATTCGTAGTTCGTAGTACGGTACGATTATCGGTACCGTACATACCGATAACCTTATTCCTACCGTACGGTAGGGATGATAAGTCCGTCCAATTGTTGCTCAAGGCACGATCCAATCCAAAAACGATAGAATGAATGAATCAATCGAAGAATGAATGATCGGAAAAAATGATGGGAGTTGGGAATCTCTGTTTTAGTCTTCTCTACCGTACGAGTAATCTTACGTACGAGTACCGTACGTACGTACCGGTACAGCGTATCTTACTTTGTGAACCGTCGACCATCCTCCGGCAACGAAAGCAAAATTACAACGAGTAATTTCGATTGCCATTCCTGTCAGGTCTCGAACTCCATTGACGAAAAACAACCTAAACCAGGAGAGTAATCCTTCGGAGGAAAGACAAACGAACCGATCCTCGCCACACGCCAAGACCATGGGATGATGATGGTATAGTGGAATTCGAAATTTAGCTCAAGTTCTTACCACAATCGACAACTATCCATTCCAACAACGGAACTGAAATAATCAACATCCAAACCCGAGAAATAAAGTTGAAGAAAGTGTTCAGAATCCTGTCACATCATAATAGTACATACTTCGGGTAGTATTTTATTCCTCTCGATCTAGAAACAGAGAATATACCTACTATCACATCGCTGTTGTAATTCACACCGATAGTATCCCCTCCGAACAATGGATCATCCAACAAACCCCACGCGGCTTCCGGAATCGGTCACGGGTCTCGTGGAATGCGTCCGACACGAAATCGGAGTCATCGAACGCGAGCTCGACGACTGCTACACCCAGAAGCACGGCGGCGATGGCGACAACGGAACGAGGGCAAACACAAACAAGAACAAGAACGAACCGACGCGCATCGATCTCCTGGAAGACGCCATCGACGACGGATTCATGTGCGTCGATCTGCGGGTCCTCGAGCGAAAGCTGCGAGCCTGGCACCGCCTGTTTTCTCCGGCCTTTGGCAACAGTAATAATAACCATGGCTACACGTACACCGTGACGCCCTATTTTGCCGTCAAGTGCAACCCCGACCCGGTGGTAGTCCGGTGGCTGGCCCGGACCGCCGCGAGGTGGAACCTCCCGCTGGGATTCGACTGCGCATCGATCGCTGAGCTCGAGCTGGCCCGGGAGCAGATCGAGACCTTTCGCCTCGGGACCGTTACGCATACGCAGAGTTGCAGCGGCAATGTAGCAATTCCCACCACCCGGATCGTGTATGCGAATCCACAGAGGGCCGAAGCCGATCTGATGAAGGCGCTCCATCTCTTTGCGACGACGGCGGCAACGCCAAGAAACGAGTTGTGGTTGACTCTGGACGGAATCGAAGAGGTGTACAAGATTGCCATGACGAAGGAACGGTTCTTGCAAGAACACCAACACGGACCGGACGGCGCTGCTTCCGCGCTCGTGATGCCCAAGATCCGCGTCATCCTGCGAATCTGGGTCCCCGACGGGCACTCCCAGGTCCCGCTGGGAGAAAAGTTTGGAATGCGCCTCGACCATGTCGATGGTCTGGTCGTGGCCTGCCTGGAGGCCGGATTCGCGCCCGAGGACATGATTGGGGTGTCCTTTCACTGCGGATCGGGTTGTGAGTCGGTGGAAACCTACCTCGAGGCGCTCGCCATGGGACGCCGGGCGCTCAATGCCATCGACCTGCGTCTAATGGACGCTGCTCCAACAAACTACTCGTCGTCGTCGTCGCCGCCGCCGCCGCCGCGCACCTGGCTGCTAGACATTGGTGGTGGCTTTCCGGGAGTGGACGGACTCGACGGAGACGAGGGACGATTTGGGGCGGACGGAGCCGCCACAAGCAAGAGTGCACCGCCCACCACCCCAGAGGAAACGAATGACACCAACGACGAGCACCGTTCATCATCATCACCACCACCACCAGCCCAAACTACCGTGGCCGACATTGCCGTGGCCGTGCGTCCCGTCCTGGCGTTTGAGAAGCAGGCACAGGGACAGAAGCCGGATCCACCCCTGACCCTCATTGCCGAACCGGGACGATATTTCGTAGAAGGAGCTTTTGCCCTGGCCAGCCGGATCTATCAAAAGCAGGTACTGCCACGACCGAGTGATAGCGAGCGTGGCACGAATGGCAACAGCAACAGCAACAACATCAACACCCCTAACGACGACGACGACGACCGCATTCGTGTGTACCGAATCCCCCACGGGGTTCAGGGCGTCTTCAAGGACGTCTTGTTGTGCGGGGAATCCTTTGTGCCGCAGCCGTTGCAAACCGACGAAGAGGACAACCCGACTGCACACACGCAGCAGCCCGTGTTGTTGTATCCGTCCAGGGTGCTGGGCCCCTCGGGAGACGATGCAGAAGACGTAGTGTGTCAGTCGTGCCTCTTGCCCGAACTCAAGGTGGGGGACTGGCTGGTCTTTGACCGAATGGGTGCCTACACCCTGTCCATTGCGTCCCGAGCGGGTCGTCCCGTGATGCGGTATGTGTTGGGAGGCGGTTTGACGGAGGACGACGACGAGGTCGAGAAGCGAGCCGTGCTTGCCAATGACAAGGCGTTTTGGTAATAATGGAGTGGAACCGGAGGTTGTGCGGTGTGAAGCGCTTCGGGACCGGTGCCGACATGGTCATCACGAGCTATTGCGAAGCGAAGTGCACCTACCGAGTAATACTAAATACGAAGTACTTCTAATAATTACTTCTAAGAAACAGAATAGAAGCCAGGATCAATTTCAAAATAGTGTAATTAATATCGCAAGCATAGCAGTGTTGGGACAAAGTGGAATCTATTACTGTATTATTATTTGTGGGATGAGTGCAACTCGTGTAGATGCATCACCAAGTAAGTAAGGTGCCTTACTAACTAACTAACGAGCTGACGAGCTAACTAGCCAACGAGCGAACAGCTCAGGCACATCGGGCAATGCCGCTGCTCCGCCTCCGCACTTGCGTGCTAAGGGGCAAACCCGTCCGTGAGAGCCGCGGTTTGAGCATCGTGGTTATCCCAGCGCTGCCGCTACCGCTGCCGAGGGTGGACGACGAAAGGCTCAGCCGCAGCGAATCCAGGATTCGCTGGCTTTCGTCGAAGGAAGAGGTGGTTGTTGGTGTTGGTGTTGCCGGAATTGGAATTTCAATCGAAATGCCAGGTATTCTGTGGGGGTTGCTTGTGCTCTCCGGTGTTGTGTTTGTGTCCTCGGCGGTGGTACAGTCTAGCTCTAGCTCTCGCTCGAACATTCGGTGAAGGGACAGCGAAAAGATCGGGATATCGTCATCCATTGCTTCGCCGCCGAAGCCACTGGGCCGTGCCTTGAATTTCTTGGTGGATCGTTGGTTGCTGTTGCCGTTGCCGTAGAAATTGGTGGTGCGGAGGGTGGGAAAGACGGGGATGTCGGTACAGTTATCGAGATCTAAAAAGACTCGCTCGGACAACATTCTCTTGCAACACCTCCTGCGGTCGATGTCGCTTTCATCTCGGCTATCGGTGGTGGTGTTATTGTTATCGTCAGCGGCGATAAAGTCGCAACCACGGGGAGTTGGTGGCATGTAGTCGTAGGGATTTTGGGACCTTCTCTCGTAACTCGGGGGGGTTGTGTATCCCTCTAGTAGTCCTGAAGCGGACGTGGGCATCTCGAAAAAGCTTTGGGACACCATGTTTGATTGCATTGGGATGGAATGGAAGGGAAGGGAAGGGAGTATGCTTGCTACTTCGTATTTGTTACGTTTTGTTGTTTGTGAAACAAGGATTATGACGTGAAAAAATAACAATAGCATAGTAAGCACGACCCAGTGTGAAAACGTAAGAAAAATGGTGAAACAACATCGAGAAAGAATTCTCGGCGTGTAAAATTCCAAACCCTCCACACAAGCGATGGCCCCCGCTCAATGGTGCACGGACACTATTCGCAAATGCATGCTATGTCTTTAAGGCAATAATGTTGAGAGATTCGGTTCCCGAAGCACTTTTGACAAGATTACCTCTATCTAAGTTAGAACCGATTAGAAACTCCATTCAACTTGAATTTTCGATTAATCGCCAAAACGTTTCTATGCCTGCGGTTCCGGAAGGGCGGTTACCGAATTCGTTCGAAAGGGTGGATTCGTTCGTGACATAATTGAGTTGAATCATCACATTTCCGATCCGCGTCGAAAAAATTGTTAGCGCATTCTTGCTACGTAAACGCTGAGGAGAATTTTAAAATTTAGCTTCGCTTCGCATTGGTGCTTCGTTCGTATTTATTTTGTAATTCGTCACGTCGTCACCCCTTCGTTCGCCTTGTCTCATTGTTCGTTGAACAATGACAATCACGATGTTTGTCTTCAAGAGCGCTCACTTTTGATTTTGGGCGGTGCAACTGTCATAATTTTACGGACTGGGCCCTGGTCCCCGGTGGGGACATCGCTCAATTTCCAGTAGGATGTGTACTACGTACGTTATTACTGTTAATTTTTCAACACGTGTAGTTCTCTGATAAATGACAGACTCCAAGTACTACCGGTATTGTATAAATCTTGGGCAGTGGAGAAGAAGAACTGTCTGTCAGCGTTTTCATGTGACTAAGACAGTTGCAGGTGTTACCGGTAAGATTAGTGTCTCAAAAATCACGCACACACACACACACACACACACACAGTGATATTCATCCCTCTCTCGTACTGTTGAACAACGTAACGCTCACATCAAATCCGTAACGCTCACATCAAATCAAGTATGTTGGACAACCCACCAATACAGTGTATTATTTTTACCAGAATCGACTCCAAGTCAGACTCCCTGACTGACTTGCGCGCGCGCAATTTTTGACTTGAGTATATAATAACTGACTTATTAATACTGTACCGGTAAAATAACACGAGTTATTTTACAGAAGTCAGCGTAGGTTTAGTACTGGACTCTTATTTTAGTACCGCGAGACACCACTTATTTTAGTAGACTAGTACTGCACCTCTTCTATCCAACGGACGAAACCCGAACTTGAAAGGGAAGAGTGTTCTCCACTTTAGTTCTCCACTTTAGTTCTCCACTTTAGTTTTTAACTCACCGGCCGAGGTGAATCCCAAAACATTATCGCAAATTATTTCAGTTCTTCGATACTCACCGCGTTGTTCAATACTCAAGGAAATGGGAACGATTCCACGATCGGTTGAGATTGGTTGGAGTGATTTGCAAAAGGAAGAAATTCTAATTTCTTGCAGCATTTTGCACGTGATTCTACTACGTACACGCGATATTACTAGATAACAAGTGATTCCACTTCATAATTTCTACTTTTGCAACAAAGAGCTCATAATTTCAAATTTGGAACTAAACTCTGCATCTTTTTTGGCTCTGCTAAACTTGGCTAAGCAAAACAATCTTGGAATCGAATCAACCATGGGATTCATCCTAAACTGCTGATGCTAAGCAAAACAATCTTGGAATCGAATCGACCATGGGATTCCTCCTCCACCAATCAACAATCGACTCGCTCTTCTCTCCAATCAACAATCAACTATCCTCTCCAATCAACAATCGACTTGCTCTTCTCTCCAATCAACAATCGATTCGGCTCTCCTCCTCCTCCTCTCCAATCCGCGGCTCTCCCCCTCTCCAATCCGCGACCTCTCCCCATCTCCAATCAACAATCGACTCTCCTCTCCTCTCCAATCAACAATCAACTCTCCTCTCCAATCCGCGGCTCTCTCCCTCTCCACCAATCAACAATCGAGTCTCCTCCTCTCCAATCCGCGGCTCTCCCCCAATCGAATCGATCGAGTCTCCTCCTCTCCAATCCGCGGCTCTCTCCAATCCGCGGCTCTCCCCCAATCGAATCGATCGAGTCTCCTCCTCTCCTCTCCAATCGAATCAATCGAGTCTCCTCCTCCTCTCCAATCCGCGGCTCTCTCCAATCCGCGGCTCTCTCCAATCCGCGGCTCTCCCCCAATCAAATCGATCGAGTCTCCTCCTCTCCTCTCCAATTGAATCGATCGAGTCTCCTCCTCTCCAATCCGCGGCTCTCCCCCTCTCCAATCCGCGGCTCTCCCCCAATCGAATCGATCGAGTCTCCTCCTCTCCAATCCGCGGCTCTCCCCCTCTCCAATCCGCGGCTCTCCCCCAATCGAATCGATCGAGTCTCCTCCTCTCCAATCGAATTGGCTCTCCCTCTATAATTGAATCGATCAATCGAGTCCAATCAATCAACAATCTACAAGTCGATCGAGTCCTCTCCAATCGAATCGGCTCTCCCTGCTCTCTCCAATCAAATCGATCGATCGAGTCCAATCAATCAACAATCTACAAGTCGATCTATCAAACCATTCGCAAAGCGGGATCGATTATCGATTGGGATGCTGGAATAACAAGTCGAAACGACTTAGCCTTCCGGACATGGTTGTGGAGTGACGTCAGCGTGGTCTTTACCTTCATTAAGGCATCACCTTCCTCCAGAAGTACCTCTAAGGATTCACCAGAATGAACTCTATCCTTGATGAACTCTATAATACACTTGAGTCGCGAGAACTGCTTCTGCTCGGCCGCGCTATAATGCTTCCTCCAACGATTGCCGAATGTCTTTTCAAGCTCTTCAATCCCTCCAGGGAAGTCATCTTCTTTGAAGTCCTCAAGTCCGAACCACTCCTTCCACATCGACGACACCGCGGAATGCTGTCGAATCAAGTTTTTTTGGGGAATAAGGTTAGTACCTCGTGCCCCGGCGGTTGTTGTTGCGTCTGCTTCTGTTGGGAGACGAAAGGCCGCCATGTGCTGCAGGTAATGGTGTATTTGTCTGTTGATGGCATCTTGTTTCTGTTCAAATTTGCTAACCCTATCGTCTATCCGTGTAACATCCTTTGAAACATTATGGACTTCCGTATGAATATTGTGAAGTCGGTCACGAAACCCCGGAAGTGCCACGTCCATACTTCGTTGGATTGCGGTAGTACTGCCTCCTCTCTCCTCGTCGAGTCCTGCTCCCATAACCTTTTCGATGACTTGTGCTTGATAAGCCTGGAACAATTCCGAGTTGAAAACAGGCAAGGAGAAGAGGCAATTCGGTCTCCCGTTGTGTATCAAGACCGCGGCATCCTGCAGTACGACATATTGCAAATTCAAGAGGAGCTCAAAGAATGCTTGAGCAGTCGGCTTGTCGGGGGTGGAACGATTCGCAATTGTGTCCATTGCCTTGTCAAGGAATGGGAATACTTGACGACGGAGCTCTGGAGGTGGGTCGATGGTACCATGGGGTAAGAAGAAGCTGCCTTTCTCTTGTGCGTGTCCAGCCAAGACCCGCATGGCCTTCAGTGGGAGTTTTGAGGAGTACCGATCTTCTCGGACATCAAGGTTCCAATTTCCGATCATCTTGATGTATTGGGGATCCACTTCTTGCATCTCCAACGCAACTGCACCTGATCCGCGGCCGAAGTGAACAAAATGCTTCGATGCGACGCCCAAAGCCGTGCATGCTTTCCGCATCGTTTTGGCATACGCTTGGTCTGTTATTGGACGGTGGTTCTGCGAGTGATTACAATCGGTGAGTAATTTGACTTCGAACCATGACGCGTTCTCTGCAAAGTCATACCACGCAAGTTCTCCAGTTGCATGGAATCGTGCCATTAAGTAGAAGCCCAAAGCGCCAATGGGACACATATTGACGTTGCGGTGCCTGATGACACGACCGTACAAAGTTCGCTGACCGTTTGTTTTCCCTGTAATGATTTGCATGATAAAGATCAGGCAGGAGTGTACGCCTTCGTCAGCTTTGATGATGCTGCACAGATCGGACAACGTGCATTTGAACAAGGACTCCCCCCGGAGAACACCGCAATGGGTCATAAGGAAACAGAACCGGTCCCTCAAGGCAGCGATGTGGTAGTTGTGTTTGGTACAATGCTTGTAGAACAAGAAGGCCTCGATTCGCTCGATGCTTGACACGGTCATGTAGGGGGACAACGCGTGATCGATTTTCTCGTCGTGTCGAATCAGCTTGATCCTTTTCTTTCTTACTTGGACAACGCGGAGCAACTGTGTAACCCTGTCACTTCGAAGGTGTTCCTTTGTAAGAGTGTTGGCATTCTGACTTCTCTGATGCCGCAATATTTTGAGGATGGAACAAAAGTACTGATTCACTGTATCATAACCTACAGGGTCTGTCTCTGTCTCCAGCATCGACTCGCAAGAAGCGCCGGCATGATTGGTGTTGTATTTGGCCATCACGGAGTGGTAGTCGACGGGGTCGAAAATTTGCGTTCGTGATTGCCCCTTCTTACGCCGGCCTCTTGTCCTTCGCGTCCGGTAGGCCTGATAGAAGAGGAAGCCAAAGACTTTTTCTTCAGTCACTATTTGAGTAGAGTAACCAAAGGAAGAAAATACGCTGGTGCAATACTGAAGGAATTCCTCCCCTTTTCGACCGTAGGCAAGTTGAGTATTCATTGGAATACCATCATTGTCGTCATGTTGGACTTGCCGTGCTGCTCTGGCAAATATTCCGCTTGTGTAAGACATTTTGCTTGCTGGAGACCAAGGGGAGTGTTTTGTTGAGGATAGTGGTGTTATTTTGGGTGGAAATTGCAAGTGTTTTGGCTGTTTCGTCCTTGTTTCGGTTGCTTCGACGTTTCGACGTTTTCGTCGTTTTCGACGTTTTTTGTGTCTTTATGTTTTCGTTTGTTTGTCAGAATCAAAGTGTATGTGTTTGCTGTGTTTGTTGGTTCGGCTTAGCCTTCTGATGTTTTTGTGGGTTGGTGCCCGCCGGCGGCAAAGACTTGTTCTATGTTCATGTCACATGTTCGCTTTCATGTGTTCGCTTTCCTATTAGTATGTGTTCATCTCATTGGTTGGAATTTCTGAAATGATTGAATTTGATTGGTTGAAATTTCTGACATGGTTGAATTTGATTGGTTAGAATTGCGAAAAGTGGTTATTCGACCAAGTCAGAAGAAATTGCCGTTAACCGTTAAACTGCGCACAATCCTACAGACCGAGGTCTGACTGATCTCTGACTTAGTATAAATAATCTCTTATTATTTATACCAAAAAAGGGTCGAAGTTAGACTCGCTGACTGACTTGTGACTTGCGGGCACATGAAAATTCTTGACTTGAGTATATAATAACTGACGTATCAATACTGGAACCAATTAATAACACAAATTATTTTACAGAAGTCAGTGGTGTAGGTTTTGTACTGCAATTACTCAATCCCGTCCATATATCCGGGTTCCTTTATCTACAGTTGCATTTCATTGGTTCGAAATTCAAACCAAACCCAGACCAGGCCGGCATTGCGCGTACATGGTTGAATTTGATTGGTTGGAATTTCTGAAATGGTTGAATTTGATTGGTTAGAATTGCGAAAAGTGGTTATTCGATCAAGTCAGAGGAAATTACAGTTAACCGTTAAACTGCACACAATCCTACAGACCGAGGTCTGACTTTTCTCTGACTTAGTATAAATAATCTCTTACGGAGTATTATTTTTTGCATCAAGAATGTCTAAGAATTTTTTGAAAAAAACCTGGGTTCTTGTCTGAGATACCGGTACTAGTGTAACCCTGAGATACGATGAGTGTACAAAATAAAAATTCCACAATAAATACCGCCCAGTACAACAACCATGTACAAGGGTTACGGGTAATGAACATGTGTTTACTTCGTACACTGAAGTCTCTTCAAAAAATACCGAGTGACAATACCCTGAAACAACAGCCAAACTGACAGAGAAAAAATTGCGGAAGACATTTTTTTGATGGGAAGTCCGATCATCAAAATCACCGATGTTGTTAATTTCCATTTCAACGACCCTTCTGTTTCTCCTTCGATAGAACATACCATGAAGGTGGTTCACCACTGTACAAATAGTACAAAATGACACCAACTCAAATACCTACATGTTACTCTACTTTGATTTGGAGCGGGAAGGGTATTTGAACAGCAATTCTACTGCGAATAACATGAGACAATGAGACGAAAAAATCAAGCCAACGGCCCTTCTTCACTGACCCATCCGTTTCCCCTCCAATAAAAGGGATGATGAGGGTGCACATGTACAAATACTACCACATTCGAGCGCCAGCATGATACTCTACTGATTTGCCGGCCAGGAATGGCAATTGAACAGCTTTCAGATGGCTATTTGGATGATGAATTACAAACACCATTTCCATTTTGACGGCCATTCTGTTTCATCTTTGATAGAACGGACAATGAAGGTTTGCCATTGTACAAATAGTACAAAAGGACACCAATCCAAATACCTACACGTTACTCTACTTCAATTTGGAGCAGGAAGGGTATTTGAATGGCAGTTCAACAGTTAAGTATCAAATCTTGGTCGTAAGAATGAGTCCCGTACTTTTCGAGGTCTCATTATTCCCGGTTCGTGCCTCTACTAAACTTAGACACAAAAGGAATTTAATAATAACACGAGTGACAAAGATACAAAAAAATCAAGTCAATGATGACCCTCCACCAACCTATCTCTTTCCCCTCCACTAGAAGGGAGAATGAAGGTACTATATATGTACATATACTACCATATTTGAACGCCAGCATAATATCCTACTAATTTTTTGACTGGGAATGGCAATTGGATGGCTATCGGACAGCAAACGACCAAACTATAAAAATAGGAAAAAACCGACACCATTTCAATTTTGACAACCATGCTGTTTCTCCTTCAATAGAACAGATCATGAAGGTTCACCACTGTACAAACAGTACAAATGATACCAACTCAAATACCTACATGTTACTCTACTCCGTTTTCAATCAGGAAGGGTATTCAAATGAAAACACAAAGATACAAAAAAATGAGCATACGACAATGACTCGTCCTACTCTGACCCATCTATTTCCCCTTAGATGGAGGAGAGAATGGAGGCAGACATGTACACACCCTACCAAGTTCGGGCACCAGCATGTTACTCTACTACTATTATTTTGACTGGGAATGGCAATCCAATGGCAATCAGATGAACGTTACGATCAAAATTAGCGTTAGGATCAAAATGGATGAACATTGCCACCAAGGTAGATACACCATAGTAGACTAAGTTTAAATACGCCAGTACCAAAATATTTATACAGCACACTATTAGCTTACTCAATTTAGCAGCAACAATAGGGAGAATTGGCGCATATCCGTCGTATCTATTGGCGTTTTGAAAAGGTGAGCAAAAAAGGGTGTTATGAAACAAGCACCTCCGGGGAGATTTATTAGAAAGAAAAGACTGAAGAACAACGGGCCTCATGTAAAGTTCTTGTGGTATTTGTGATATTTCCTTAGAGTTATACGGAAGTTATATCACTGAAAATGCAACAATTCTGTATATGAAAATGGGCCGCGTACCCTTATTTTTTGAGGGGTACCACATGATTTCTACCGGTACATCTAAAAACATAGGGGAATAGTTATCAAAGGTATGTATCATTAACCCTACCTATTTCTACTTTTGAGCCACAGTAGTGCCAGGCTAAATACCACAATTGTGGTATTTCCAACGTATTGTGAGTGTACGTTATAAAAATACCACAATGAATACCCAGTACAAAAACCATGTACAAGTCTACGGGTAATGTACATGTGTGTGCTCCGCACACTGAAGTCTCTTCAAAAAAAGAACAAGTGAAAAGACCTTGAAAACACACCGGAAAACTCACTCCTAAGACAATTTTTTTGATGGGAAGTCCGATCGTCAAAATCACCAATGTCATTAATTTCACACACACACGACCCCTACAACGACCCTTCTGTTTCTCCTTCCATAGAACAGACCATGAAGGTTCATCACCGTACAAATAGTACAAAATGACACCAACTCAAATACCTACACATTCCACTACTTGGTTTTTGATCCGGAAGGGTATTTGAACGGCAATTCAATGGCAAATAACACACACGAAGATACGAAAAATCGAGCCGACGGCCCTTCTACGACCCATCTGTTTCCCCTCCAATAGAAGGGAAGATGAGGGTGGACATGTACAAATACTACCACATTCGAACACCATCATGCTCCTCTACTGATTTGCTGACCTGGAATGGCAATCGGACGGCTATCAAATAAAACAAGATACGATACAAAGAACAACAAGATGACGACAATGACAATGGATCGATACAAAGAAGAAGAGCAAGCAGGGCAAGCTTCATTACAATTGGACTTAGGTGCCAACCAACGTGTTACACTGCACTAAAATTTACAGGGCAAATCCCCCCTAGCAACAATAAGAAGGGGGGTTTGCTCTCCAGCAAGATCAATGCCTTCACATCACCAACACACAACAATAAACCAGACGCCAACGCCGCTGCCGCCAACGCCTACCAATACAGTCTGTTGTTCCCTCCCCGACCTTCATCCTTTCGAAGCTGGTTGATGATCCGAGTCACTGATACATTTCCATACACAGAGTGAATCCGACTGATTGCTGTTGCAAGATTGAGCCCACGGTCCAACAGCTTCTCAATCACTTTCCAAACAACAAGCCGCCTCGTGTACTTGTATCTGTTTACACCACGCTCGTGCCGGCTGAACTCCCTTGCAGGCTTCCTCCCTCCTATTCCATTCACATACTCATCCCAGAGCACAGCAAGGGACCTTGGACAGTCTCCAAGCAATGCTGGGGGCTGGACACGAGGAGTGCCAAGCCGAGTTGGCTGACGGCCACCAAGTGTTACTACCCCTCCAACTTGACGCGCTGGAGCTGCAGCCATGTGTCCGAAGAATACCTTCAATCGTTTTATTCTGCCGGCTCAGCTGAGCCATGTTAGTGATGACAAAATTCCTCAGCTCTTCAAGTTCTACCTGATTAGAGGACAGCTTGGCATAGATACTGTTCCTCCACTGCTGTCCCTGACCGCGTCATCAAATCATCCATGTTATCCTCTATCTCATCAAGGCTAACACATCCTCCGTGCTCTGATGCAAAGATCATCACCTTCTTTACTGGATTCACCCCATCTGCAAGCCCAGCTTCAAGTTGGATGTACTTTTGCCGTGACTTGGTGTCTGATATCAGGGGGGACCAAATCTGCTGCATGAGCATCGAATGTTGCTCACAGCAATGCCAGCCCAAGAATCCTACCAACTCCAGGACCAAACTGGGCCTTGATTGCTGGCACAACATCAGCCAGTAGCCAGTCACCGGTCACACCACTGCCCTCTGTTGCTTTGTAAATACAGGGGCCTCCACCACAAAGCTTTACTGCTGCAGAGATATCAGGCCAATCCAATTGAACTGCTGTGTACCTGCCTTGCATATTGGGATTCTTCCATCGCGCACGACAATCTACATCCTCATACCTGGCCCCTGACATTCGGGCTTTGCTGGTACCATACTTTCGAATAGAGTGTGTTCCTAATTTACCTGGTCCTTCGCGTTTAAACACAGAACTCTTAATACAGGCTGACACTGCATCTGCATATGCGTGTTTCTGGCGGCACGCTTCCTCAGCCTGCAAATCTTCTGCATCATTAGGATTTGTTGTGCCATCACTGAATAACCACTGACTGGTAATGCCTTCCCCCGAAGCTAGCCATTTCTCTAGGAACACAGCCAGCCCAACCAAAACACAATACTTTGAATTCATTGATCCAATTAATAGCTGTTGTGGACAGCCCCTTTCATCTTGAACATTCTTACACCATTTCAATCTAATACAAAGATAATTTGGGAATCGTAGGCTCTTTTGCAGGTTCTTCTTCTGCGCATGCAATGTGCCGTCCATTCTAGCAATAAGATGAAGCTGAAACTTTAGCATCGCCTGGTGACGCAGATTTTCCATAGGCTGTCATTGGGTGAAAATCATATCCACTATCTGCATGAATTCCTCAGAAGTACACTCCCTATCAGCACAGCTTGGCACTCCACTGCCTCTAGTTTCTTTCTTGTGAACAGCTTTGACAAGGTCATTCACATGGCGCAATTTTGATGGGTTCCCCCTGAGAGTTGCTTTGCACCATGCTGATTGGGATACCATAAATTGCAAGATAGCTTTCTTGTAGTATGTAAGGGTAGAAGACCTCCCCAGGGTTGGATTGTCATCACCAGTAGGATCCTCTCTTCCATACAATTTCAAAGCCATGAATTTGTAGATATCCTCTGGTGGTGTAATTGCTGCTTTCTCCTCATTGGAAAATACATAGTTGTCAGGGAATTCGTGACCTGCTTTGTGCTCCATCAAATTGCAAAAGATAGTGTAATATCTCTTTAGCTGGGTTGGGGCATTGATTGAGTTTTCAGTAATGGGGAGGATATGATTGCGTCGTATGCTTCGTGGTGCGCAGTGTCGTCGCGGTTGTTGCTGGGGGATCGGCCGGCCAATTCGAGCTGTCTCAGCTGCTGCTGCTGCTGCTCTTGCCGTTGCTGATTCTTGTCTTGCTGCTGCTGCTGCTAAAGCTGCTAGTCCGCGCCCGCGCCCGCGTCCTCTTCCTCCTCGTCCGCGTCCTCCTCCAGGAGCGACTGTTGTTGTTGTTGTTGTTGTTGATCCGCGTTCGCGTTCGCGTCCGCGTCCTCTTCCTCCTTGTCCGTGTCCTCCACCACCACCAGCCGTTGTTGTCGTGGATCCTCGTCCTCTTCCTCTGGTCGATCCTCGTCCTGCTCTTCCTCCAGTCAATCCTCGTCCTCCCCGTCCTCGTCCTCCTGTTGCGGCTTGCTCTTGCTCTTCATCTTGCTGCTCAACATCCGCTTCCATAAGCGCTAGGTTTGCAGAATTGGTGCTGTGGGCTTGCATCTGTGCGGTTGCTGCTGTGGTTGCTGCTGTTTGTTTGGTCGTATTCTTCGGTACTCGTGCGGAGGATAGATATCGTACTGGTAGTACGATATTGCATAAAGTGAGCAAAATTAAGTGAGCAATTTTAGCAAGTTTTTCAAGCACCTCAATGGAAATTTCTTAGAAAGAAAAGAGAATGAAGAACAACGGTCATGTAAAGTACTTGTGGTATTTGTGGTATTTCCTTAAGAGTTACACGGAGTCTTATACCACTAAAAATGCAACAATTCTGTATATGAAAATGCGCTGCGTACCCCTATTTTTTTGAGGGGTACCACATGATTTCTACGTCTAAAAACAGTAGGAATAGTCATTAGAGGTATGTATCACTAAGCGTACCGATTCCTACTTACGAGCCACAGTAGTTCCAGGCTAAATACCACCTTTGTGGTATTTCCGACGTATTGTATGAGTACGAACCATACAGCGGAAATGCCACAATTGTGGTATTTAGCCTGGCACTACTGTGGCACGTAAGTAGGAATTGGTACGTACCCTTAATGATACACACCGTACCTCTAATGACTATTTCTACTGTTTTTCTCTGTAGAAATCATGTGGTACCCCTCAAAAAACATACGTACAGGGCGAATTTCCATACTCAGTATTGTTGCATTTTTAGTGGTATAAGACTCTGTGTAACTCTTAAGGAAATACCGGTACCACAAATACCACAAGTACTTTACATGACTCTTTCTAAGAAATGTCCCCGGAGGTGCTTGTTTCATGACACATTTTTTCGCTCACTTTTTCGATAAGACAATACTAGAGAAGACGAATAAGCGCCAATCCCCCTACCGTATTATTGCTGCTAAATCCGTCCCCTCCGAGTAAGCTACTAGCCTAATATTGCGCTGTATGATATTTTGGTACTGTATTTAAATTTAGTCTACTATGTATCTACCTTGGTGGCAACGTCCGTTCATTTTGGTCGAAACGCCGCTGCTAGCTGCTGGCTTCCTGCTGCTCCAAAACGCAGCTGCTGCTCGGTTTCCTGCTGCTCAAAAGGCCGCTCCAGCCAAAAGGCCACTCGAAACGCCACTACTCGCTGCTGGCTTCCTGCTGCTCCAAAACGCGGCTACTTGCTGCTGGCTTCCTGCTGTTCGAAACGCCGCTCAAAACGCCGGTCAAAACGCCGCTGCTGGCTTCCTGCTACTCCAAAATGCCGCTGCTCGCTGCTGGCTTCCTGCTGCTCGCTGCTGGCTTCTTCCTGTTCCTCCTCCAAAACGCCGCTCCAAAACGCGCTCGAAACGCCGCTGCTGGCTGCTTGCTTCCTGCTGCTCCAAAACGCCGCTGCTGGCTGCTGGCTTCTTCCTGTTCCTTCTCCAAAACGCCGCTCCAAAATGCGCTCGAAACGCCGCTGCTGGCTGATTGCTTCCTGCTGCTCCAAAACGCCGCCGCTGGCTGCTGGCTTCTTCCTGCTGCTCCTCCAAAACGCCGCTCCAAAACGTTGCTCAAAATGCCGCTGCTGGCTTCCTGCTGCTCCAAAACGCCGCTGCTTGCTGCGAATTAGTGTCAGTTTTTCCGTATCTTCTTAATTCACCATCCGATCTGATAGCCGTTCGATTGCCATTCCAAGCCGAAAAATCAGTAGAGGAACATGATGGTGTTTGAATGTGGTAGTATTTGTACAGGTCCACCATCATCTTCCCTTCTATTGGAGGGGAAATAGATGGGTTGGGGAAGGGCGCGTTGTCGGCTCGTTTTTTCGTACTATCTTTTTCTCCCTTGTTTGCCATTGAATTGCCGTTCGAATACCCTTCCGGATCGAAAACCAAGTAGGGTGTTCGAATGTGGTAGTATTTGTACATGTCCACCCTCATCTTCCCTTCTATTGGAGGGGAAACAGATGGGTCGGAGAAGGGTCGACGACGACGACGACGACGACAACGTATCTTTGTGGGTTATTCACAGTAGAATTGCGGTTCAAATACCCTTCCGGATCAAAAACCAAGTAGCGCAATGTGTAGGTATTTGAGTTGGTGTCATTTTGTACTATTTGTACGGTGATGAACCTTCATGGTCTGTTCTATGGAAGGAGAAACAGAAGGGTTGTTGTAGAGGTCGTGTGTGTGAAATTGATGACATTCGTGATTTCGATGATCGGACTTCCCATAAAAAAAATTGTCTTAGTGAGTTTTTCAGTGTGTTTTCAGGGTCTTTTGTCTTGTTCTTTTTTTTTACGAGACTTCAGTGTGCGTAGCACACATATGTTTATTTCCTGTAGACTTGTACATGGTTTTGGTACTGGGTATTAATTGTGGTATTTTTATATTGTACACTCACCGTACGGTACAGTAAAAAATACGGTAAATCAGCAATACCGGTACAGTACCGGTATTAGAAGTATTTTTTGTTTTAAAAAAAATTCGAATTCGCATCTGTATCATCTGTTTTTCTTTCTACTCACGAAAAGACCCGCTTGACACTCCGCTCACTCAGCACTTCTGGATTTCGCTGGTAACAAAACATTTCGAATTGCCAATCGCCAGTATTTGTGGTGTCGCATAAATCATCATTGAACCGTAATCTTACCATACCATTACCGTGATAACCAGATACGATTGCTGTACCGCACAGTGTCTGACATTTCGGTCGATCGTGTTTGGCAATCTCGAATCAATCTGTAATACAGTAAATCGGAATTCGTTCCTCTCGCTTCCCAGGCAGTTCGGGTCCGAGGCTGTTCGGTTTGAAGGATGATAGTATTGTAATTGGCAAGACAGCAGCATTTGTATTGAACACGGGTAACAGTTGTTGTGGCGACTGTACAGACAACAATGGAGTTCGTGCGGCTCGTGGTGTGTGCGAGTTTCGCCTCGGTGTTGTATTGCTCGTTGTTCGGTAGCCCCAAGAACGCATTCGCCTTTCAGAGCAGAACCGGAAGCGGAACCAGAACGAGGACGAGAACGAGGACGAGAACGAGGACGAGAACGAACGGCATTCTGCGGTTTGCGGATCGGATTAACATTCCTCACCACGAAGCACAGCGTCGCCACGGAATCATCTCCACAACGACGGGCAACAACGACGTGATCTGCTCCATGGCTCGACGAACGAACGGCAATGGCAACGGCAATGGCAACGGCAACGGGGACAACGAGGACAGCTACAACTCCCAATACGACGCGGACCTGTTGCTGGAATATTCCATCGATTCGTTTCTGAGGGGCGACTACGACCGGACCTTTGCGGAAGACGCCGCCTCGCCCCTCCCGGGATTGTCGCCCCGCGACACGGTCGACGCTGCCCTGCGATCCCTCCGGAACCTGGACGATCCGGAGCCCTCCCACGGAGCGGCGGTGCTCCTGCGGTTTTGCGTCGAGCTGGGACGGGGGGAACGCTGGGGGACGACCACGACCACGGCAACTACCCGAGCCTCGGGTACGGATACGGATACCGAGCGGAACCACGACAACGATACACGGCGCCGCGGCTCCGCGTCGTCGTCGCCGAGGATCTCATGGAAGGAACTCCTGCGCGGGGCCCTGACCCCGACCATGCTGGCACGGCGCATCCGGGCATCGGAGGACTTTTCGGGACTCCTGGACTGGACCAAGCTCGACGTCACGGAGGGTGTTTTGGGAGGTGGAGGTGATGTTATAAGTCATAGTCGCACCGGGAAAGCACGGCCCTCCTTTCCCAGTGACGGGAACAGCAACATTGCCTTTGTGAATGCGGCTCTGTACTTTGACAACGACACCACCACGACAACGACGGTCAACCACAAAAAGAACAACAACAACAACCACCACCATCACCACAATAGTACCAATGCGACGGGAAGCGGCGGCCATTACTCCTCATCGCCACCGGAACTCTATCAATTCAAGCTGGCAAAAATGCTGGGCGGGGTGTGGTTGATCGATTCCGTCCAGCGAACTCCCTCGACTTTGTTTCAACGAACGGGGCCGGCGGAGTCCGCAACCAACTCCACCGCAACGAGGCGAAAGCCCGGTGCTGCCCCCAAGGGAAGAGGGGGAAGGAGGCAGCAAACGCCAAAACCAAAACAGCAGCAGCAACAGCAACAGCAACGACCACCAAAGCGACCGGGGAAGCAATCAGAAAAAACATTTCGAAAAAAGACAGGCAAAGCGAAACAAGACGAAACCAAAAACGACGAAAGCGAAGATCGTTCGTAACCGATGAATAAGTAGCGTTCCTTTTCGCATACGCACGCCATACGGTAGAATAACATAGGGCGCATTTTGTGCCGTAACAAAATCGTTCCATAGAGACTTAGATTCCAGTTTTCAAGATTAACTGCATGGCACCACTTGGGCTTGCGAATTCATTTATCCGTGCCGTAGTAGGCAATGGCGATCACTAATGTGTAGCTTTGCGTGTATCAGCGCATCTAGGCGTTTTGTTGCTGCCATCCCCGTACTCGAGTCGACCCGACCCGTCGTATTCCATTCGATTCAATTCCATTTTCAATTCCATCATATGCCGGTCCCGCTTTTCGGAAACGGCACCAGAATCGACAGGGACAGCAGGAATGAGGTCAGCCACAGCCACTGCCGCTTCCCGCCCACCTCGGTGCACTCGTCGCGGCACGGGATCTCGACTCGGGACTGGAACAGCGCCACCAGCACGGTCCAGTAAAACAGCATCGACGGCGACGGCGACGGCACCCCTCCCGTCTTGCCGGAGAAAAAGTTTCCGACGATCCACAGGACCGTGCCCGCGGAGATGATGGCCCCGGAGCGCTGCCCCAGGGCCGCAAAGCACGCCCGGCCGCCGTCGAGCCGAAAGATCGGCAGCAGGTTCAGGGCCGACGACACCAGACCGAAGCTTCCCACCACAAAGAGGGGGTGCATCGGTATGGGCTGTGCCAGCGGGAGCATCATGGTCTTGGGCAGCAACCACGACAGGATCGATCCCACCAAAAAACTGGATTTCAGGCTGGAAACGGACAGGAACGGATACCCGGCAATGTCGAGGGCCGTCGCCCGGCTGGTCAGGGCGACGCCCGCAAAGACCAATCCGAGCGACACGGTGAGGGCGGCCATGGGTCCGCTCAGCGCAAAATCCACCAGCGCCGCTCGATTCGACGGGAAGGACCGGAGGGGGGTGATCCATCCAAAGAAGGGCAGGTCGGAGAGGACGGAAGGGATCGGAACGGGCGGTCCGGTCTTGATCTTTTTCCGTTTGGCCACCAGGTAATGAGCCGCCTCGTGAATGATCTGAACCGCGAGGACTCCCAGTGTCAACGGGAGGCAGTGTTTCAAGACCGTGAAATCTCGTTGGTGGACGATCGCGTCGAAGAAAGTGGGGTTCAGTGCGTACGCACAGAAGGAGTATATGCAGGTGAGAAACGCCGCGATCGGGTAGCACAAAGCCTGCCAGGGTATACATCCATACATCCATTCAACGAATGCATGCATGCATGCATCGAATGTATCGAATGTATCGAATGCATCAAATCCATCCATCCATCAAATTGCAAGGACAATCGTTCGTGAGTTTTGACACGTTAAAAAATCGTCGGGCAATCGGTTTCGTCCTCCGTGGCTCGGATTTGAATGCAAGAGCTATATTCCGCTCCGTTCCGGAACTTTTTTGTTACTCACCTTTCCGGCTCTGTGGAACCAGCTTCGTTTGAGCTTGCTTTCGTCCGGCGTCAACGCCTTGGGGAGCGCCAAAATCACCGGTTTTGGAGCGTCCGCCGCGATTGCTTCCGAGGACGATCCCGCGTCGATGCCGGGTCGCATCATCCCCATTGCCGTTGTCCTGGCGCGATATCTCCGGTTGGAATCGGGCTGTCCCGCAAACACGGCCTCCGGATCGGGCAGGACAAACAGCTGAACCCTGTCCTCCAATCCCGCCTTTTTGAGTCGTTCCTGGATGTCCGCAAAGACCATGGCCGTGTTGTTGTCCGGTTGTTGCGCCGTTGTCGCTGTCGCTGTAGCTGTCGCTGTAGCTGTAGTGTGCCGATTTTGATTTTGCCGGGCGAACCACGCCGTTCGGTTGTTGGTTTTGGTCGGCGACGAGGCCGGGACGGAAGGTGGAACATTCCCCAGTGAGGTGCGGAGATTGCCGCGGAAGAGCGCGGCTCCGGGAGCGAACTCGTACGAGGTTACGTAAAACCGGCTTCCCATTAGGACCTTGTCCCGGAGTATCTCCATTTCGGCGGTGTCCAGTGTGCTGTTTGTGAGGATGGTAAATGGGGCCGCGACGGGTGGTGTGGATGGACTGCCGCCAGCTGTCGTGGAAATTGTCTCGGCAGCAGCAGTGAAGCTGTCGTCTGTAGTGTTGTTTTGTGGTGACGGTGACGGTGACGGCAACGACGATCGGGCTTGCTCGGCCAGAGATAAAATGTAGGGAATGTATGGTGAGGGTATCCATAGGGGAATAAAAGAGGGTGTCTCTTCCGAAGAAGAAGAAGAAGAAGCCCAGATGGCCGACGCCCTGAACGTTCCAGTGCCATTCATCGTGCCAGAATAGCGCAATGCAGTGCTACTACTCGACGAGGTGGGTGAGGACGAGGACGAGGACGGGGACATGGCTGCAATTCGATTGGCTTCCGCTGCTCTCTTTCGATTCAATTCGACCTGGTTCCTTTGTCGAAGTTCATTAATTCTGGTGTGGATTGATTTTGTCAGCTGTCCGCTCGTCACGAATAGCGTGGATTGTGAAGAAAAAGAAGAAGGGAGAGGCGACGACGCAGATGACTTTGCTTTGGAGAGTGAAGAAGAAGTAATGGATGACGCTGAAGAAGACGTTGCATTTCTTGGTATTCTCTTTGGAAGGGTTGGTGGAGACACATTTGTTGCGGTGCCTTCCAACACGCTGTTGGCGACGATGCTTTCATCGAGCAAGACAGCTGCCCGTGTCAAGACTTTGAAATACAGTTTGTATCGATCCATGTTGTGTAGCTGTCGCAAACGATGTTCCTTCTGATCTTCTGGTTGTGATTTCGATGCATTATTTATTGTCAAAGGATCGAACTCCTCTGGTTTGCTGCTGTCGTGACCATGACGGTGCTCGTACAGTCGATCGACAACGGACATGATTTGTGGGCGAGTGAATTTTCCCTGCCGTAGTCGATCGGCAACCACCCGTGCGTCTATCACCTTCCAGGGAGTTGTTGTTGTAGCTACAATTTCGTCCGACTCCTCCTCCACCGCATCCGCATCAGCATCCGCCTCCGGCCACAGTGGTTCGTTTGGAACTTGATACTGCAGCGGGAGAAAGAGAGTCTCGATGATTTCGTCCGTGATGGCGTCCCTTTCTCGGCGTTCCTTGGAAGCCTTTTGCCGCAATTCGAGTTCCATTGTTCGGGCCTCCGCACGTAGTTCCTCCGCACGCGCACGAAGAGCGCTGACCTCGGTGCTGTTGGACGACAAGAGTTCGCTGTCGACAACGGCAGCACCGTACTTGTATTTCGTGTTGTTTTTGTTTTTTGTGCTGCTTAGATCCTTTGCGCCGCCATCCCGCCGTGCATAAAACACGGCAAAACTTCTGTGCGGACGGTGCTGTTGCTGCGGATTGTTGGTCCGGCAATGCGTTTGCGGTTGCGGTTGCGGTTGCGGTTGCGGTCTCCGAAACAATTCCTTCGCGGTTGTTGGCGTTGTCGGTGTTTGTGGCTTTTGAATGCGATGGCTTCGTACTAGGCTCGGCAGCTGCTGCAACCGGAAGGCATCGCATTCCGGAAAATCATTTCCGCTACACAACAAAAGCAGAATCAGAAGAGACGGAATGCTATTTATTATTGTTGTTGCGGAAACAGAAACAGAAACAGAAACAGAAACAGCGTCATCATTGCTGCTGCGAAAGTGGAACCCCCGCTGACGCCTCCTCCTCCTCCGTGGATCGACCATTCCGCTGCATTCTGCTCCGGTGGATAGTTTCGTTGACATTGTGTTATGAATTGTAGATCGATCTTTGTCAGCGGACGGTGATTGATAAATTGATTGATTGCGGTTAAGAACAAGAAATATTTTGAAATAGGCTACCGTACCGTTACGGTACGACGCCACCCAAGGATTCGTTCGGGATGTTGTGATTACCGGAACCGGAACGGTACGGTACGTCGTAATTGCGATGTTGAGAGGAAAGAAGGGTTTCTGTCGGGAACTTCAAACTACGAGTACCGATACGAATACAAGTACAAGTACGAGTACGAGTACGGTATGTAGTACCGTACACGGGACACGGAACGACACGAGACGTCATTCTATCGAGAATTATGAGTCAATTTCTCAAAAATTTCTTCAAAGAATCTTGCGAAAATTTAAGACGTTACGTACGGTACGGCACGGAGTATGAATTAAAAACCCGCCGTCGCCGGTTCGAAGCAAGAAAAATATCGCGATATTGCAGCCGACGACAGCGGATTTTAATTCGAAGTACCGGTACGTACTCGTACGAGTACCGGTACGTACTCCGTACGCTCCGTACGAAGTACGAAGTACTTCGTATTATTATTTTATAAAAAATCTTGTGTTTTCGTCAAAAATGAAATTTCGTCAGCAATTCATGAATCAAAGATTAGCACGTGGAGGAAATAAGGGAAATACAGTCACGGAATTACACTATTAGAAAATATGAGAGAAGAAAAACTGCAATGGATCACTCAATCAATGGAAAGTGTCCAATGTGACAAAGGAGTGTTCAGAAGCTGAATGATGAAGCAGCATTCGATAAGGTATGATTTTGTAAAAAAATACCGGCTGCAGTGATCTTAGGTGTACTAGGTGATGAAAGTAAGACTGATGAATATTGTTGGACTTTTTGGATACACTACCCTACGAGTACTATGGTTATCAATATAGATAACTAAACCCTGAAAGCGGATTTCTCTTGGCATCAAGTTCCTGGCGGTGAGGAATGGATCGGAACGGATCGGAATGGATCGGAATAGATCGGAATGGATCAGAACAGATCGGAATGGATCGGAATGCACAGAAAAGAAGATCGCTCTGGTGAATGCCGTTGCGACGAATTTTGTATCGACAAGAGACAGTCAGCGATGGAAGATGCATGGGTTTTTTTAGATGCAATTGAATCGTTGTATGTTGAAGGTTTTTTCTTACACATTGGATTGATTAATTAATTAATTAATTATTGAAAAAGTCCCTCCCTTTTATCTTCACAAATACATAAAAATATAAAAATAACCTTACACATTCGTCACTCGTCGACTAGCAAACGTTTGCTCTGCTCCAATCGAACAAATTTTCCGGTTGGTGGTACATTGGTTCGTTTGTTTATCGGTACCCTCCGTATGCGTTGGCGATCCTGTCCTTCTTGATCTCGAACTTGATGGCCTCGTTGAGGCTTTCGGCTCGGATCAGCGTGGTTCGGCGGCGTTGCATCTTGGTGGCCCGTCGTTTGGCCAACTTGGCACGCGCCGCCAGGGCAACAGCGGCCTTCGTGTCTTCGGGGTCGGCATTGGCGAGGTCTTCCAGTGCCTTGGCATCGGAGGCCTTCATCTTCGTCACGGCGACCGCCTCGTCGACGTCGTCGCCGTCGTCGTCGCTGATGGTGACGGGACCGCGGTTCAGGGAGGTCTGGAATCGCTTGATGGCCGTGTTGGTGGCAATTCGTCGCAGGGTGGCTCGCTTCTTGGCCACCTGGGTGGCGCTGGAATCGGAAGCCTTGCTGGCGACGAGAGCGTCGACGGCTTCATCTTCCTCGTCCTTGTCCTCGTCTGCCGCCAGGGTGGCCTTGGCGGTTGCCTTGTCCATGGCAATGTCCATCGTGATTCGGCGCATGATTTCGGGTCTCTGGACGGGCAGGGTGTGCTTCTTCGAAAGAACGGCGTCGGCGATGGTCTTCTTTCGGGCCAGTGTGGCGGCAATGACCTCCTCGTCTTCTTCCTCCTCCTCTTCTTCCTCGTCCTCGTCTTCATCGGGGTTCTCGGCCTTGTAGATTGCCATGGCTTCGGCTCTCTTCTTCTTCAGGTGTTGGGGCATGTCGAGTTCCTTGTCGAACAAAAGGTAGGCGAGGACCCGGACGGGGTTGTAGTTCATCAACCAGAAGATTGGCATGGCATGCCGGGAGTCGTGTTCCATCTTCTCGTCGATTTCCGTCTCGTTTCGGAAGGCGTAGTGTTTGATGTGGTGCTCGGTGGTCTTGATCACGATTTTGGAGTGGAATCGGAAGACGGCACTCATGATCAAGGAGAGAGGGGGGAGGAATCCGTTGAAATACTCTCCGTGGTGGTAGACCATGACCCGTCCATCGGGGAGGGTCTCGAATCCAAAGTTGGTGACCATGTCCCACATGATGAAGCTTCCGCCGAAGCATTCGTTCTTGAAGCGTTCTCGCTTGTTGAACCACTTTCCGTACTCGGTGCCGTCTCCGTCTTCGTCACTGTCGGAAAAGACCATGTTAATGAGGAGTTCTCCGAACGGAAGACCCTGGGAGTGGACGGTACCTTCGTCATCGAAGTAACTGCCACGCATCATCAAAGCACCCATAAATGGCAAGATGCAGTAGAGATCCTGTTTCATGGTGCGGTTGGTACATAATAGTAGTTTCGGTCGATTTTTCGATGTTTGTCAACAGAACGAACGAACGAATTTGGGGTTAGACAGAGTATTCTTTCATGAGTCAGCAGTAAAAATGGCATTGGATTTTCGTCGACGACAATTCAATTTCTTTGGAGATCAATTTGATTGCTGCTACCCATCCTTCCGCAAGCACCAAATCAACAATACCATTATTCATTGTGTACGTTATTCCAAAAATACACATTTATTTCGTCTCATCGAGATTCGACCGAAATTTCAAAACACACACATCGTCGACGGGCGGCAAAACTCCGAGCAATCATACTCGTCGAAACCGTCGCAATCCACTCAACAACAATCCACTCAACAACAATAGTGCACACCATAGTACATACATATATGTACATACATATATATATATATTATAATATACTTCGTATGTATATAAGACGTACCATAAAGTTCTCGCTTCCGTAAAAGTCGGCAAGATCGTCGGGGTCGACCTCGGCGATGAATCGGTGGTCGTAGAAGTTGTCTTCCTGTCCGTACAACATGTGTAGAAGACCGGTGATTCCGGCCAATCCACCGACGATCGGCTTCCAGTGGGTCTTGAGTGGCTCCAGGGCACCGCGGATGACCTCGGGATCCGGGCGGGACAAAAAGTTGCGGGTTTGCGTCCGGGCGAGGTCCGCCAATCTCTGGGGTTGCTGTTTGTTGGCGGCTCCCTTGAAGAGGGAGGTCGACAAGAGGGAGGAGGTTCCCCTCTTGGTCGCGAGACGGGTGGCAGCGGCGGCAGAAAACATTAGAAGATTTTTTGGTGGCTTACTCAAAAGTGGATGGAGGTAGGTGGGTGGGGTGGTGTTTGTTTGTTTGTTTGTTTGTCTGTTTGTTGCTGCTGTTGTTGTCCGAACGGATTCTACTGTACCCGGAGTGCAAACGCGCAGTCGTTTTGTGGAAAAAGTGAGAACAGAGAGTCACAAGAAAAACTTCGGTGCGCAACGAAAGCGCTTCAAGGGAAAACGGGTGATGAGTGAGTGACCGTCGTCGTCGTCGTTCCAATGCAGCAGCAACAACGGAAATTCGCAAATCAAAATGATTATTGCTTCGTACCGGTATTATTTTTTGATGGATTTCCGAGAAGCGCGGTCAAAATCAATTCTATCGAATGGATTTGCAGGGTTCCTCCCGCCCCGTGCGATGTGCGATACACACATTGATGACACGTCAGTTAACGGCTCTCGCCAACTACGGAGTAAGACTACGAATCGATTGAAATTACAGTAATTTATTTTTATGGTACCGTACGAGTACTACGAGTACTCGTACTCGTACCGTATGGAAAAAACAATACTCCTAGTATCGGTACAGTACTAGTACACGGAGGAAACGGGAGGTCATTTCTTGGATATTGGGGGAATTAAAGTGTGAGGAATCATTACGAGTACTCGTACCCCTAAAACTGTGAAATATGTACCGTACGGTACGTATCCCCTCCCCCTCACTCTGCTCACTCTACTAATCCTTTCCTTTCCAGGAAACGGGAAATTGAGTCAGTCACGAGATCTCGAAAAATAATGGCTTAACGGTCCGAACAAACAGCAAGGACACGATTCAATGATTCACTCATTCATTCCCTCCTTCTTGATGCCGGGTTGAGCGGAGCGCCTTTACCCTTCGCGATGCGGATAGTACCGTAACGAGTACGAGACTCGTAATCTTACTCGTACGGTAATTACCTGCTGTTGTACCGTACCGTATCTCAGAAAGAGATGCCTTCTCCGGCAGGGGTGTTCCACGCTACGAGGTATAGTACCGTACGAGTACGGGACGAAAGACACAACGAGTCATGCCAATTCGATAGATTGGAGCTCAATCTTTGTTTCGCAACTGCACCGTCGGCCGATCGATCTACCGTATTACTACCTATCGCTACGGAACAATAATATTTAATATCTCTGACGCAGATTGATTGATTGATTGATTGATTGGTGATTGATTATCTGATTTTGTAGTAAAAGCCAGAACAAACAATGGGCACAGGTTCTCTGTTGAAAAAGATATTGGAAGCCCAAAAGCAGCTGCCGGAGCATCGGAAAAAGAGAAAGCGACCCGACGCCACGGTGCCGCAATCCAATGTTTTGATGTTTCGCGTCGTCTTGGGTGTGCTCTTCCTGACCGCGGTTGTCCACCCCGGGTTTGCGCCGCCCAAGGGGCCAAAACTCCCGGAAGGTGTGAGTAGTACGGTAGTACTGAATTGTTGAATTGTTGAATGATTCCGAGGGGATGATTGCTCGGATGCATCATACCGTACCAATCCGTGGCACTCCATGGTAGTGCAGATCAATCCTTGTCCTAACCCGCTCTTTGTTTCTGTCGTAAAATCCCATGTCTAAACAATACCAAACCTTCCATAAATGTTTAGTTTTGTGAGCATGGTGATGTGACTGCTACAACGGGAGAATGCATGTGCCACTGGCAGCACAAGGTATGTTACAAGTACCTTACATGGATGCTCTTGTTTTCTTGCTGCTGCTTCTGTCCCGGATAGTGTTGCAATGATTGTTGGCCTCTACGTGTACGTACCAGAACCGGTACCAGTACCGGTACCGGTACGGACGATCAATTTTCAATTGTTTACTAAACCTTCCAATGAACCTCTTCGCATGCATCGGTTATACTCTACGTACCATGATATAATACGCAGGACGGATGCGTTGGTTCGGCATGCGAGTATCAGATGGGACTTTCTTTCTATCATTATTCCTGCAAAGATTGCAAGTGTGTGAAAGAGCCCTAAGATGCAGACTCTGTCGTGCGTGCTTGCATGCGTGCGTGCATGCGTGCGTCCCAAAAGACAAGACAGGAAAAACGAGGAGTGTGGATGCATTCTATGGTACCGCATGGAACCAGCTGAAACGAAACGAAACGATTGGTTTCTAGTGTAGTACCGGTTGGATCTTGGAAACAGAGTTGAGTTGGCCGGAATTTCACGGAACCCGGGAACGAAAGGAAAGGAAAGGGGATGGGTCCGGCTTTTCTCGAACAAAAGAAGTTGGGATGGCTGTCGTCGGATGACACTATCGTTCGGTGAGAGCGGCAATCGAAGGCACGACGGCTCCGCATTGGAATCACGAATGTGCGGGGATGTCGACCGGACCGGCTATCACCAACGATGAAGTGGCCTGTCGTTTACGGGATCGAAGCACCGAAGCAATTTAGTTTCAATCAACTACCATAAAACAATCGATAACAACCGCTATTGTATGACAGGTACCGGCACCGGCATGCTAGTCCTAGTGTCGTGCCAATAAAGACGAGGAGAAATTCGTAACAAAATTTGATTCTAGATGTAAGTGTATGTACAGAGTGCATTATCTTAGAAGAGCACTCGGTCGGCTAGTGAGCGAACAAGTGAAATCGATATCATCCATTCATCTTGCTTGTTTCGTATTATTTGTGCAAAAGAGCGATGTTTGATTGGCGGCGGACAGAAGGGATTGGTTGCGTATTCTAGTCCCCTCGGTTCCTCTCAAAGCATGGTGGTATCAGTTTATGTGCATGTGATAGATGTTCCGTACCGTACTTGGCCGCTTTCAAATGGGTGAAGGGTGATTATGTATATTTTGTGTAGCGATGCAATTGTAATAACTTGAATTATTGTCTCTTCAAAAACTCCAGTCTTCCCTCGCTTCATCGTCTTCTTCTTCTTGGTTTTCGGCCAAGGTCTCGAGAGTAGGAGCACAAGATGGGGTGGTTACAGCCGACAGCCGCATCGATCTACTGCGGAGAGGACTCGTGGAACAGGACGGAATGAAGCTAGATTCATCGGCCAGTTCATCTTGAAAGTCAGCAAAGTGGCCCCAGTCATCGTGGTTGATTTCAAAGTTGTCGTCGTCCGAGGAGGAGGAGGATGAAGAGGAATAGCAACAGGTATCTTCGTTGTCTCCGAGCTCGTCTGAATCCATGCCATCGAAATCAGTAGGTTTTTCTTGGCAGGAGATAGACGAACTTAGTAGATAGGTGGATGGTGGGAAGACTTGGTTGCATAGCAGTCCATTCGGAAGGTTTCGGACGAAGCGTTCCATTCTGATGGTGAAATTCAAAATGGGGATGATGAAACATCGGAGCAAGATGCCTTCCAAAACATATTGAATGATGGAAGCATACTTATCATGGTGGCGATTTACGCCAGAAAAGTCAAGCATAACAGCATCCCCTTCCACCAATTGCGATTTGTCCAAAGATTGGTCGGTTACAACGGGCTCTTCTCGGACTTCTTGTAGAGATGAGACTTCGGCAAGTTGCAATAACGCCTGCGTTGCAGCACCTTCCCGGAAATTAGGGTAGATGCGCTCTTGAGAAGAGAGGGAAGAAAGAGATTGTTGTCCTCGATATCTCAGAGTCGACGATCTACGAGTGGAAGATGAAGAGCAACTGCCACTATCGGAACAGGATGTCGCCAACGAATTGAAACTGGTCAGATCAAATTCCGATCGACGCAGTCCATTGTTGAAGGAAACCGATGGGGAACTCTTCGAGCCCGCAGACATTGCTGGACCACACTGCTCAGCAAGCTGTTGGGATTCCTTCTTCTCTTCGATTTCGCCATGGCGATATAGGTCGTAGTCGCGTTCTTGAAGCAGCATGGTAGAATCGGTGGCTCTTGATCTCTTTCACACTTCTAGGGATTGCAATTTCTTGACGAGGGACAGATTCTTCTCAACATATATCTACTCGGAAATTGTGAACCAGCGTGTTCTTCCCCCTTGCATTGCTGTTGTGTTTTCCTTCGAAAATACCTTACGTGTGTTACATCGATGTGATCTTCTCAAATTCAACACTTTGCTATTTTACTGGGCCCTGAACCGATACGTCCATGCCCCGTAGAAAACAAGGAATTACCCTCCGATGTTTTTGACACCTTCCGATGCCGTCATAGGTTGTGGAAACAGCGTGTTGCTTAAAAACTTATGTTTAAGAAATCGATGGACACGATTGAAGTTTCTAATAAGTACGATACAACACACGAAGCTACGACTCCATTACGTCATTTCCCAAGCGATGAGCGAAGCGCGCCATAAACATCCATCACTTATTACTCCGGGGTACTAGTTTTGTAACACGTAAGGACATCCTTAAAAATAAATAGGGTCCACATCTTTGTGGAATAAACCTGTCACGAAAAGAAGAATATAACATCATCTCGGTTGGAAGTGAAGTACGTAAGTATACACTTACGTTCTTTTCCTTTTTCAACTTCATTGGGCACCACGAGAAAAATCATGGAAGCCACACAACAATCTTCTGGATCTTTTGGCAAAATGTTCCGATGAACAGGGTGTGAATATTCACGATAGTTCTTTTTTTCCAATGCGAAGCTGAAATCATGAGATGTTCGTCACAGGTGGGTTCTAAAGTGGGTTCACGATTCTCATGTTCGCTGTAAGATGCAGTTGCAATTGTAGTTTGCTGCTGTTCCGCGCGGCGCGGTGCGGCGCAGCAGAATCCAGAATCGTTCTTGGCAGTTCGTCTATCGTCTGTGCTGGTACCTTCATCTCCATTTAAGCATGCAAGAACAGGGAACACCAAAACGTACCGTATATTCAACGTCGATGATTATCAAACTATGATGGCGAAATATAATAGTAATAGCAATATGAATTGTGAATCCCTTTTGGAGCTGGGGATGGAGCATGACCCTGTAGGTTATGACACTGTGAATCAGTACTTGTTGTGTTTTATCCTCAAAATATTGAGGCATCAAAGGAGTCAAAATGCCAACAATCTTACTAAGGAGCACATCCGATCCGAAAGAGTTTCCCGACTGCTTCAAGTGGTTCAAGTCCAAAAGAAAAAGTTCAAAAAGAGGAGATTCAACAAGAAGATAGATCATTCATTGTCGCCATACATGAATGTGCAAAACATTGAGAGGATCAAGAATTTCTTGTTCTCTAAGAATTGGTACAAACCAAGTTATCATGTGGCAGCCTTGAGAGACAGATTCTGTTTCCTTGTGACACATGGAGGTGTTCTGTATGGTGAGTTCTTATTCAAATGCAAGCTGTCCAACCTGTGTGATCTTATCAAATATGATGAAGGGACACACCCCTGCCAGATCTTTATCATGCAAATAATGACAGGGGAAAAAATGGTCAGAAAACTCTGTATGACTGGGTTACAAGACACAGAAATATTAACATGTGTCCCGTTGGTGCATTGGGTTTCTATTTTATAGAACGATTCTATTCAATGGCCAAGCTTGCTCAATACAACTTCGCGGATAACAGGTCATGCTTTAATGTGAAATTACTCACCAATTTAATTTCTTGTGACACTATCACTGTTTGATCACCAATCAAGCCTATACCACCACAATGAAACAAGCATGCAAAGCCTTCTTGGGTATCACTTCAAAGCATTTTGTTCAGTTACATGTGAGATGCAAGAGGTCAATCCACAATACATCAAAATGATTGGAAATTGGAACGTTGATGTCAGAGAGGATCAATATTCTTCCAAACTCCCTTTGAAGGCTATGCGGGCATTGGTTGAGCATTCCCAAGATAGAGGGGGGTTCTTCTTGCCAAGAAGTACTATCAATTGACCTCCAGAGATTTGTTGTCAAGTGTTCCCCTTCCTTGACAAGGCAATAAATACAATCAATAGTGGTGACCAAAAGCCCACTACGCAAGCTTTCTTTGAGCCCCTCCTCAATTTATAATCCACGGTACTGCAGGACGCCGCCATCTTGCTCCACCAAGGTAGGAAAAGCCGGCTCTGTTCCTTGCCTGTCTTTGAAACCCAACTGTTCAAGACTTATCAAGCAGCACTCATTGACAAGGTCATCGTCAAAGCATGAGTGGGCGCTGCTAGTACCTCAGTTGAAAGGAGTAACAATGTTGCCCTTCCAGGGGTTTGGGACGACCGGCTTCACAACATTCATTCAGAAGTTCATAATGTTTCAAAGGACATTGGGAGGATAAATGCTTCATTTACTGGCTTCAGGCAAGAACAAGGTGCTGTCAACACCCAAGTTTGCCACTTCCTGCAGCACATGCATTCATTTCAACTGCCAACGCCAACGCCAACGCCAACGCCAAAGCCAACGCCAATGCCAATGCCAGCAACAGAAGCAACAACCAATGTGACAGATACAACAACTCCAACAAGAAAGTTGTTCCATAACCATTAGCCAGTTTCATGAATGTGGAATGAGTGGTTCAGACTTGGCAACTTCGATGACAACAATGACTTCCCCAGTGGTATTGAAGATCTTGAAAAGAATGGCAGTCAATGGAGAAAGCATCACAACACAGCCAACCAGAAGCATTTCTTCTGACACAAGTGTATTATCAATTTTGTGAAGGGTAGAGTTATTGCTGGAGAATCCTTAGAGGCAATACTGGAAGAAGGTGACAACTTAATGAAGACAAAGGCAAAGACCCTTTCAACACTCCATGCCCATCTTTGAAAGGCCAGGTCCTTTAGACTTAGTCCCACCACCACCAACCAATTGACAATCAATTCATGGTCCATCCCCAAAGCATTGAACACTTTGTAAACGGTTTCTTGACTTGTAGATTGTTGATTGGTTTACCCACCATTGTTGATTGGTTTCCAAGATTGTTTTGTGGAGAGTCAATTGTTGATTGGTTTGGTTTGGTTTGGTTTCCAAGGAATCCCATGCCCGATTTGATTCCACGATTGTTTTGCTTAGCATCAGTTTAGTAGATTTGGTGGGGGAATCCTATGGTCATTTTGATTCCAAGATTATTATGCTTAGCAAAGTTTACAATCGGAGTCCAGATCCAGAGATTCAGAGTTTTGTTCCAAATTAGAAATTATGATCACTTTGTTGCAAAAGTAGAAATTATGGAGTGGAATCGCTTGTTATCTAGTGAAATCGCAAGTTATGTAGTGGAATCATGTGGTTTCTTTTGAAAATTGGAGTTCCTTTTGCAAATCACTCCAAGCAATCGTGGCCGCAATTGGATCCCGTTTAGTTGAGTATTATACAATGTGTCATGTTTTGTTCAATATCAAAAAACAGAAATCATTTTAGAAACAGTTTTGGGATTTACCTCGGCTGGTGGGTTTAGTCCCAGCGGGTAGGGCTGTCTTAATTTATGTTCGATCTTCAGTTCTTTTTTGTATTGATTTGCAAAACTGGAGTGGTGATCACTTTGGGTTCAGGTTCAGGTTTCTCGTCCATTGGAAGAGTATTAAAGTTAGTACAAAACCTATGCTGACAAGATCACTAATAACTAAGGTTATTGTTAAATTCTAGTATTCAATAACTCGGTTATTTTATTACTTTCCAAAACCGCACGCGCGCATGTCTGTCAGTCTGATAGGGGCGCAATTCTGGTAAAAATAATGACACAAAGTACGAGTACTCCGTAATACGGTATTGAATAGTAGCAAACAGTACGTACAGTAACCTACTGTGCGCGTGAGAAAATGCAACTCGTGAGCAATTGCAATTCTTTTCCGAAAAACGGATCCAAAAAACAACTCAATTCCAACATGTTTACTATACTATATTGAACCATTGTTCTTCGAGCCATCCTCTGTGTAGCAGTGTTTTGCTTGCAGCAAAGTAAAGAAGAGATGTAATGCCAACCACAGCAGGAACAAGATAACAAGAACTCAAGGTCAAGAGCATCATTAAAGGAAAACCGTTCTGAACAGTACTTGTCCTTTCTTATGGCAGTGTGAAAGATATGAAGAAGCTACCTGCCAAATTTTGGCTGTTGGAGGAAGGTGTGATGGAAATGAATGAGCTACTTGATGAAGCACTAAAGAATGATGGAAATTTCAGATTTGGAAAGGACCTAGTCATGTCAGCTGCAACTGATAATACAGAGAGCTTTGACCTTCTGATCCAATGGTTGGTAAAAGTGAATATGTCAGTGAACAGAAGCTTTTCAGTGCTGTGCATTGTCAGAACATATTCAACAATCCAACAACAATTGAATTGCCCCCCCCCCCCCCCCTGCCAAGGAACTAAGAAGTACAGGCTCTAGCATTGATAAAAAGTTTGAGATACGAGTTGTGCCATATTCAATGCAGTGGAATAGAAGTTACCTAAGTTACATATTTAAAGATTCTGCCAGGGGAACCCTCATCATGTTGGGCATGTCAGAGCAGGCATTTGGGGACAGCTTTGAGACTCACCAGGAAGATTCTCTCCTTGGAAAGCCTCTTGCACAACAGAGAAGACCCTAAAAATTGTATTCTGACAAGAACATAGCAAAGAATGTTGAAGGCAGGAGGGGACAGTTCCAAGACATCAATCAAATACTTGGTTTAGGGATGAAAAGGAGCAAGGGAGATGACATTCTGTCTCTTTTTAATTGGGATTCAGAAGAGGAGGAAAATTGAAGAAGCTCTCGTGGCAGAGCTCATATCAAGCCTGTATGTCAAGTAGAACAGAGACAGCTTTACTGTCTCTTTGAAGCTGTCTATGATATTGATCTCAGCCCCTCTGACAATATCACACATAATCCAATAGGAGAAGAATGGGAGCTGAGTAGGTACAGTTGTAGCAGTGCATTGTTTCATTCTTATTCCTATAATCAAAATAGGCATTTGCTGCCCTTTCCAATGCCATGTGTTTGGGTGCCTAGACCTTGTTCTAAGTTCATGCAGAACCAAAGCTACACAGTTTCCAGCAATTTGGCTTATCTTGTGTAAAATAACAAATGAACTTTTCTCTTTGTTTGCTCATGGGGGTGACATGCTTACCCCTGTCAATCCTTTTAATCAAAGTAGGCATTGAATGCCTTCTCGTGTGTGTGTAGATGGGTTTTAATATGTAAACCATGTTAGAAGTCCACATAACCAAAATTACACCCGCACCAACAACTCTGGTCCTAGCTACTAAGGGCCAACTTTATCACTTTTTACTGGCAAATGTTCTTACGTCCGAGAACTGTTTCACGGGGTTCAAATTTACTTCTCGCGCACAAATTTTGTGCGTGAATTTAACATGGCAATATTTCTGGACACCCTGAAATTCGCGACGTTTGTACCGGGGTACACGTAAACTCAGCACTATTTCTGTGCGCGTGATGCACATTACTCTACTCTCGAATAAATATAATTTATTTCAGTCCCTAGCAGAACCCAATTATTATTCCGTACGAACAACACTTACTTCTATTCACGAATAAAAAAGAAATCTTGACTTAGTATTAATTCCAAAATATAAAGCTACGAAAATACAATTCAATTCTCCTCTCCTAATTTTGAATTCTATTTCTGGACTACGATACTATTCCCTTTTTAAAATGTACCATAGATTCTATTATGCTTGATTTATTCCTATTGCAACATATTACAAATCCTCCATAATTTCTAATATTCTCAATATTAAGTTCATATTTAGTAGTAGTTTTGTATTATGTATGTACTGTTATTTTCTACATTAGTTCACCAATAGATAAGCTGGCATTCATCGATGCTGTTATTGCCAGATCAATATAGATCTTCCTTTCCTTTTTCTTTTTTGGTCCACTACAACTAGTGGAGCTGCTACTAGTAATATTTGCATCGCCATGCTTATTTTTCTTGGTGTAATCTGTCGAACTTTCATTCCTAAATCTCTCCCTCATCATTTCTTCCAATTCCCTTCCTGTTTCTGGGTGTTTTCGCATCTCGCCAATTTCGCCGCACAAATAACTGAACAACTGTCATCCTTCCTCCATCCATCCATTTCTGCTTCCACTGTCTGAATTGCAGAAAAACAAATTGTTGCGGAATCGTAGCATCACTCTTTCGTTGCTGCTAGTTCACCCATACATGATGCTCATTGTAGATCACTATCAATGCAAATGCTTCATCCGCTACAGAAAATATATCACTCAGCAAGTGCTTCTCCTTCCATTGTTTGAAATTGGATTTTGTTGGATTGATTGCCGACATGATTCTTGTAACAAAATAATAAAAATCTTCATTTTCCGTGTCGTTGTATTTCCTGTATTGAGGGTTTAATATACCTGTGTCCTCATTTTCTGTGTCTTGAATAAATGCAACAGTACCAGGGAAGGTGATAGGGACTGGACATTTGCTGTAATCGGCTGTACGGAAGTATCATCAGTATCAACGGGTAGCATGTTAGTGGTGTCGGACCAAAAATAGATTCCAAAATTTCTAATTTCAATAACCAATTCCCCAACCTGTATTTACCTATCCAGTTTTTCTTGCTAATGTTTGTGAGTCGTGCCTCAATGCAGTCAGTACTGTCCCTACTCATTTCCTATAAAAGGAAGAGAATGACACCATTGGAATATTTTGTGGCTTCATAACCCCATTTGATTTAACAGCCTTTTGTATTACATGCCCCATTACCTCGTCATCAATAGGGAACTCCATGTTATGGTACCAATCTTTTTTATGTAATCTCTTAGCTGCTTGTCCAGTGTTTCAGTCATATCACTCAAAGCCTTAAGCATACCGTTGTCTGTTATAAGCCCATACGGTATTCGTCTGTAATTGTACTTACTGCTTTTTCTCTTGTGTCGCTGGCATTGTAACTCCCCTCTCCCTGCATGGTTGCCTTCGTTTGTTTATGTACCATTACTACCTTTCCCACCCCTATATGTTGTTCCCTCTGCAGTTGTCGTGAGTGTTTTGCCACTCCCTGTGCCAATATGTCATATGGGATTTGTTTCATGACATGTTTCACAACATCCTCTATATCGCAGCATTCTCTGTTAGATGCTTTCTCTACCACATTGGTTTTTGTTCCTTCTTTCTGTTGGTTCATTACTGTACTGGCGGGTGTGTTGGGAATGCTCAGTGCTGCTTCGTTACTCAGGTTGATGGTGTTGTGTTCTTCCATGTTTGTAGTAGTAGAAATTGTGTTGTCGGTACCATTTTTTTTACTGTTGCCCTTCGTTGCGTTCATAGTTGTGGTATTACTGTTACACACTTTGTTAGTAATTGTCGTGTTTGTTTTAACTCTTCTTTTCTTACCGTTGTTGTCCCCTGTAGTTTGATGATCACCGGGCCGGATGGTTTTGTTGTTTCAAAGGGTCTTCCCCTCGGATTTTTTGCTTCGTCGTGTCTTTCCGATAGCATTCATATTTTTTATTTTATTTTGTGAATACGGTGTCGATCAAGAATCATGTGTTTCTTTTTGTGTGGTTTTGTGTGTGTACTAATAATTTTTTCGGTTTTCTTGTGCGTGTACAATGTTTTGTGTGTGTAAGGTTTTTTTTATTTTCGTGTGTGTGTGTGTGTGTGTGTGTGTGTGTGTACGGTGTTTTGTGTTTTGTGTTTTGTGTTTCGTGTGTGTGTGTGTGTGTACAGTGTTTTGTATGTGTACGATGTTTTGTGTGTAGAGTTTTTCCGTGGGTTCTGTACTATGATGTTTGCCCTAACTTCTTTTGTGTGTTGTCTGGCTTGGGTGCGCCCTTATTTATCTGTAGAAGTAGATCACGTACCTGTGCAAGCCAGCCCTCCCGCACCATAATTTTTTCCAAAGGGAAACTTCTGATAACACTAAGGCTATGTATTTCAATCCTCTAGTAACCTGTAGAATCTCGTAGACTGCACCTAACATACCGTACCGTCTTGTGGGCCATTTGTATCAACAAACCACAACATTTGCTGTCCTGTGTGTGGCGAAGATGTTCCCAATAGGCATTTAAAAGTTGTTCCCAACATGCATTTGATGAGTCATGTGATATGCATTCATGGCCCGGTACGAATACTTTGGTAGTCATTAATTCCTGGCTTGGACCGGATACTTTTGAAGTCATTACCCAATAAGACAGTTTGTGCCCTCGAATTTCACCAAAAATACCCTCATGTTTGCCATTTCGAGAGACAAACCCCAACATTTGCATCATTCTGTGGGGCAAAATTGTTCCCAATATGTATTTGATGAGTCATGATGAATGTATTCATGGCTTGGACCGGATACTCTGGGAGTCATTACCCAATAAGTCAGTTTGTGCCCCGGAATTGCACCAAAAATACCCTCATGTTTGCCATTTGGAGAGTCAAACCACACCATTTGGGGCATTCTGTGGGGCAAAGTTGTTCCCAATATGCATTTGATGAGTCATGATGAATGTATTCCTGGCTTGGACCGGATACTTTTGGAGTCATTACCCAATAAGACAGTTTGTGCCCTGGAATTTCACCAAAAATACCCTCATGTTTGCCATTTGGAGAGACAAACCACAACATTTCTGACATTCTGTGTGGCAAAGTTGTTCCCAATATGCAATTGATGAGTCATGATAAATGTATTCATGGCTTGGACCGGATACTTTTTGAGTCATTACCCAATAAGTCAGTTTGTGCCCTGGAATTGCACCCAAAATACCCTCATTTTTGCCATTTGGAGAGACAAACCATAACATTTCTGGCATTCTGTGTGGCAAAGCTGTTCCCAATATGCAATTGATGAGTCATGATAAATGTATTCATGACTTGGACCGGACACTTTGGGAGTCATTACCCAATAAGTCAGTTTGTGCCCCGGAATTGCACCAAAAATACTCTCATGTTTGCCATTTGGAGAGACAAACCACAACATTCCCAGCTTTCTGTGTGGCAAAGCTGTTCCCAATATGCATTTGATGAGTCATGATAAATGTATTCCTGGCTTGGAATGTATACTTTTGGAGTCATTACCCAATAAGTCAACTTATGCCCTATTTTTTCCAAAGGGAAACTTCTGATAACACTAAGGTTATGTATTTCAATCCTCTAGTAACCTGTAGAATCTTGTAGACTGCACCTAACATACCGTACTGTCTTGTGTGCCATTTGTATCAACAAACCACAACATTTGCTGTCCTGTGTGTGGCGAAGTTGTTCCCGATAGGCATTTAAAAGTTGTTCCCAACATGCATTTGATGAGTCATGTGATATGCATTCATGGCCCGGTACGAATACTTTGGTAGTCATTAATTCCTGGCTTGGACCGTATACTTTTGGAGTCATTACCTAATAAGACAGTTTGTGCCCTGGAATTTCACCAAAAATACCCTCATTTTTGCCATTTGGAGAGACAAACCACAACATTTGCATCATTCTGTGTGGTAAAGTTGTTCCCAATATGCATTTGATGAGTCATGATAAATGTATTCATGGCTTGGACCGGACACTTTGGGAGTCATTACCCAATAAGTCAGTTTGTGCCCCGGAATTGCACCAAAAATACCCTCATGTTTGCCATTTGGAGAGACAAACCACAACATTTCCGGCATTCTGTGGGGCAAAGTTGTTCCCAATATGCATTTGATGAGTCATGATGAATGTATTCCTGGCTTGGACCGGATACTTTTGGAGTCATTACCTAATAAGTCAATTTGTGCCCTTGAATTGCACCCAAAATACCCTCATGTTTGCCATTTGGAGAGTCATACCATCATGCTTCCAGCATTATGCGTGGCAAAGTTGTTCCCAATATGTATTTGATGTGTTGTGAGAAATGTATTAATGACCCGGACCGGATATTATCGGAGTCATTACCCAATAAGTCAGTTTGTGCCCTGGAATTGCACCAAAAATACCCTCATTTTTGCCATTTGGAGAGACAAACCACAACATATCCGGCATTCTGTGTGGTAAAGTTGTTCCCAATATGCATTTGATGAGTCATGATAAATGTATTCATGGCTGGGACTGGATACTTTTTGAGTCATTACCCAATAAGTCAGTTTGTGCCCTGGAATTTCACCAAAAATACCCTCATTTTTGCCTTTTTGAGAGACAAACCCCAACATTTCTGGCATTCTGTGGGGCAAAGTTGTTCCAAATATGCATTTGATGAGTTGTGGTAAATGTATTCATGACTTGGACCGGATACTTTTGTAGTCATTACCCAATAAGTCAGTTTGTGCCCTGGAATTGCACCCAAAATACCCTCATTTTGCCAGTTGGAGAGACAAACCACAACATTCCCAGCATTCTGTGGGGCAAAGTTGTTCCCAATATGCATTTGATGAGCCATGATAAATGTGTTCCTGGCTTGGACCCGCTACTTTTGTAGCCATTACCCAATAAGTCAACTTGTGCCCTGGAATTGCACCCAAAATACCCTCATGTTTGCCATTTGGATAGAGAAACCACAACATTTCCGGCATTCTGTGGGGCAAAGTTGTTCCCAATATGTATTTGATGAGTCATGATAAATGTATTCATGGCTTGTGTTGTAGGAGTCATTACCCAAGAAGTCAGTTTGTGCCCAGGAATTGCACCAAAAATACCCTCTTGTATGCCAGGGGGGAAAGAATTCGTGAGCATTGTGGACTGCTCACAAATTCTTTTCCCCCTGTACCATGTACACGGTAGTATACTGTTATTGCAGAGATCTACGCAAATTCGTTACCTTAAATTATCTAGTACAAAAACTGTGTAGAAAAGTACTGCATATGATTTCTACGCAAATTCGTTACCAGAAATTATCTAGTACGCAAACTGTGTAGAAAACTACTGCTGTAGATATCTACGCAAATTCGCTACCAGAAATTATCTAGTATGAAAGTGGTGTAGAAAGCTACTGCCATAGATATCTACGCAAATTCGTTACTAGAAATTATCTAGTACCAAAATGGTGTAGGAAGCTACTGATGTAGATTTCTACGTAAATTCGTTACCAGAAAATATCTAGTACAAAAATGGTGTAGGAAGCTACTGCTGTAGATTTCTACGCAAATTCGTTACCAGTAAAATCACCGTCACACATGCTGTACGTACCACCGGTACATGAAAGATCTCACTGTATCACAAGTTGAGAACGTTAAACAAAAAATAAGGGCTATATTGCGCGCGTGATGCGCAAATTTTCTTTATGATTCTATATTCAAAGAGTACTTAACTTCCTCATCTTCTTTAAGAAAATTGATCTATTCTTTATTATTCTATATTCAAAATGCACGCGCTGCGCGCGTGTGCGCGATATAATCTACTTAACGATCTCAACTTAATTAAGAAAATCAAATCATTCTTTATTATTCTATATTCAGTGAATTAGATCTCATAGGTTAAGTATTGATTTTTTTTCTTCTTCGAACACACACACACACACACACACACACACAGCAAATCTCTCTCTCTCACACACACACACACACACACACAGCGAAAAGTGATTTCACAGTAATTTTACAGTGTGGTTTTACAGTGTGGTTTTACAGTGTGATTTTACAGTGTGATTTTTTGTTTGTCGTGGGCCAAAAAAAAACTCTTTCCATTCATAAATCATTTGAAAGACCTCGAAATCCAACTTATCTGACTAGGGTGTTGGTTCTTGCAATCAACACTCCGTCCGAGAACGTGTGATCCGAACCTCTTTGAGCCAGAGGATCTGTTGTCAGATATTTCAGTCGGAAATAATAGCCTTTTACTGGAAAAGAAGTAGCTAGCATTGGACGAGAGGGGAATTGCTGGATAGATAGTAGTGTTCTTGGACTTGATCACCCAAACATATATGTCTTGAAAGCAATAAACCTGCATCCCTTGCCTATATCAACAGGAACAAGATACTGTTTTTCGTGACATAGGAGTTAGTAGAAGTCTTCAAATCTACAGCAGCAACGATTGTTGAAACAAGGATTGTCGGAACAACGATTGTCAGAACAACAAATCAACCATAGCAACAACAACAATTTCATCGGGACGATTGCCGGAACAAGGATTGTCGGAACAACGATTGTGAGATAGATGGACAATGATGCCTACACCCTATTTGCTGATGATGTATTCCTCACTTCTGTTTTCCTTCTTATTTTCATAGGTAGGGATCGAAACAACAATCATCGGAACAACAGATCAGAACAACGGATTGGAGCAACGGATCGGAACAACACAAACACAAAACAATGGCAACACAAATTGCAAAAGCAAAACAAAATCAAAGGCAACACCAAATAGAAGGCAACACGGCAACGGGGTAGGTTAGCATGTAAATTATATTATTCTGTTGTTATTATTTACTCTACATCGATAGATACTCACCCATTTTGTTGAATTATTATATATTGTTATAGATCCGCAAAACCAACAACGACCGGTGTTGTTGGAGGAGACGAATTCCCATTGTTGTTGGAGGAGGAGACGAATCCCTGTTGTTGTTGGAGGAGGAGGAGACGAATCCCCGTTGTCGTTGGAGGAGGAGACGAATCCCCGTTGTTGTTGTTGTTGTTGTTGGAGGAGGAGGAGACAACTCAATGCTCTGTTGGATGAGGGGAGCGGATTCGCTGCTGGATGGAGGAGACGAATCGCCGTTGTTGTTGGAGGAGGAGACAAATCCCCGTTGCTGTTGTTGGAGGAGGAGACGAATTGCTGTTGTTGTTGTTGTTGGAGGATGAGACGAACCCCCGTTGTTGTTGTTGTTGTTGTTGTTGTTGGAGGAGGAGATAAATCGATGCTCTGTTGGATGAGGGGAGCGGATTCGCTGCTGGATGGAGGAGACGAATCGCCGTTGTTGTTGGAGGAGGAGACAAATCCCCGTTGCTGTTGTTGGAGGAGGAGACGAATTGCTGTTGTTGTTGTTGGAGGATGAGACGAATCCCCGTTGTTGTTGTTGTTGGAGGAGGAGACGAATCGCTGCTCTGTTGGATGAGGGGAGCGGATTCGGATTCGCTGCTGGATGGAGGAGGCGAATCGCTGTTGTTGTTGGAGGAGGAGACGAATCCCCGTTGTTGTTGGAGGAGGAGGAGACGAATCCCTGTTGTTGTTGTGGTTGGAGGAGGAGATGAATCGCTGCTCTGTTGGATGAGGGGAGTGGATTTGGATTCGCTGTTGCTCTCGCTAGTCGCTGGTGTTGCTCTCGCTAGTCGCTCTTGCTAGTCGCTCTTGCTAGTCGCTCTCGCTAGTTGCTCTCGCTATTGCTGCTGCTGTTGCTTTCGCTAGTCGCTATTGCTGTTGCTGTTGCTGTTGCTCTCGCTAGTTGTTGGTCGCTGTTGCTGTTGCTGTTGCCGTTGCTCTCGCTAGCCGCTGCCGCTGTTGCTGTTGCTGTTGCTGTTGCTGTTGCTGTTGCTGTTGCTGTTGCTGTTGCTGTTGCTGTTGCTCTCGCTAGTTGTTGTTGCTGTTGCTCTCGCTATTCGCTATTCGCTATTCGCTGTTGCTGTTGCTCTCGCTAGTCGCTATTGCTGTTGCTGTTGCCCTCGCTAGTTGCTGTTGCTGCTGCTCTCGCTGTTGATATTGGTGTCACTTGCTCTCTGATCTGTTTGCTGTTGTTCTTCCTATCCCCACTCGCTGTTCCTCTCACCTCTCTTGCTGTTACTCTTCCTGTCGCCGCTTGCCGCTCGCTGTTGTAGTAGGGCGCATCGTTGTTGTATGCTCATTTTTTTGTATCTTCATCTTTTCGTTTGAATACCGGTACCCTTCCCAATCGGAAACAAAGTAGAGTAACATGTAGGTATTTGAGTTGGTATCTTTTTGTACTATTTGTACGGTGGTGAACCTTCACAGTGGCCTGTTCTATGGAAGGAGAAACAGAATGGTCGTCAAAATGGAAATGGTGTCTGTATCTTCGTAATTTGCCTTTTTGCCCTTTGATTGAATGGTGAGCAAATCAGTAGAGTAACATGCTGGCATTTGAATGTGGAAGTATTTGTACATGCGCACCCTCATCCTCCCTTCTATTGGAGGGGAAACAGATGGGTGGGATTAGGGTCAGCGTTGGCTAGTTTTTTTGTAACTACCCTTCCCGCTCCACATCGAAGTTGAGTAATGTGTAGGTATTTGAGCTGGTGTAATTTTGTACTATTTGTACGGTGGCGAACCTTCATGGCCTGTTCTATCAAAGGAGAGACAGAATGGTCATTGTGTTTGTAACTCCCCATCCAAATAGCCATCCAGTAGCCTTTCGATTGCCATTTGATTGCCATTCCTGGTTGGAAAATCAGTACGGTAACATGCTGGCGTTCGAATGTAGTAGTATTTGTACATGTGAACTCTCATCCTCCCTTCTATCAGAGGGGAAAGAGATGGGTTGGAATAGGGTTGTCATAGGCTCAATCTTTTTGTATCTTTGTCACTCGTTATTTTCTGTAGAATTTCCGTTCCAATACCCTTCCCAATCAAAAAGGAAGTAGAGTATTGTGTTGGTATTTGAGCTGCTGGTGTAATTTGTACTATTTGTTTGGTGGTGAACCTTCATGGTCTGTTCTATGGAAGGAGAAACAGAAGGGTTGTCATGTTTGTAATTCACCATCTGAGTAGCCATCCAAATAGCCATTGGATAGCCGTTTAATTGCCATTCCTGGTCAGCAAATCTGTAGTGTAACATGCTGGCATTCAAATCTGGTAGGGTTTGTACATGTCTGCCTCCATTCTCTCCTATATCCAAGGGGAAAGAGATGGGTCAGGGTAGGAAACGTTGTTGGCTTGTTTTTTTTCGTATCTTTGTCATTCGGATTCATCTTTGCCATTTGAATACCCTTTCCGGTCGAAAACAAAGTAGAGTGACCTGTAGGTATTTGAGTTGGTGTCATTTTGTACTATTTGTACAGTGGTGAACCTTCATGGTCTGTTATATCAAAGGAGAAAGTGATTTCAATGATTGGAATTCCTATCAAAAATTGATCGTGTCTTCGAGGGTTTTTCTGCTTTGTTTGCAGGGTCTTTTCACTTGTTCTTTTTATGAAGAGATTTCAGTGTACAGAGCACACACATGTTCATTACTCGTAGACTTGTACATGATTTTTGTACTGTGTATTTATTGTGGTATTTTTATAATGTACACAGCGTGTTACTAAGTGCAGTTAACAACATGTTGCGAAGATGAGAGAAAATCATTTGTGCGTAAGAAGTTTGACACAAAATATTGTTCATCACGGCAACTTTATGATATCCCTAACCCTGAAATTGTTATTTAACTGATTATTTTTATTCCACCAAGTCAAGAGTGAGTTTTAGGTGATGATCCAGATAGGGATCGATGAGATATTGTCTGGAAAGGAGAAGCGCGCGACACACGAGGTATTTTAGTAAACACGTGAGCTCAAGAGGCAGGGAATTTTGAAAATAGGGTAGATATACCACGCGATACCCCGCGTAGAGAAACAGTTCTCGGACGTATGGTGTTAAATCAAAAGCATCCTGGATTTTCTGATGCAACATATATTTACTAGATGGTTGCTTGGTTGGTGTATTATGTGCAAGGAACTGTGCTTGTATCTGCTGATGCTTAACTGCTGAGATATTAAGATAATGAGCTTGGTAGTAGATAAACCAGATAAGGGAAAACCTGAGATAAGTCCGGATACTCACGGAAGTGCACTATTCTATATGGTGAACAAACTGACCAGTGGAGGTATATATAATGCCGGTGAATATTAATATAACCCTGGTAATTATAGCAGGAAGACCGGTAGGCATTATCTTGTTATGAGCATGGATGCTGGTAATTATGACTTTATGATAGTGAAAATATCACCAGCAGTTATTCCTTTGTCCCACTGGGTGGGACGGCACCAATATGGGTAATTATAATGGGAAAGTTGGTACACATTAGTATCCCATTAGAAACACAGTGTACCCCCCTATGATAAAAAAGCCGGTTTACACAAACCAAGCATTCTTGAGATGAATGAAAACACCATACATGAATAAGAACGTAAGATTGAACCTAGCAAGTCAGAAGCGAGCAAAATGAAGAGATTAATACGGTGAACACCGCACAAGAAGGATTTATAAGAGGAATAACACGAGTCAAGAGTATAACATGTTTTCCAAGGAATAATATGGGCAAGGCAGACCATATGCTCATACTTGTAAGTAACTCTACTTTAACTTCAAAATAGAAACAATCAAATGAAACCAGCTGTGATTTTAATAATAATATGAGATATACTATATCTAAAGGGATGCAAAAATCAGATTTTTGAACTGTTTTAAGCTACTTTTGTGTACATTCCACGTGCATTTACTACTGTAAAGTACATAAAATAGTAGTAACTGATTGTAACTGTGGAGGAATATCATTCTTCAACAACCAATGGACAGTACTATACTAGTATACACAATGACGTAGTTTCTGAAACTGAAAGGGACCTAGAATATTGGATGTTGAGTATACAAAAATACAGGTAGATTGAACGAAACACATTACAAATGAGACAATACACCAAGTATGTTGAGATATTAATGGTTCAAATATTGGAATGGCTAGAGTTAGTAATTGCCTTCAACCTAAGTGAAAGCATTCATCATGACTATGGTATTACTTGTTGGGCATTTTTTATCAAAGAAGATTCATGCACAAGGAAACATACATTTACATCAGCAAATGAGGAATTCATGTGATGCAAAACTTTTCTGCACACTGGTCGATTGAGACAGCTGATCTTTTTGCTTGGTATTAGAGTCACCATGACTGCTGCAGCACTAAAAACTAAAAAATAACAAAGGAATTCACCTGTCAGTTGTCAACATGGGAATCACAAATTGTTGTAAAATGACTAAGGAATAGACAGTTCATGTATTGGTAAGCTGTGTCTAAAAGGAATTCTTGCACAAAGTAGTTTGGTGGCCATGCATCATTTGGAATGAGATTCCTTGGCTTCCACTTATGTGTCATCCTCTGACATCACCTCACGTATCATGTTTGCCTTCTTGTGTGGGACTGGATCAAAGCCACATTTAAAATTGTAGTAGTTGATTTATTTTTGGCATGTTCTATTGGCAATTTCATGTATCACTTTCCATTTCTCCTCTTACCTAACATAACACACATACAAACATTGTTGATAAACTAGGAAACTTTAGCCTTGCTACTCCTACCCCATAGCAAAACAAAAGAGTTACAGAAGACGATGATTGCTGCTCCTTTTAAAACAAGCTTGAATAGCAGTGTCAGTCCTGTGGGTTACTACTACTCATTTATAAGTACTATCCACTTGGTACCTGCTTTGTGTGAGCAAACTGAGGTGCACCAAATGATGGGCTGGTTTGGTTCAGATGCACATACAGGGACCTAATATAGATTTTAGTCCCAACCAGAGGATATAAAGCATGTGGCGCTTTTAGAGGAAAGCAACACAATGCATACCATCATTCTTGTTATTTAGGAGTAATATCACGAGAGTTTGTTTTGGTCCAAATGCCATACTTTGGAAATGCTTTGTTGTTTGTTTCCATCCCGGTAGTGAGTATTCAAGTGCCAGCACCTGTCATTTACGCATGTTGAGCTATTTCAGTCCTGTTTTTGCTTTGCAGCATTGAACTTACCAGAAACTCGTTTTTTCACGTCAGATGCTTTAATTCCAAGAACCAGACAGTAAATTCCTCTCTCTTTCCCATTTTTGCACCCTGTCTAGAATGCAAAGTGCTAGAATTACATGTTACTTTTTTCATTCAGGATGTTTTGTGCTATTATCCAATTTTGAAGGCTCCACCTATGAAAATATCAATATGCTCCCAATAGTTAACTTCTTGGGAAGCTTCCAGCAAGATCAATCTAATTTTGCCATGCTACTTCAACTTTGCCATGAAGCAGTAGCAGTAACGGTTTTGTGACTATGTAATGATATTATTTGTTAACACACCATATCTGGTGAATCAAGACAAAATTTGCGTGTGTGAATGTGTGTGCGTGTGTGCGTGTGTGTGTGTGTGTTGAATTGAGAAATTTTCTTCAGGCTTTCACCTCCTGGCTACCTGGAGGGAGCTGCATAGGTTGTTGTCTTGGCTCGACGTGGTCTTGCATTCATCCAATGCTAAAGAATAATCAGTACCTCAGGAAACACAATTCATAGCATTTTTGTCAGGTATGTGTAAGGTAGAAGAGAACCAATAATTTAGTTTGCAACGACCAGATGTCTATCATTTATTTATAACTACAAGTAGCAGGTGGCTCTTCCAGTATTTCATGATTGCATGATTTACAATAATAATCAAGCAACGAAAGAGAAAATAGATTGCGAGCGTACCTCCCAAATTTATTTCTCCTGAAACTATGCATGTGAGTCGATCAGTGGGTGATTCGTCTGACTTCTTGACTTGTCAACATTTGATGAAGTCGCAATATTGTTTGTTGAATCGCCAAGAGGAGTTGTCGATGACGTCGAACTGCGTGCGAGTCCTTTTTTGGGTCCCAATACAAACGATTTTGGATTGATAGCAATGCTTTTACTTGCATTGTGCGTCTTGTAAATCCCTACCAATCGATCCGCTAGTTCAAACATGTTATTGCGAAGTGAAATAATGATAAATTGTGCATTCTTCGTCCGTTCCTTGATATAGTTCGCAACGATGGAAACATTTTTGAAATCCAGAGCGGCATCAATTTCATCCATGACGTAAAGTGGCGTAGGCTTGAAATGATGGAGCGCGAATACAAGGGACAACGACGACAAAGTCTTTTCCCCCCCAGACAAGTTACTGATGTTCTTCCAGGACTTTTTCGGAGGTCTGACAGAAAACACAATTCCTTCGGAAAATGGATCTAGCGAATCGACTAACTCTAATTCGGCGTCCCCACCAAGTGTAATCATCTGATACATTTCTTTGAGCTTGAGCGTTATCGTACCAAATCCATCCATGAACATTTCAAGACGTTGTCGACGGAGTTCTTCGTGCTCTTTTCTTGCATTGTTACGTTCCTCCGTCACTTGATCCAACTCCACAACTCTTGCCAGGTAGTCTGTTTCTTTCTTTCGGTACTCAGCTATTGCTCCCATATTCGCATTTTTGGCGAGAATATTTCGTTCGTTCTGCAGCAAAGTAATAGTTTCTTTCAATTCTTCACGATCATATCTTTCGAGTGCTTCGTAAGAAAGAACTAAGGAACTCGATGATCGTTTCCTTGCTAATGTTTTCTTTTCAGAAGCATTTTCATGCACATCGGACATTTCAGCATCCTCTGATGAAGTATCGTCAGCATCCCCATCCTCACTATTATTCGCATTTTGTTCATCGTCCTGTTCTTCCTCCTCCTCGTAATCAATTTCAAAATCATCCTTCACTTTATTGAGACGGGATATTTCACTTTCCCAGTGAGCTTTCTTTTTCTGGCATTCCGAAATCTGTTTCTTCAAAGCATCCAGTTGCCCTAATAAATCGATCTCAATCAATTGGATGTCAGATTCAGATTTCTTCAAATCTTCTGCCTCTTTTGAGGTCGTTTCCAAGGCGATTCGTTTATTTTGTTCAATCTTCTTCACTTCTTCATAAGCCTGGATCACAGCCAGTGCATCCGATTCGAGGGTATTGAATTCCTCTGTTTTTTCATTCAGAAGGTCCTCACATTGCTGAAGCTGGAGGCACAAAGTGTCCTTAGTCTTTTCAGCTTTGACCAAAGCCTTTTCCGACGAAATAATTTCAACTTTGGCAGATTTCAAGGCCTTTTCGCTGTCGTTCAGATCTGAAATAATATTTTCACATTTCTGTTTTTGTTTCTTCAACCTTGGACCACCAGCATCCAAGATGTTTTTCTGAAGTTTAGAAACCTCCATTTCGAGCCGGCCTGCAAGCTCGACGCAAGATTTCATGTTTGATTTACAGTCCTCCACTTTAGCTTTAAGTTTTTTCACCTTTTCCAAGTCTTCTGCACTTACTTCGCTCTGCAAACGCAACTCAGGAATCAATTTCGTCAGTTCCTCTCGAGTTGTATCACAGCCATCAATTTCAAGCGACAATTTTGGCAAACTAGTTTCCAACGATTTAACGGCTCTAACTAATTTTCGAAGTTCGTCTTTGATACCTAATCGTCTCTTACGAAAGTCCTGTAGTTTAGAACACAAGTCGTCAACTTGTTGACTCATCCTTTCGATAATTTCTTCCTCGTCTTCTCCGGGCGCAATTGCAATGGCTGCATGACGAGAGTTCTGGGGAACCAGTGTAAATGAATACTGGCGGGTTAGTCGGACTTCAATTGAAAAAAGGAAAATTGCGGCGAACTAATTCACTTACTCCGAGGCGCATGCCTCCCCGGCGAACGTTTCTTCCTCCTCCCGACATGGTCCCGGCAGTCTCGATCAGTTTCCCATCCAAGGTTACCACACGCCATCGTCGGGAATAATCATACGCCCAACGAGACGCAGTCTCTAAATCAGGAGCAACAAGAGTGTTGCCCACAGCGAGATATAATGCCGGGGTAATGGCGTAGTTCGCGGGTGAAATAAGATCGAACAACCGAGGTGCATTTTCAGGGGTCTCAACAACACGATCGTGGGCTCCTTTCTTTTGTTTGTCCAATGGAATGAAACTGGCACGTCCGAGATTGTACTTTCGAAGAAACTCTAGACATCTTTGAGCCCCAGCAGTCGTCTGCACGACAATATTATCCAACATACCACAAGCTGTTGAGACAGCAACATCATATTGCTCGTTGATGGTGGCCAAATCACCTAGACGGCCCATAACTCCCACCTTCGATAGTTCACCTCCCCTTTTGGAAGCATCCAGAATGCCCTGTACAGCCTTGGAGCGGGATTTCCCTCCTCCAGAAGCTCGCAAAGCTGACCGAGCATCCTCAACTTTAGCCTTTGATCAGATTTTGGCAACGCACAAACACACATAGGTAAGACGCAGGATCTACAAACTCCAGTGCATCGAGCCACTATGAACATGTTCAGATGTAATGTAACACTTACCAGTAGTTGCTTGTGATGCTTTCCTAAGCTTGCTTCCTGTCCGGATATCTCACGATCTTCTTGCTCCAAATCAACGATTCTTTGTTGAGTGTAAGCTAATTCCTTTTCTTGTTCTCTAAGCTTATGGCGCTTGCTTTCTTGCGTATCATCAAGAGCTTCGAGTTCCGATTCTGCAGCAGCGAGTCTCTCCTTCGCCCGTTTCGAAGAGTCTTCCATAAGTTTGAGTTCTGTTTCGGCCGTGTCCAAGTCAGCTTGCAAAACAGCCCTTTCTTGCTTAACGGGAGCTAGCTCCGTTGTCTTAATTTCGAGTTCTCGACGAATTTGCTGAGTGGTAATCTTTGTTTCCTCTTCGATTCCATCCAGTTTAGCATCTTCTTCCGCCTTTGTCTCCATGAGTTGCTCGATTTTGTCCTCCAATTCTGGAATGCGTTCTTCCGCCTTGACTTTTTTATTTCTTGCCTTCGTTTCTTTTTTTTGTTCTGCTTTGATTTTGTCCTCCAGTTTCTTCTTGTTCCCACGTTCGTGCTTGATGGTCTCTCGCAACTTAATATCCTTTCGTTCGAACGCGCTAAATTCTTCCTTGGTTCGTTTTAGTTCTTGGAAAGAGGCTTCGTAGTCCTTGCGTTGCTCTACCAAGCCACTTTCAATTTCGTCAATTCGCTTGCGAGCTTGAGCTACTCTCTCGCGTTCGACTTCGAGCTGCTCCGAAAGTTTTTCCTGTTGCTGCGTATATTTCGTTGATTCTTTGTCTTCTCGCATGGCATGTATCTGATAGAGAATATTTTGTTTGCGTCTGATGTCCCGTTCCTTCCCCAACAAGGCTTCCGCCTCTTGTTTTGCCCCTTCAAGATTTTCCTTTTCCCTTTCGACCGCTTTGACCCTATTCAATTTCTCTTGTCTAACTTCAGAGAGACTTTCCACTTTCTCTGCTGCTTCATTGGTCGCCTCGACAAATTTCGAAGAACCGATAATGTCCTCGAGATATTCTAATAGACCTTCGTCAGATTCTGTTTTCCCCTTGGGCGGCATCATACTAATCATTTCTACTTCCCCTTGCAGAATAAGGAATCGGTTATTGTCGAGATCGATCCCCTTCGAATCCAAATATTTGGCAATATCCTTGAAGGACGAGTTCTTCCCATTTAACTTGTACGTTGATGTGTTGTCTTTTTTGGCAATGCGGGTGACCACTACCTCGGTATTAGGAAGAACACGGTAGTCTTCGTCGCCACTGCCTGTGTCTACAATATCTTGGAAATGAACAGAAACTCGTGCGGATTGCGGTGGATTATTTTTGACTCCATCACTTTTGTGGATGAGTTCGGAGACCTTGTTGAGACGCAGCTTCTTGGCGCGTTTACCGAACACAAATAGCATGGCATCGATGACATTCGACTTTCCCGAACCGTTTGGTCCCACCACGGCAGAAAAACATTTGTGAAAAGGCCCGATCTCTTTGATACCAGCATATGATTTGAAATCTTCTAGTACCTACAAGGTCCCATCGATATCCCGGAGTATTTGTTTTCACCAGCACGGAAAGAATGACAATTGGAAATTGTTGATAATGAGAATCGATTAGCAATCAAAGTTATATTGTTCCCTATCAAGTTCCAAACAATTCATCACCATAAACTACGACGACTATACTCACCATTTTAGTAATCATGGATCTCGGTGGAGGCTCTTCAACCTCCTGTTCGTTGTTGCCGGTCATGTCGACATCGCCATTGCTTTCGGTAGGACGAGGATCCATGTCTTCGATGTCAACCATGGTGGGTTGAGTGCAGCAGTGCGTTTAGAAACACAGGCTTTCTTTGTCGGGTTTAGAATAACGATGCTTGCCGGTCGAGAGCAAGGTTTTGTATGATTATCGCAACTTGTATCTCAAAACACTGTGTCGTACAGACAGAGTAGACGCAGTTCTAGTATGGAGGCTTGTATGGAAGAGGAATCAGGTTTTGATCGGCTCGATTTGATGCGGAAACAAGCCCCGAAACAAGGGAAACGAAGGAAGCTTTTGACCGAAAAGAAGCCGGCATTTCCGATTGAAAATTTGAATCTTTGCAACGCGCGTGCCCGCCAACCAGTCTAGTCACGTTGACTCGTGATTAACTGAGTGAAAGTTTGCTGCAGAAAGTGCACATGTACGGTAAAAAAATATTGCGGTAGAAGTACTTGTACTCGTACGTACGGTACTTACCGGTAAGATTTACCGGCAGTAATTGTGATAGACTAGAAGTACGTACTATATGTAATCACCCCTCCTCCGATTTGGTTGACACGACTCGTCCCCTCTCTAAAGAAAAACTCTCTTAAGAAAAATCCAAGGCGCGTGCGCCGAGGATTTTTCTTAAGAGAGTTTTTCTTTAGAGAGGGGACGAGTCGTGTCAACCAAATCGACTCCGAGTAGTATTCAGGGAGGGGGGGGGTGTTACAAGGTAGCAGCTTGTTTCCGAGGCCCCCGGCCGAGGAAACAAGCAGCTACCTTGTAACACCCCCCCCCTCCCTGAATACTACGAGGAGGAGAGCAAGGAGGAGGGGTGATTAGGTATGTAATACCATGGTCGTAAGGGAGAGCACAAAGGGAAGGAGAGGGGAGCTTCTTGTTGCTAGGGACCGATGCTTGCTCTTTGTTGTTGTTGCTGTGGGGGCCAGCGACGAGCGCCCCCCGTTCTTGCTCTTTGTTGTTGCTGCAGCTTCGCGGGGGGGACAAGGATAAACCTGCTCTCCCCACGGTCCACCGTGTTGTATGTGTGAAAAATTACTTTAGTATGGGTTTTCCATACTAAAGTAATTTTTTCGACTCCGTGTTGACCAGTCAAAAAGTAATTTCAGCCATTTTTCACACACAACTCCGTGTGTTAAGCAAGTAAGTATTGCTCAACACACGGAGTTGCGTGTGCAAATCTCCAAAAATTACTTTAGTAATTTTTGACACATACAACACGGTGGACTGCGGGCAAGGGGGATCCACTTGCGTGACAGGCAAAGAGGGTACTAACTCCCGGGATTTAGCAGCACCACGACAAGATTGATTGATTCCTTGACACAACTTGTGTAGAATCTAGTAGAATCCCTACTAGATCCTGGATTTTAGAAACCTTTTTGCCGGTTTTCCCCCGTACAGTAGGATCTGCTAGAATCCCTACTACATCCCGTACAGTGGCTTGTAAAAACCTTTTTGGCAGTTTTTCCCCGTACAGTAGGATCTGGTAGAATCCCTACTACATCCATATATATTCAGTCGTTCTTATCAGTCAAAAGTATTTTTAAGTTTTTTACCCTAAGTAACTTTTCCGGGTGTTGAGCAATACATATGGTAAAGAGGGAGCTAACCCGGGATTAGCAACAGCAGCAGCAGTCGCAGCAGGGATTTCGCTCATTTGATTCCTTGAGACTTGTGTAGAATCAAGTACAAACCCTACTACAACCTTGATTTCTCGCTGTTTTTTCCCCGGTGTAATTCATTATTTCAAAATAAACCACTTTGCAAACGCAATTTGCAAAAGCACCCCCCCCCCCCCCCCCCCCCCCCCCCCCGGACCATGGGAATAGACCCTTTTCGCTGTTCCCTATCCTATTACTACTACAACAAGCAACCCATTCTATCACACTGTAAGTCATTGCTGGTCCTTTGTTTGCTGGGAGGGGGAGATGGTGTTTCAATTTGATTTGATTTCATTCGGCGTCATCGTCGTCGTCAACAGTCATTTCTTGTTTATTCCTATCACTCACAACAATATTTCTTCTTTTTGCTTGTTTGACCATGGGAATAGCAACAGCAAGCACTGTAAGTGACTGCCAGTTCTTGTTTGTGGGGGTGGGGGGGATGTTCAGGCTGTTTCGGTTTGATTTGGAGCTGTCTGTCAGTCGGCGCATCGTCGTCGTGTTGTTATTTGTTTATTCCTATCTCACGACACTCGTCTTCTTCTTCTTCCTTTTGACCATGGGAATAGCTCCTGTCAGCAACCATGGTTTGAACCGTACCACCTCCAAAATTACAAGCACCGCGCTGCTCTAATCTAGGGGAATGGTGTATTCACGGCGTCGGCACTATGTGCTGTTGCTGCTACTCTCGCCCTAGCATCTGAACTACAAGCACTCCTGCGCTGCTCTGATCTAGGAGACTGCTGTATCCATCCCATTTGAATTACAAGCACTGCCTTGGATAATTGCAATCAATACGAGCAGCGATACAAGGATTGATTCCTGCGGTGATATGAGCTCCTGCGGTACAACAAGACGCGACCTCGTCCCCCTTCTTGTACCCGGTCCGCCACCCAGCAGACTCAATATTCATCACGACTTGCTCTCTAGCAAGAAATAGGTCTACAGATTAATTCTAGCTCTTTTTTTGGCATATACTCTGGTCCCTACTCTGTTGTGTATTAGTCTGTTCTGGGAGTATCAAAAAGAGTGCTAGGTGAATAGTGCAATGAATATGACTGGAAATCACGACAGAAAATTGTACTACACGGTGTACCAATTGTACGGAGTATTTCGGAATTACCAAAGTATCATGCCATTATCAGAGCAGAAAACGCTACTAGTATTCGTGTAGGATTTCTACGCCATATTTTCGAAATTACTTTAGTATCATGCCACTGTCAGAGCAGAAAACACTACTAGAAATCGTGTAGCCATTCTACGGCATATTTTTGAAATTACTAAAGTATCATGCCATTGTCGAGACAGAAAATACTACTAGAAATCTTGTAGCCATTCTACGGCATATTTTCGAAATTACCAAAGTAACACCCCCTCCCCGCACCTTTTTCGCGCCTGTTGAGTCTGTTTTAAACCCATGAGTCGTTCAGTTTTTTCTTACTTAGGCACCGATCGGATCAAGTGCACGTGCTCTCCCGTACGAGCCATGGTGTTACCTAGGTAATACCATGGCTCGCACGGGAGAGCACGTGCACTCGCAAAATGGACGCCTAAGTAAGAAAAAATAAAAGGGACTCCCGAGTTTAAAACAGACTCAACGGGCGCAAAAAAGGTGCGGGGAGGGGTGTTACTTTGGTAATTTCAAAAATATGCCGTAGAATAGAGACACGATTTCTAGTAGTGTTTTCTGCCTCGACAATGGCATGATACTTTAGTAATTTCAAAAATTTGCTGTAGAATGGCTACACGATTTATGGTAGTGTTTTCTGCTCTGACAATGGCATGATACTAAAGTAATTTGGATAATATGCCGTAGAATTCCTACACGAATACTAGTAGTGTTTTCTGCTCTGATAATGGATTGATACTTTGGTAATTTACGGAATACTCCGTATGAGTGGTACATAATTAAGAATATCATGAGTAGAAATGGTACGTGATTTTCTAGTAGTACGATTAGTGTTACTCGGTGCCTCTGTAGCTATGGTACGGTCGCGATTTTGTGATTTCGGTCGTGATTTCCAGTCGTATTCCGAGCACTCTTCACCTAGCACTCTTTTTGATACTCCCAGAACGCACTAATACACAACAGACTAGGGACCAGGGCATATTCCAAAAAAAAGCTCTAGAATTAGTCTGTAGACCTATTTCTTGCCAGAGAGCAAACTGTGGTAAATATTGAGGCTTTTCGGCCCAAAATGGCCACAAAAAAGGCAGTTTTGCACTTGAACGTAGGAGAAACACCAAAAAACGCGTACTTGCTACCAATGAATTTGCGATCCCCATTCAGGCAGCTCCACATCTTCCCAAGCACTCGGGCGGTGAACCTCAGTAATTTGAACTTCTGGGTCATCAGATTGAAAAAATTCCCTGCCGTAATGACGATGAGGAGTGCTGTGTGAAAACACTTCCACTGGAGTAGGACCCCACGCGCCATAATCCTCCATTTGGTAATAGCGATTGTTACCAAAAGAAACACGATGCTGGTCTTGATGAGTAGGAGGACGTTGTCGAGAGCCTCTTTCAGTGAGCGACGGGTGCTGCTCGTAGGATAGAGTACTGGTAGAAGGGGGGCACGGCAGTTTTCAGTCCTCGTATCGGGACTCGTAGGAATGACGACGCGGGGGCGGCTTGCGTTCCTTGTATACCGGCTTGTACGAATGAGGCGGCGATGGCTTGCGTTCCTCATATCGCGGTGGTGACAACTTGCGTTCCTCGTATCAAAGTGGTGGCGGCTTGCATTCCTCGTATATTGGTGGGGGCTTGCGTTCCTCGTATCGCGGCTTGTAGGTCGGAGTTTTACCAAAAGAGAGACGTCGAGGTTCTTGACGAGCCACGCGCTCATATCGTGGCTCGTAAGACTGAGTATGAGGGGGCGCGGAGGCTCTTCGTAACAACACTTGTCGTCGTATAGACTGCTGGCGTGATCCTCGTAACAGTGCGCGGGAGGACGATCGTAGCAAGGCTTGCAATGGTGATGATCCTCGTATTGCGGGCGATCCTTGGCAAACATACCGCGACCTTTGTAGTGGGTCTTGGGCCTTGGCGTTGAGTGAGGTATCACTTCATCGTGGTAATCACGATGGCAATCGGTGAATGGCAAAGGAACTGGAGAAGGCTCCTCTCCTGTAGTGAGAGAAATATTTGATGGCATTGGAGGGGGAGATTCATTGGGGACTTCAAAGGTCTCGGTCATCAACCCCAAATTCCCAGCAGCACAATCTGAAGGAACAGAATCATTGGAGTGGTAACCAAATGAATGCTGGACAGATACTGCAGGGGAATCATCCATGTGCAGAGCAGGATCTTGGGATTCTTCTGCAGAAGCTGGAGACGGTGGTGCAGGAGACGGCGATGGCGGCGGCACACAAGTGAGAGCTAGAGCATGCGCAGGAGCTAGAGCGTGCGCAGGAGCTTGCGTGGGAGCTGGAAGCGGCACGCGAATCTTGGAAGGGAATCCCTGCTTGGCGCGAACAGCAGCATCAACAGCCTGCTGATCTGGAAGGATGTAATTGGTAGTAGTATTCAGATGAGCATGCCCTCCAAGGCCCTTGACAAGAGAAGCAGAAACACCTGCATTTGCGACCTTGGAGATAGACTCGTGTCTTTTGCCATGGGCAGTACAGCGCTCAGGGTTCTCATATCCACTCCATTTTGCAATTAGAACCAAGAGTTTGTTGATACGGTTCTTTCCAATCACCTGATTCGCGCTAGGATTCAACTGCCAAGGACGTCCCTGTTTCTTCCAGATCTGCAAAGACAGAGTAAAAAACAGCGCAAGATGGTGGTTAGATGTGCAAAAAACAAAGACGCGACACGCAAAAAACCAACGAATGACACTCGCCTCTAGTTGTTTCTTGGAAGCCGACTTGCGAAAGATCCGGTTGACCCCTTCACAGTTATCAGGGACAAGAGACAATAGCTTGATGGTAGTTTGATACATAGACATAGGATCGCCGTTGTATGGACACGGAAGAGTAGTTTTCTTGGTATTACGATCATCCAGCACAGGATTCTTGAGGGAAAGACTCCGTTTCTTCTGTCTGTTGTAGTTTGGCTTGAGTCGTATGTATTGAATCCCAACAAACTCCCCCTCAGTGAACACACCGGTTTCGAAGTCTTCCTTGACAATAGAACTTGGCTCAAGACAACCGCGAAGAGCCCATTCGGTCATGATGTTCTCCATTGCACACCAAACAAAGTGTTCGAGGTTGTTGAATGGATCCAACGGGTTGCTTGGATCGTTGATAGCTTTGTTCCGTTTTTGGTACCAATTGACATCAAACTGAGCCTTGTTTGGACAGGTGCCATAGTCCACCTTGTAGGTTTTTGCAATTTTGAAGATATTCTTCTAGTAGGCTTGGAATCCTCCAGCCTCGTTGAAATCTTGGGTCTACAAGTAGGTGATTCCGTTCTTCCAGAAGGTAGCAAAAAGACACCTGAACTTCATAGAGACGACACCCGACTGATACTGTGCTTGAGCAAAAAGTCTTGGATCCTTGGAAAGGTCGTGTCCCCTATATTTCACCTGGTAAAAATCCAACAAGTGAATCAGCATGCACCAGTTGACGAGTGCTCTCTTGTTTGGAGCAATAGGAGCCCTTGTTAGAACATAGAAATGGCGGGTTTTCATCAACGGTGCTTCAGGATCCGGAATATAATCAACAAGTGGGGCAGCTTCCGAATGAGCAGCGAGTGATTTGAAGAAGAAGGCAAACTCCAAAATGTTCTTGCTCCTCTCGTGCCTCGTAGCATTGAAGGTAAGTGCCTTGATCCTCTCTGTGGTGGTTCCCAGAGCTGTGGGGTTCTGCTTAAGTGAATGTAGAATGGCCCCAAGCAAGAAATTCCCTTCAGAAGCGACTATTGCCGCTTCGCGAAAGTCACAGTCAGAGTCAACAGAGAGTGTTGGAATCGCTGGCTCTGTTACAGAAGGTAGATGAAACTCTGTAACAGTAACACCAGCAGCAGCCGCAACCACAGCAGTGTCCACCTCTCCATCACTCTCTTCCTCTTCTTCATCGTATGATACAGTAGGAACAGCCACATTGGCCGCCAATATCGAAGGAGTCGAAGAAGCTGGCGCCACCAAAGAATGAACCGGCGCGGTCAAAGGAGGAACTGGAGCAACCGGATCCAGAATCGAAGGAGGAGGAGGAGCAGTGGCAGCAGTCGGAATTGAAGGAGGAGGAGAAGCAACAGCAGCAGTCAGAATTGAAGGAGGAGCAACAGCAGAAGCAGCACCAGCCTCAATCAAATGAGGAGGCAAAGGAGGAGGAGCACCGGCAGCCCAAATTGAAGGTGGAGCAGCAGCGGGCCTAATCATAGGAATAGTAGCAGCGACCATAATCATAGGAGCGGCAGCAGCAGGATCCGGAATCAAAGAAGCAACCGGCGGATCTGGTCTGAAAGGAGCAACTGGCACTGCTGGAATTGAAGGAGCAACCGCCGCCCAGATTGGAGGAGCAAGAACCAGGGCAGAAAGAGGAAGGGTCCGCCGGGCGCGCTTTTTCCTCTTTCCAACAGGAGTGGTGGTTGGAGAGGCGGAGGGACGAGGGGGGTACTTCTTCTTGTAGGGGTTGGTCAATGAAGAATTCGTGGCTGCTACAGACCGACGATGGGTTGTTGTTGTTGCTGTTGCATTGGTAGTAGATGACCAAGTCCGAGAAGAAAGATCTTTACCTGGAGCACTACTAGACCGAGTCTGCAGAGCAGGAGCAACCTTGGTACTATTCCGGCGTGGAATGGTTCCAACCATGATGGTGGTTGCTGGAAAGAACTATTCCCAGCATGGTCAAACAAAGGAAAAGGAAGCAGCGTCGTGAGTGATGGGAATGAATACAAAATGACATCGATGACGCCGCCGCTGAATCAAATGAAAACAGCCTGAACATCTTCCCCCCCAAGCAAACAATGGACCGGCGGCAACGGCTTACAGTGTGATAGTATGATGGGTTTGCTGTTGTTGTTGGCAAGACTCATCCCTCGCGCCTCGAATTTTTCTTTAGAGAGGGATGAGTCTTGCCAACCAAAACGGAGGAGGGGTGATTACATATAGTACTATCGGTAGTATTACCAGTACCGTGATATTCGGAAATACGGACAAATCGACCTATGACTAACAGACAGTGGATAAAGAGAGCGGCTAACTTGTGCCAGCTCGCTGAATTGCTAATAGTCAATAGTCAACAAAAGAGGTGCACTAATAGTGCACAAAGGAGGTGCGTTGCGAATAATCATCTTACATGATAATACTCACAAATAATTAAAGAACTACTTGAAATCACTGAAATTAAGCAATACTGCTCTGTAGTTACAACACGAGCAAGTACTGTGCTACTAGTGCTGATGTAGGGACATCAAGAGTATAACTAGAGTTTATCAGACACAATGTAGACTAAAAGAGTCTGGGTAATACAATGAAAGCTGATTGCCAGCTGATCACTGGTTAATCACTGTCTGAAGCCCAAAGGCTAGAGGACGTTGAAGACCCTTCTCTACAAAGGAGACTCAGGCGCTTAGATTATTAACAACACTAGCGCAGCAGAGCACGCCAGGCTGACACCTGTGCCTTCTACTGAGGTATGTAGAGGGGAAAGAACACTAAAAGTTGAAATAATCTACCTAAGACAACACTTGCAAGGAAGATCACCACCGATTACATCAAAGGGATTGCAAAGGAACGCGTTGGCAATAGCATCATGAAGAATCATACTCGCCCTGCTCTAACAGATCGCGTATCGCAATGACTACTATTAACACTGATTGATATCCAACAACGGAAACACAAACAACTGCTGGTTCTAACTTGATAGAACAGCAGGCAGTATGTATCAAGTGATGTAAGTGTGTTCAGTACATGAAATCACTTAACGGTCTACAAAAGACCATTATAACTAAGGGATTCAAATGAATTCCTAACAACAAACGTCAGGTGACAAATGTCACGTGACAAATGTGATTGTTCAAAAATGGCACGTGATGTTGAAAACAGACATACAGGAATACATGAATTCCTAACAATGCACATGGAGTATACTTGCACGTATACAAATGATATGATACCAAAACCAGCCCGGGTATAGATATACCTGGTGGCATTGGTTAAATACATATTCAAAAAATAGAAATGACAAAGAAAAATGACAAACCAAATATTCAATACCATTTGTAAGAGGGAATAAACATATCATGAGCTTAAGTATCAAGAAACTGAAAATGATGGGATTCAAATAGGAATTGGTTTGCAAACACCAACTCCGATTGAAATTGAGCCTTTTACAAGCAAAAGCGCGTGGATTGAAAAATACTCCACATGTTGCTCCATAATTCAAAAAATCACAATTCAGCTTCTTCAGAAAAGCAAAAGCAAATATCTCCGACAACATACCTCTTCAACAAGGCTTCTTCAGCAAAGAAAATATCCCTACACCATGGCGCCACCCACCAGAAATGCAGCAGTAGCAGCAGCAGGAGTAGCGGCAGAAGCAGAAGCAGAAGCAGAAGCAGCAGAAGAAGAAGAAGAAGAAGCAGCAGCAGCATTGCTACCTATGGCAGTGACAACGCGGCTCAACAATGACCAGCTCACAGAGCTCACCAGAACATTGGTCGCACAGCTAACTAGCAACAATGCCTTGCTATCACAAGGAGCACAGGAGGCCAAGGAATGCGCCGATACCGACAATGGTATCTCCAGTTTTGCAGGTGAAAGGAAGCTAACTGACCCGGAAGACGAGTGCTTCAGGCAAATCCTTGAGTCCTTTGGACTGAACAGGGCTACTGCCAATGAGACATTTCGGAATGGATACTCTAATACTAACTCCATCCGGGACCTGGAACCAGAAGGTATAAAGTCTTTCCTTGGTTTGTTGAACAAGTCAAAGCATCACCTACTATGTCCTGATCCAAAGCAAGTCTTTATTGGAAGGACTTTCGGGGACCATCTCAAGTTATTTGTGGTTTGGGTTGAGTTTCAGTCTATGATAGGCGCAACGGCCACTGAAGTTTCCTGGCTACTAAACATAACGGCTGAGTCCAACATGAGTGCTTGTCTACAATCAACTAAGGATGATGATGCAAACACAGCAGTGAAAAGATCTAACGCTCCTCAACAGGCTAACGGCCATGCCCAAGTTCGGGGAATTTGATGAGAACCTTTGCAAGTACCTTCGACATAAGTGTGGAGTCATCAAAATGTCCCTGCTCTAAACGATATGACAGCAGTCTGCTGTTGAGGATCTTGATACGGAAGGAACTGTTGGATCTAACCACAAAGACACATATGTCAACTGGACTGAGTATGCAATCAGATGCACAATCCATGCCAGCTTGCATTGGTCTAAAGACAACAATACACTTTGGGGTATACTCTTCAAATCGGTCGGATGCGGTCCTGGCCAGTTGTATATTCAAAGTTGTGGGACTCAAGGAGGCGTAAGAGGGGATGGCCGTAAGACTTACTTTGTCCTCTACTCTCAAGCCTATGAGGAAACCAACATTAAATTGATTATCAAGACAAAGCGACAATTCATTCAGGAATCAATCTACACAGATGACTCCAAACACTACAACTTTGATAGGCACAAATGCTTGTGTCATGATGCTAAGGAAGCTCTGGTACAACACAACGCATTCCCACCTGAAGATCAATTTGTATATGACTTCTGTAATTCCCTCCATGACACCCGGCTTGAACACTCCATTCCCATAGTCATAACAGAAGGCTTGAAGTATTATGCAAACTTTGAGAAGGCTTTGGCATATCTTACTCAAACACTTGGAGTAAAGAAGATACAGAATGAATGAAAGAGAGGAAGGAATGTATCACCTTTCACCAACATTAAAAAGAAGAAGAACTGAAGCAACAAAAATGTTTCCCCTCAAAAGCCCAACGACAACAATAACAACACTAATACTAGTGGTACGAAGCACAAGGGACCTACAAAGGGGCCGTTGAATGCCAGTTCTATCTGCAAGAAGTCTGGTTGAGCATGTCTCAAGATCAGCAACAAAAAGTCCGAGCACTGAAGCAAGCAAAGAATGCCAGTGGGGACAACCAAAAATCTAAAGTGGCATCAACATCTGCAACTCCACCTACTGGCCCAATGCCAGCCGGCAACCAGTTTGGCTGTCACAGTCATATTGGAAATGGGAATTGATTCACCGACTAAGGCCTGAAAATTGAATCATGGGTAGACCGGCCAATAGTTCATCTCAAAGGGACGAGCCAGTCATCCACTGTTAAGCCAGGCTGTTATGAGCTAGATAGCCACACAGACATGACTGCTGCGGGATACAATATGATATTACTTGATCTGTTGGATTCTATAATGTCTTTTGCTGATGTTGCTCCATTTTCTGATGCTTACTCACTGATGAAAGATGTCCCTATTGCCCATTGTGCTACTGCATGGACAGACCCAACGGGCGGAGTCACATACATCTTTGTGTTTGGACAAGCTCTCTATTTTGGCACCTCACTCCAGCACAGTTTGATCTGTCCTAACCAAATCTGGGACTGCAAATTGAATGTGATTGAAGACACACCAAAGCGCTACAACAGTTCCTCCAGTCACAGCCTTATCTTTTGGTTTGATAGCTTCAAACTGATGGTCCCACTCCAAGTGGATGGTGTTATCTTCTACTTTGATACACGCCAGGCCTACCAAACAGGAGTCAGATACATGTGATCATGTTCTAGCAACAAACACACATACATGGGATCCATATGCCTCTCACTTTGCAGAGGATGAAGAAGCAGCAAATGCCTCATTCCCGAGAGTGGTTGCAACCCTCTCAGGAGGAGGGCTGATGTGCAAGACTGAACTTTGGATACACTCAATGGACGGTCCACAGGACAAGCCCATAGGGGTTAAGCACAATGAGTATCGGCTCAGCTATCTACAGAAGATCTGTACCACTTGAACTCAATGGTTGGGGTATACTCAACAAGATATAGCTGACCGGCTTCATTCAGCTTATGTTGGAAGTACCGGGGAAGAGGAAATTTGGAGAATCTCCAAATTTTGGCTAATTCCTCCAAACCTTCATTAACTGAGGAAGAGCTTGCAATCCAAAAGGAAGCAAAAGCTCGGACAAAAAAAAGAAAGATACTCCATTGTCAGAAGGATGCGATAGATAAGGAAACTTCCCTTGAAAAGAGATCATTTATCTGGCGCAGACAATGGGGACCTCCAATCAGAATTCTGGAGAAAGTGGACAGATTTGATTCCAAGGCTATTGCAAAGATGTGGAACATCAGTGTCAAGAGGGCCAAGGAAACAATGAAGGTCACTACCCAGGAAGGCATAAGAAACCTTACCCATCTGATCACTCACAGGCTAACGTCCCAAAAGTGGAGAAACAGAAAGGTACTTAAGGGTTGGTGGTTTGCTGATACTATGAAGTTCAAAGTACCCAGTATCATTTGGAATGATGCAGCGGCACAAATCTTTGCCAATCTAAAAGGATATGTGGCCTTCTATCCAGTTAGAGGGAAGCCCGGTGTCATGACGGACCATCTTGTTTCGTAAATGAGGTAGGAATCCTGGAACATCTTGTCACCAATGGGGCAAAGGCCCAAGGAAATAATGAGACACACAGTACTGGATGAACTAGGCTTTAGTCGGAGTATCGGATCCGCCAAATGTATATACAGCCCCATTGTTGGTGGAAAAATACAGTCGAGCACAGTGCAGGGGACCTAAGAAGATCTATAAGGTTGATGACTTCTAAGAGAGGAAGCCCAAGAAGATGTTGGGCCTTTTGTGGTATGCTGGCTGCTGGTCGGTTAAGTAGTACTACTGCATCCGGGGACCCATCTGCTATGGGCAGAACAGGGTTTGAACTGATCCATGGATATACGCTTGATATAACTCCGTATACAGTCCACAACTGGTATGGATTTATCCAATGGTATGATCTGCAAGATAAAACAGAGAAATATGGACGCTGGCTTGGCCCATGTGGGGATACTTATGGTGGTGAAGACTGCCATGATGTATTATATATGACCGGCAAAGTTCACATAACAAATGGCACAAGGCCTATATCTGAAGCTGAGTGGAAGCACCCAGATACTATCCTCCTACAGTTGGAAGAACACAACAGACTGCTTAATGAAAAGATTGGTGAGGAGGTTAAACCGGCCGGCGGATATCTTGAGAATGAGTTAGTAAAACCACCATTGGGCCTATTTGATGGCAAATATGAGGGTGAAGACGAGATACTTATGGCCAAGCCTAAAACATCTTCCCTGGACGTTGGTGATTTAACCAAAATCTTGATGAGTATCTTGGTAGCGTAACTGCAGATAGGGGACCAACGGACTCACGGTACCGTTAAAAGCCAGTACAGAGATGCACATGGTTTCCTAGCTGGTGAGAAGAACAACAATCCACTCTTAGACTTGAGGTCCTAAGAGGTATCTATGCCTGATGGAGCGATCGAAATCTACACAGCAAATATGCTTGCGGAGAATCTCTGTTCTTCCATGGATGATGAAGGGTGCATGTATTGTCTGCTGGATGAGCTCCTTGATTTTGAAACAGATGAGGAGTCTCTAACCATAGAGCAAGCAACTACTATCACAACCAAATCCGGACAAACTCAGACTAAGCCAACCACCAAAGGATGGAGAATCCTAGTGAGTTGGAAAGATGGGATTGCTTCTTGGGCCAAGTTAAGTGACATGAAGGAAAGTTTCCCTGTCAAAACAGCACTATTTGCCAAAAAACACAGCATAATAGATAAACCAGCATTTAAGTGGTGGGCCTATAGAGTTATTTGAAAGAAAAATTGGATAATCTCTGGCGCTAAAACCAAATACTGGACCAAATCCCATAAGTATGGGGCTCGCCTTCCTAAGTCAATTGTTGAAGCAAGGAAGATTGACTTGGAATCAGGGGGCAATTATTGGGCTCGGGCTATTGCAAAGGAAATGAAGAACAACTCCATAGCTTTTGAGTTCAATGATGAAGACAAAGTGCCTGTGGGCCATACCAAAATTACAATGCACATGGTATTTGATGTGAAAATCGATTTAACTTGAAAGGCCCAACTTGTTGGGGATGGGTGTAAGGTTCCAGAAATATCATGAGAGTATACATAATCAAGCGTGCCCAGCAGGGATTCTGTGAGGATGTTCTTTCTGGTTGCCACACTTAATGACCTTGAAGTCTTAAGTGCTGATATACAAAATGAATACTCAACCACGCCAATCAAAGAGAGCTACAACATGAAGGCTATGTTGGAACAAGGGTTTTCACCAGAGTTATGCGGAAGGCCCTGCAAAATTGTAAGGGCTTTGTATGGATTGCCAGTTGCGGGCGCATCATTCCGGTCTCATTTGTCTGAGTACTTAAGGGGACTCAGATGTAAGTCCTGTAAAGCCAATCTGGATGTATTTATGTGGCCGGCTGTTGGGAAGGATGACACAGAGTATTATGAATACTGTGTGACATATGTGGATGATATCCTTGCATGTGGGATGCTGAATCCAAAATTCCAGATGGATGCAATAGTAGAAGGGCAATTCAAACTGAAGGATGAAACGGTCAAGCCACCTTCTTTCTATCTTAGGGCAGATATCGGAAACACTTTTGTCAATGGGACTAAGTATTGGTCCATGTCTTTGACTAAGTATACATCCAAGGCGGGTAAGGCCGTTGAAGAGGAGTTGGCTAACGATAAACATGCTTTCAAGATGCTTCCAAAAACTGCAAAATCACTGTTGGTGACTAAGTATAGTAGGCCCAAAATCGATGCTTATCCAGAAGTTGATCCAGAGAAACAGAACTATTACCAAGGCTTAATAGGTATATTCCGTTGGATATGCGAGCTCAGCAGGTTGGATATTGTTATGCCTGTGTCACTTATGTATCAATATCTTGCACAAGCCCGTGAAGGGCGACATCGAAATCAATTGTTTCATCTGTTTGCATGCTTAAAGAATTTTAGCGAATCACAATTGGTCTTGTTTGTCTGTTGACTTCCAGAACTGGACAAGCTGGTATTTCATAAGTATGATTGGGCCAAATTTTATCGGGATGCGGGGGACTATTGCCTCCAGATATGCCCAAACCACGAGAAAAGGCTGTCATCATGACTACATGCTTTGGGCCGGTTGAGGTGCCGGTCTGTTTGTGGTCTAATATTTCTCTGATATCCACTACGATTGAACGGCTCGGCGTTCAATCAGATCTATTCTGACTACCGGTGGGCTCAGTCAGTTAGATCTTAGGCTTGTAGTTCTACAGTAGGACGCAAGAACGTCCGATGCAAGGTTTAAGGTTAAATAATCAAATAATCTAAAAGTATGAGCCATGTATCTTGCTGGAGAGCAAGATGGCGCTCGTGCTGCCGCTAATACAGCACGATATTACAAATATACGGCAAAATACCGTGTTACAGGGAAATACCGTGTTGCCGCTAATACAACGCGTATTTTGTGCAGCAGAGAAACAAGTTCGTGAGCAGCGCTTCGAACCTCCGCTGTCTTTTCTTGAAAACAGCACACTTAACAAGAGATTGCATGTGCGAACCTCTAGTGTGCGTTCGTTCTTTGAGTACTAAGTATCAAATTGGGGTGACGTCGATTCTTCTCTTCCTGTGGAGTATCGAACTCGACCGTAAGAATGAGCCCGGTAATTCTCGAGGTCTCATTATTTCCGATCTCGTACCTCTACCAACCTAGACACGAAAGGAATTTAATAGGATCATGCTGGATGCAAAGCTACCAGAAGAGCTCACACACGAATCATCATCTTTGTGAACAGAGCACCTATTCTGTGGTTCTCTAAGAGACAAAAAACGGTCAAAACATCTACATTTGGTTCGGAGAGAGTGGCTCTCAAGATTGTTGCAATCAAAATTGTAGAAGGCCAACGATACTAAAAGCTCAGAATGATGGCATACCTACTATAGAAGGGCCGACCAACATGGGGCATTGTGACAATGACTCAGTTGTTAAGAATGTCACACACCCAGACTTGTAAGAAGAAGCATAACAACAGTACTGCTTATCACAAGGCGCGTGAATGACGTAGTATTGCAGGAAAGATTATTCGGATTGGCAAAGAACCCGGCAAAACTTATATTGCCGGCCTACTACTCACCAAGCTTATGGGGGGAGTAAAGCTATTTTCCCTATGTAAGAGATGCATGTGGAGGTGCAAATGAGAGGACTGGTACTTAATGTATCTTCTACAAGAAATACCTAATACTAGTAGTACAAAGACACGTGGGCTCTAGAACAGCGCCAGTAGCGACGTACGGACGTATGGACATTTGGATATCCGGACGAACCGATGTACAACTAACAGACAGTGGATTAAGTGAGCGGCTAACTTGTGCCGGCTCGCTGAATCGCTAATAGTCAATAGTAAACGAAAGAGGTGCACTACTAATACTAGTGCACGAAGGAGGAGTTGCGATGCGAAGAATCATCTTACATGATAATACTCACAAATAATTAAAGAACTACTTGAAATCACTGAAATGAATACTACTCTGTAGTTACAGCAACACGAGCAACCGTGTTAGTAGTGATGTACCGGTAGTAGGGACATCGAGAGAAAAACTAGAAGATTTACAACTTGGTCCTTCGTAAATTTGAAAATGACAGTAGTCGTAAATTGAAATTGTAAATGCTGGAGGACGTGTACGGTACCATATTTTCAGAAAAGAAAGCACGTACTCCACAAAAAATAGTAGTAGTATTCAAGCGCAAAGGATGAGTCAAATACCGCTCATTTCTAATCTGAATACCGCTGTTTGAAGCGGCGACCGTGGCGTTGTCTTCTAAAGGCTATGATTGAAACTTAGAGTTGCAGAACTCTCTTAGGAGCACCCACCTTGATGGAACGACGATACGATACTATTCAAAATTGCTTCGAAGCGTCGAAGCTATAACTATTATACTGTACTGTGTTGATTTTTTGTCTACTGGGTTTTTTTCGCACCCTGCTACGTTGCCAGGGACGTTGCGGCAGAGTCGGGATACCGGTTTGTGACCAGGGCGGCCGACTCGATCAGTGCATCGATGGCCGCATCGGTGTCATCCCTGGTGTGCAGGGTGGACACCGTCATTCGAATGCAGGGAGCGAGCTCCGTTGTTGTTGTTGTTGTTGTTGTTGTTGTTGCCGTGCCACTGGTGGGGATCGCCCCCCCGGCAGCACTTTCCCCAAAGTCCGTCGTGGACGCGACAATTCCCACCCCGCGCTGCAGGCACTCGCGCATGATCCCGCTCATGATGGCCGACTCGTAGATGGATTCTCGTTCCAATTGCAGGACCACAATGGGCGACCTCGAATCGCTCGTTACCACCAGATTGTAGTCCTTCTTGGTGTTCCTGGCGTTGTGTTCGTCCACCTTTTCTAGCAGCCGCTGGTACGTGTACTTGACGTTCGACTGCAGGTTTTGCACCAGCTGCGGTCGTTGCTGGAGTAGCCGCAGGGACGCCACGCCCGCGCTGGAGGTGAATGGCGGAGCCGACGCACTGAAGCAATACCCGGCACCCGACAGGCGTTGGTGGTCGACGACCTCTTCGGTTCCAACGGTGACACCGCCGATGCTTCCCATGGCGTTTTCCAGAGCAATCGTAGTGATCTCCGCGTCGTACATGGGCCGCTTGCCGTGTTCTTCCAGGGATCCCCGCCCGGTTTTTCCCAGCGTTCCAAAGGAAAAGGATTCGTCCAGTATCAGTCGGTACTTGTATTTGTGCTTGAGGGCAATGATCTCGTCCAGGGGTGCGATCGTGCCCAGGTTTTTGTACAGTCCCTCGACGACGATGAATCGCCGCTGGGCACTCGGTTTTCTACCGAGTTTCTTATCGGTGGCCTGGAGTTCCTTGAGCACGCGTTCGAGGTCTTTGACGTCGTTGTGGCGAAACCAGTGCACGTTCGCACGGCTGAGAAAGACCCCCGTCGATAGTGGCTCGTAGACCCCCTCGTCCACCACCAGCAAATCACCCCGCTTCGCAAAGGCCGAGACGGTGCTCGTGCAGGTCGATGCTCCATCGGAATACAGAATGGCCTGGTCGGTCTTGCAAAACCCGGCAATCTCCTCCTCGAGCTGGAGGTGGACGTCGATGGTCCCGTAGAATCCGCGGGGACCGCACGAACCACACCCGTAGCGGTTCAGGGCGTCTGTGGATGCCTTGCGGAGCTCTTCGGAGGTCTGAAATCCCAAGAAATCGAAATTGCAAAAGTTCAGGACCCTGAGTTCAGTTTCGGCTCGCGGAATGGGCGTTGTTGTTGTTGTTGTTGTTGTTTTCCGCCTGGAGGAGGTTTTCTTTGTGCTTTTGCCGTTGCGGTGGTTGTTCTTGGTCTTGTTCGTTTTGCTGCTGTTTTGACTCGTCTGTGGGATCGTTTCGGCGCTCTTCTTCTTTGTTGTTGTTGCTGCTGCTGCTGTTGTTGTTGTTGTTGTTGTTGTTGATGTTGATGTTGCCGTCGTGTTTTTGTTTTTGCTTTTCTCGGGGTCTGTGATCCAATGATCCGGTACAGTAACAGTCAACCACTTTCCTTCCTGCTTCTGCACCACAATCTGAAAGTCATCGTCAATATCCACGCCGAGAGCACCCTTGTCATTCCCGTTCCCGTTCCCGTGGTAGCTAGTTTCTGTTGCAGTTGCAGTTGCAGTTGCATTTGCTGTTGCAGTTTCTGTTGCAGTTTCTGTTGCAGTTGCAATGGGTTCGGTGCCGACACTGCTGCTGGCTTGGGCTTTGTTCTTTCGCGGAGGCGCGAGGGGTTTCCTCGTTTTGTGCTTCCATTCCCAGAGCAATTCTTCCTGTTCCCGTTTGTTGAGTTTGTCCTTGCTGCTGTCTTTGTATCCCTCGGTGGATCGCGACAGCATCATGTACACGATGCTCATCAGCATGATGGTCTCGATGGCAACGTGCAGGGGATCCTTCGCCACCAGATTCCACCACCACGCCTTGTACAATCCCGGGAGTCTCATCAGGAAGCACACCAACTCCACCGTGTGTGTTAAGAGGAGTTCGCGGTCGGTCAGGACGCGGACGACCGTCGCTGCGTCGATGTTGTTCTTTTCCATCGTCGTGCGGACGGTGTTGTACAAGAAATTCGAAACGGCCTGGCCGGCCTGGAATCCCAGTTGGTGCACGGCCGGAAAGAGCATCGTTTTATTTGTCGTGCCGTGTCGTGTCGTTTGTTGTGTCGTTTGTTGTGTTGTGTTGTGTTGTGTTGTGTTGCGATGTGACGCGTTGTGTTGCGATGTGACGCGTTGCGTTTCGTTGCGTTGCGTTGCGTTGTTGTGACGATGGTTGGATTCCGTTGCGAACAAGTTCGAGCTCTTCGCTTCGCTTCGACTTTGGTGTCGTCGACGACTACAGGTTCGGTTTCCGACCACCGAACGAAACCTCGATCTTCCTTTCTCTCTCAAAGTATATTCCGTACCGGTACGAATTCAGAATGACTACGGTATATGCAGATGGAAATTCTAATTCCTAACTCTGGGCTGTGCCACTTGAACGCGTGAGCATTCCATAGTACCGGTCGGTACTCGTACGATACTACTCCAAAGGTGATACGGTAGAATATTACCGGTAGTGTCGTAGTTACCGGGTAAGATCTTACTCGTACAATCAGAACGAGCAATGATCTCTGATCTCTGCCAGAGCTGATCTGTTTTTCCCCCCGAAAAAGTAAAGAATGTACCGGTATCACGAAGTTGGAGTGTGTCGTATGCCTGTAGTAGAAGGTGCTAACGTAGTAGTAATAATGTGTAGGAATGTACGTGTGGCACTCAATAATTAAAAACTACTAAAATCATTCTTGCGAGCAAGCTAATATCAACATCTCCCAGCAAGAGCGTTGAGAAAAGCTTGTCTTTATTTGTCTTTTGTTCCTGACCATGGCCAAGTCTGGAAGCACTGGAATGGGAAGAAACATATCTCAATGGAATACAAGGGCGCCTGGTGTTATTCTGAAGGTCCTCGTCTTGTGGATAGTAGTGGATCCTCTAGTAACAGCAAATTTGTTGTTGCTCTAAAAATCGACCGAAAGGATAGGATAATTAAAATTGAAAGAGAATGTGAGCATATCGTGAGATTGTTCTGTTATTGTACTATTTCATGTAATGGACCGCTATCCCTGTAATATTCGTGTCAAGGGAAGGGATGTCTAAACCGGTCATAGATCATGTGCAATTCGTCATAAGACAGAGAACACATGATATGACCTAAATATCTGGATACTTGAAGTCATTTTTATCTCAGGAGGAGTATAAGTAACTTTTCAAGTGTAGAATGGATATAACTGTCGTAGAATGTACGTAAGTACAATACGTGTATTTTTGACCGACAGCACACCCCTTGATTCGACACTTAGTGAAGGAGTGTTGAATTACAAGTCGGTTCTCCATCTTGTAGAACTCTAAAAACTTAAGCACATTCTTGGATATCAAATCAGGAGATTGTAACTGTAGAACAGAGAAGCATGAGACATCAATGAGGAAGGAGAGGTGCTCGAGTATGTAGTGGTCGCGAAATCAATGAGAAGGTTAATCGGAGTTGGTCTTAGAACCAGGTTGGAAACAATTGATTGATTGGAGAATCATGTAGAGAGGGGCCGTATAGACAAAACGAATGTCGGTGAAGACAAGAGTGATGATGTCCAAGAAATTAGTTGTCTTGAGTACCGACTAAGTCGAAGGGATCAATCATAGTGGAAATCGAATGTAGTCTTAGTCTTAGGTTCAATTCAATCGTTGAATAGAATCAAATGAGTTGATTAGCGATGAGACGGATTGATTGAACTGGAGAGGAAGGATTGATTGATGATCTCAACGGAGGGGAGATCAATGAGGAGAAGAGAATGGTTGGACAATGCTTGTTTGATATTGCGGATGGGATAAGGAGTCATCTGAGAGGAGGAATCGAGATCGTAGCAATGGAATTGAGTGTTTGGGATCGATCAATTGATGAGCCATGTAGTAGTAATGAAATGATTAAGCTGGAGTTGTTGATCATCGACGGAGGGGTAACAAAGAATCCAATTGATAAGGAAAGTCATCGAGTTGTAGGAATTGGTTGAGTGTGGAATACGATTGAGAGATTGTAGGAGTCAATATGCTTGTAGAGTTGAATTGTAATCGTAGAAGTCGAGTGAGCAGCATCGAAGACAATTGATTGATCGTGGGAGAGTTACTAATTGTAATCAAGGGATTGTAGAATAGAATAGAATTGAGCGTCGACGAAGGGGACAATTGATTAGGGACGAGACAGATCAAGTCGTTGAGGATTGATTGCTTCAAGCCATAGAATAGGATCGTTGTAGGGATGAAACGAGAGGGGATATCAAATTGTCAACGAAGGATTGTAGATACTCGTAGAGATCAAATATCAGCGGAGAGAACCGTAGATTGGAAAGTGATGGATATAGATGGGTTGAGCTCTTGTATATCGATTGAATGGCTAATGAATCATCAAGTTGTAGGAGACATCGAATACAGTTGATAGATTGTAGGAATCGATATTGTAGAATTGAATCGGAAAGAATCATATGAGTTGATTAGAGAGGAGACGGATCGATTGAACTGGAGACAAGACGGAATATTGATGTGTATCCTGGAAAGGAGACTGGGGAATCAGAGTCGTATTGTATAAACTTGATCGTAGATAGTCTTAGATTCACAGCAGTTGTTGAGGCAAGTGATTATCGTAGGAAAAGTTACCAATCGTGATCGAAGTTTTGATTTCATTGTAGAATCAATCGAACGTAGAATTGGAATGGCTTGGATACTTAAAGAGTCATGATTGATCGTCCATGTCGTAGGGTAGGGTCAAGCATATGGGGAAATCAACTGTATCAATTGAACTGGAACAGAGGACTCAGAAAGACAAAACGAATGTCTGTGGAGACGAGAGTGACAATGTCCAAGAAATTGATTGTCTTGAGTACCAACTGAGTCAAGGGAATCAATCATAGTGGAATCCAAAATCAGAGGGAAGAAGAAATGTGCTTGGATGAAGCGTATGATCATATGCGTGTCGGATATCACGGAGGGGATAAATAATAGTCCGAGAGCAATTCAAGCCGTAGGTGCGGAATCAAACGTGGAGAAGAAGAATGGATCATAAATCGTAGGGACAAAGTGGAATGTTCGAAATCGAGTCATTGATTGAAGACTTGAAAAAGAGATTGATGAGACGTAGGATAAAGGGAAACATTGGGAATTGATTGTAGGATAGGATCACACGTAGAGATAGATCAATTGCATTGAAACCGAAGGCTCTATTGAGGATCTCAACGGAGGGGAGATCCGTGAGTGAGTGTGTATTGATATAGGGCGACGATGCTGGATATCAAGTCAACCAAAGGATTGTTGAAAGTCCAATGTCAATTAAGCTCTGAATTGTGTCTTTGTCTTGATACATGACATTGCTGCACGCTAAGTCATGCTTTTGTACGTGAAGTAAGTTCCTTGAATTCTCTTGTGTTGGGTTTACACAAACTGGCTACACACCCCTTGATTCAACACAGAGTGAAGGAGTGTTGAATTATTTGTCGGTTCATTGATGTGGTTTCAGTGGGATCCTTGTCATATGCGGGGAGCATAAGTTAATTGGTGGAGGCTTATGCGAAAAAAACTCTGGAAGGTAGACGCGTCCAAATTAAGCGTCATGCGGTTATCCAATGCACACCCCTTGATTCAGATGCACACCCCTTGATTCACACTTAAAGAATTGAATTCCATGGTTCAATAGAATTCCATGGTTGTAAATGATACAAAACCGTAGGGCGAATTCCATGGTTCTATCGAATTCCATGGTTGTAGAAACAAAGGGAGGATGTGAAAGGTTGATTTAATCAAACACAGTCGAACCGTAGAATCGGATCAAGAAACCGGTTGATCATAGAGATCAAATTGTAGAAATTGATCAAGCATCGAAGACATCGATGCGGTATCAAATCCATCGGTATTCTTGATGCCAGCCATTGGCATATATTCAATTAGCAAACAAGAGATAATCAATTGCAGTTGGAAGTGATTGAACCCATAGAACAAGATTTGCGGAGGATCCATTCGTATCCTTGGATATCATATCATCGAAGTCTCATGTATTGGGTGAGGCATATGGTTGTATGCTGCGAGCTGTAGAGTGGAATCGAATTGGTCGGCAAGCGATGATTGATGTTACACGGGTCTTGATATAGTAGTAGCGTTGGAGCAGTCACCATTTGGTCGTGGAGCGAAGCATAGAGCTCAATATAAGACAATGGATGGATTGTAAAACGAGTCGTAGAAATCGCTTGGTCGTAGATCAATGGATCGTAGAACTTGTTGGACATAAATCGTGTCGTAGGATTGGAATTTGTCGATATGATGCTCATCGAATTCGTATCCATGCGGTGATCGATTCATGACAAAGACGATCGATGGATCGTGTACCGTGGGTAACAACCGTAACGCATAGGCGCATAGTGGTTAACCGGTGGTCAATCGTCATATTTGATAGGGTGATCAGATGATTTAAGGCAACTAACTATGGATGTGGAAGTTTCAGTCAGTTGTAGCGTTCAGTCAAAAGTGCCGTAAAACCATTTCATGGACAAGATGTTAGCATACAAGGGATGAATCTTTATCTTCAGGGCATCGCGATGCCGTTTGGTGATGCGGAAGACAGTTTGATTTGGATTCAGCCAAATCGCGTGACAGAAGGGACACAGATACGCGCTGTGCCATGTGAATGTGGGAATTATGCTGGCAATGGCAGTCTCCTCATGAATTGCCTTGGGCAACAGGAGTTGTGTGGTAGGCTTGAGAGGAACAGGAACTGGCTTTGGCAAGCAATGGAACACCACAGTTTCACTCTGAGGGTTATATGTCCATCGGAAGTTGGGTGGTACATAAGGTAGAGCAGAATGATGAGAAAATCTAGTCAATGCAGATGGCGTTATAGATGGTGCAGTCACGGGGGACTTGTCCTGATGCTGGACGGGTGGACTGAAGGAAGTGGCACGTTTGAAGGAGACGGAATTGGATTGGACTCGCCGGAAGGAGACAGAGTCGCTGTTTGGAGAATAAGTCCAGGTCCAGATATAACAAGGAGCTTTGACGGAGGGAGTATCGGCAATTGGACCAACTGGCTGAAGGGGACCCAAGTTGGCAGTGACCGGGGAAGCGCCAGCATGTAGGATTGGAACAGACTCGAAAGAAGTGGTGCTGTTGGGGGACTCAGAAGTACATTGCACAGCAACTTGGATAGTTGGTTTGACCTTAGATTTGATGAGCTTGATGGGGGTCAAGCTTCCAGTCGCAGGACGAGTAGTCTTAGGGCGGTTTCTTTTGGGAGGTAGGACTTGCTGGACCGTTTCACCATTCCTTTCTCATTTGAGTTGTTCAATGAGTTTATCATTGAATTTTAGCTCGTTGGTTATTTGTTTGTGGAAGGGAGTTTTGCATTGCAACATTGTTTCATCTAATGGGATGCCATATCCAGGGTCGTAGACTTTGTAAAACTCATATGGGTACCAATCTTTGTGGAATTTCCAACTGGCGATGCTCAGGACCAATCTGATGGTGATTGGATTTCCATTATTTCTCCCGTGGTTTTTCTTATGGCAAAAGATGGCGGAATTTGAGAGTAAGAAGGCGATACGTTATTTGTGTGCTTTAAATACTTCAGACACAGGGAGTTCATCCACGATGGCTGCGATGATGAGGGACTTGAGGACAGGGATTGGATCTGGTTGGAGAGTCTCGACACCTTCCTCATCAACGATGAATAGGCTGGCAATATTTGGCAACATCTGCGCAAAAGCGGCATTTAGTTTTCCTTGTTTATTGCCGCATCCAAAATGGTGGCCAAATGAGAAATGTATGCCACGGACTTCATTCCAGTTTACGGTGGGTTCTGGCATGATGTAATGAATCGACAACAAGGAATAATCGAATCAAGGGACGCGATTGGAAGAAGTAACCATAGAATAGATGAAAGAGATAATCGGAGGAAGGACCAAAATAATTAACCGATGTTGTCGTTGTTCATAGATGTCCGGAACGTTCGTCGGAGGAATAATTGAAGTATTGGTTTAATGCGGGTCGTGGATCAAAATATAGAGTATCGAATGATTGGGTTGGTTTACAGGAAGGTATTGTGGTTTGAATCGCTTGGCGTTGCGCGGAGCAATTGATTGGTTATCGAAATATCGAGATGTCAAATAGTTTGTCGGAGATTAACGAAACAATTGTGGTAGTGATGAAAGCAACTATCGAAGGTTGAGTTGCAGTATGTTGTGGTTTGAAGTGGTGTGTAGCACAATCAAACGGGCGTCGATGGTCCTTTATGTGAATGATGGACGCGGAAGAAAAATATTGATGGGTGATTGCAATTGGCGTGTTCGTTGCAATGGGCTTTTATTCAAGACAGCAGTGGTCTTTATCTTGTATTAATGTAATTGTAATCGTTCAATCATCGTCCTTGGATGTGTATTACAGAGGGAGATTCTTGGTAGAAGGATCTGTATATACACCCCTTGATACGTATGCTTGGTCGTGTATTACAGAAGAAGATTCTTGGTAGAAGGATCTGTAGATACACCCCTTGATACGCGAGCAAGGAGGAGAAAAAGGAGAGAAAGAAGGGAAGGTCTATTGATACAGCCCGTCACCGGGTCCCGTACCAAGTATACTCTGGCTGTAACCGACAATGGAGGTACTGTACGGGGCGGAGATAGGTAGCTTAAGGTATGCACTTGTTAGTGTAAGTTATAAGGGCTCTATAACCTGTTGTTGCTCTAAAATTGACCGAAAGGATAGGATAATTAAAATTTAAAGAGAATGTGAGCATCTCGTGAGATTGCTCTGTTATTGTACTATTTCATGTAATGGACCGCTATCCCTGTAATATTTGTGTCAAGGGAAGGGATGTCTAAACCGGTCATAGATCATGTGCAATTCATCATAAGACGGAGAACACATGATATGACCTAAATATCTGGATACTTGAAGTCATTTTTATCTCAGGAGGAGTATAAGTAACTTTTCAAGTGTAGAATGGATATAACTGTCGTAGAATGTACGTAAGTACAATACGTGTATTTTTGACCGACAGCAAAATTGAGCGGACATGCCAAGACACTGTCGACAATGTCTGTGGCTTCCTGAAGAGTCTGTGGTGGATTGGTATCGAGCTCTGTTCGCATTGCAGACTTGATGGTATCATGGACTCTTTCAAGGACAGCATTTGACTGTGGGTTTTGAACCGAGCAAACCTTGGCTTTGATTCCAAGATTGGCGAGGTAGGGTTGGAAGTCATTGCTCAAGAAGTTGGGATCCTTGGTCAGTGATACAGTTAACTGGTTTTGGATATCTGGAGAGCCGGCCACTGTCAAGGGCATTGACTGCTATGAGGCCGGTTGGGTTTACTTGTTGCGGCGCTCTGATTATTTCAAGGAGGTTGGTGCACATATCCATGATGGTGAATCCATTGAAGGGGGTTGTTCCATGGCCGGGGATCTTGATCTTCCAAGGACCAATTTTGTCAATTGCAATGGTATCCCAAGGAATATACTGGTGTTCTTTGGTTGGAAGTTGGTTGTGGCTTTGGTGACTATTCTTGTACCTTTGGCAAACATCACAGGATCTGCAGAAGGCGTTGATTTGGTCCTTCAAGTTTGGGGTGTATACGAATTGGTTAATGGTTTGATACAACCTTTCTGCGCCGGCATGGCCAAACACATGGTGGTAAGATTTGATTGTGGCTTGTACTCGGTTTGGAGGGAGCACAATTTTCTTGCAACTGTTGGGGGACTCAACAATTTGCAAGTCAGTACCATTGAAATTTTTAGTTGTGTACCTTGGATTGGTGGAGATATTGACGTTGGCAGCTTGGTCTTTGGCAAGCTGATCAAATGCTAAGGGGTACATGGGAATATCTTCTGGATAGTTGAGGAACAAGTCAGGAAGAGAGAGAACATCTGTTGGAGTGTTCATTGCAGCAATGTCTGGGTCTGTTGGAGCCGGGGATTCCTTCTTTTCCTCCAGAGGTTGCCGGATAGGGAGCCTTGAGAGAGCATCAGAAATCACATTATCTTTGCCGGGAATATATTTGAAGACCGGCGAAAATTCTTCAAGGAGCATTCTCTGAGTCATAATCCGGTGACTTTGGAGGTTTTGGTAAGTCAAGTTGAGGTGGTTGGTATAGACAATGATTTCTGCACCCCAAAGAATGGTTTGGAATTCCTTGAAAGCTTTAACAATACAAAGCATCTCTTTGTCAATTCTTGGGTATTTCCATTGATCGGCGTTGAGCTTTCTAGAGAAGCAGAGGATGATTCGGCCTTCTTGCATAACGGCAGTGCCAAGTTGATATTCAGACGCGTCTGTGTACACATGAAAGAGCTTGTTTGGATCAGGGAATGCAAGCAGGGTATCTTTTGCAATAAGGGCCTTGGCTTTGTTGAAGGCCTCAATGAGTGCTGGGGTTGGAGATATCTTGCCTTTGGATCTTCCGGAGAGGTCTGTAAGCGGGGCAAAGACTTCCGCGAGCTTTGGATAGAAGTTTTGACAGAAGTTGATCATCCCAGCAAAGGACGGAAGTAGGGTTGTTGTTGAGGGAAAGGCCAGTTTCAAGATGGGAGCTATCTTGTTTGGATTGGGCCTGATTCCATCTCTCAAAATAATGTGGCCAAGCCAAGGCACCTGTGATCGGAACCAATGGCACTTGGAGGGCTTGACAGCAAAGTTGTGGGCTTTGACCAAGGAAAGAACAGAAGAGACATATTTGCAGTGAGATTCAAGGGTGTCTGAGAAGATTCCAATATCATTGATGTATACTTCAATGTCCTTCAAGTGCAGCAACATCTGTTCCATGCATCCTTGGGCCCAACTTGGAGAGTTGAGGAAGCCCATCGGCAATCAAAGAAGACAGAATTTTTGAAATGGAGTAACAAGGACACAAAGCCAAGCGGAGGCTTCATCAAGTTTGAAGGTGCGGAACTGCATGCTGACATCAATAAGGGTCACACATTTGAACCCTCTTCTTCTGTGGAAGATGTCTTGGATCTTTGGAAGTGGGTAGTGGAGTTTCTTGGCTACTTTGTTGAGCTCCTGGAAGTCACTAATGAGCTTGGGGACTACAAACGTGGGCATTCCCCATTCAGTCGCATATCATCTTTCAAGAATGCCAAGTTTGACTTGTCGATCAATTTTCTTCTTTACAGCTTCCTGTTGGTGGAGTGGAATTGGATATGATTGTTTGATGTGGTATGGCGTTGCATTTTGCTGGAACTCAGTGCGGAACTCTTGATTAGGGAAAATGCCTAATTGCTTATCATTCAAGCTTTCAAAAAGTTCTTCATTTTCACAAAGGATCTTCAGCAAACAAGGTTTCTCATTGTTGGAGAGATGTCTTTGTTCATTAACTAACTTGTGGAGGTCTGTCTTCTCATACTTGGAGGTGCCATCAACATACTACAATTGTTGAATGGCTTGGTTGGAGTAGCTTTCAGCAGTGGAGTGTGGCTCCGCTGACATGATTTTGTGGAGCAAGGCCTTGTTATTGAAGTAGTTGCAAGGATGGAAGTGCATGGTCTTTTCATACCATTTTCTGGTACAAGCTTTGAAGTCCATCTTCATTCCAAGGTCTCTCATTGTTCTTCTGCCAATGAGGAGGTGATAGTTGATGTTCTGAGTGACAACAAAGCACTTGATTTTTAACACTTTCACGGAGTAGGATAGTTCCGGAAACATGACATTCTCCAAGATCACATAGGGATTACAAGTGGTATAACCATTGGTTGTTTGCATTTGAATTGGTTGGTCAAGCAAGTGTTTCTTGACTCCGGAAGGAATTGCCAATTCCACAATGAGGTTGTCTGTGGATCTGGAATCAACAAGGGTCTTCAAGTAGTACTTTCCAGATGACCCGTTGATAGAATTGCAGACGCTGACTGTGGTTGGAGCAAGGTCAGCGTCCTTGTTGCTACAAGCAACATCTTCCCTGTTGCTGTCGCAATCAAGGGTTTTGGCTTCATTGATAGGGAATCTCTGAAGGTCCAAATTATAATATTCAGAGTCAACATCCATATTGGCGTGGAAGAGGTCTGGCCAAGGGGTCGATGGGATGGCTTCCTCTGGTTTATCGATGAAGATGCACATGTGTTGTTCTGATTCATGTGGGTTGCTGCCATAGGAAGAGGAATTTCTGGATTGGTTGCCATTGTTGCTATTGTTGGAGTTTCGATCATTCACATGTCCATTGGTATTGGTATTGTTGTTGTTGTTATTATTGTTGGACCGATTGGAGTTTTTGCCAAAGGCATTGCCATAGCATTGGCCCCAAGTGTGGCTAGTATCTGGGTAGATTGGACATGTGAGTCATTGGAGATCCTTGTTTAGCCTTTGTTGTTATTGTTAGTGTTAGTGTTGCCTTGGTTGTTGTTGTTGTTGCCTTGTTGCCTTGTTGACGGTTTTGGCCGTTGTTGTTCAATTGATTGTTTCCATTGCAATTGTTACGATTGTTACGATTGCGCCGGTTATTGTTGTTACGATTGTTGTTACCATTGTTGTTGTTGTCATTTCTTTTTCGCATGGAATTATCCTGTTTCTTTTTCAGGTTTTGTGTATACTGATATCTTTCCAATCTTATCATCATTTCAGAAAGGGTGTCTCTATAAGGAGAGTGGTGGTGTTGGTAGGTTATCTTCCATTCATTGGGCATGGATTCAAAGATCAGATTCTTGAATTCATCATCCTTGATCTCTGCATTCTCTGGTGGGTGACCTGGAAGCAGTGGAAGGATAACATGGTTATGGAAGTTGACTTGGAAGACAAATTGGTGTACTGTAATGTTGGTTGTCTTCTTGATGTTGGTAAGGAACCTTCTGTGGTTTCTGTATGCATCGAGGTTGTTGTTGAACTTGTAGTTGACATACTCTTCAATGGTTGTGGTGAAGTTGTTGACAGTTTGTTGTACAACATTGGTTGCTATATAGTTATTCCACCAGTTCTTGTTGGTGCAATCTCTAAGAAGATCAGAGAACTTCTTGTACAACTTTGGACCTGTGGTTAGGCCAAGTATTTTCTTGGCAAGGGTAAATTTGTTGATGGTGAAAAGAATTTGTAAGTTGGATGCTCCTGCAGTAATCAGAGGGACCTTGAGTTTGGTAGTCTCAGAGACTCCAGTGGCTTGCTAGGTATACTTGAACTCTATCATCAGAAGGGACTCTTGTTTGAAGTCAAACTTAAAGGGGATGACAGAGTAGGCCAACATCTTCTTTCTGGACAGTCAGTAGGAGAAGTTGTTGGTTGCTTGTTAGTGTATACTCAAATAGTTGAAGTAGTAGTAGTGGGTTGAAGCAGTTATTTGACTGCTTAAACAGTGTCATATGCCTCTAGTAGAAGGTACTAATGCAGTAGTAATATGTGTAGGAATGTACGTGTGGTACAAAATAATTATAAACTAAGATTGGTGTGAGCAAGCTATAAACATCTCCCAAGAACGTTGAGAAAAGCTTGTCTTTATTTGCTAACCAGTTGCAAAGGTGTTGGACTTGAAATCCAACGTACATTGCACATATAGGAATTAAGATATGTTCTTCATCCAGCCTTCAAGGTAGAAAGCCGGCTGGGGTGGCATTGTTGCTGACATCAGCAGCTTTTCAGATTTTTGTGAATCGTGGGAATTCAATCGTCAGGGTTTGAATACCATAGAGTGAGTGAGTTTTTTTTTGAATCCCACGAAATTGTGTCCGCGCGATCCGCGATTATACCGTAAGTTACGGTACTCGTACCGGTACTATATGTAACTACCCCTCCTCCGATTTGGTTGGCACGTGTCAACCCCTCTCTAAAGAAAAATTCGAGGCGCGCGCGCCGAGAATTTTTCTTTAGATAGGGGTTGATTCGTGCCAACCAAACGGCTCAGAGTACTAGTATCCGGGGGGGGGGGGCTCAGAAAAAGGAAGCATCCTAAAGAAAACTCCCCCCCCCGGATACTAGTACGAGGAGGAGAGCAAGGAGGAGGGGTAGTTAGGTATGTAATACCGTGGTCGTAAGGGAGAGCACAAAGGGAAGGAGGGGGGGGGGGGCTTCTTGCTAGCAGCGAGCGTTGGTGGTTGCTCTTCTTTCTTGTTGCTCCGACGCTGCAGTTTCACGGGGAGACAAGGATAAACCTGCTCTCCCCACAGTCCCACGTGTTGTATGTGTGAAAAACTGCTTTAGTACCGGTTTTGATACTAAAGTAATTTTTCGGACTCCGTGTTAATCCAATCAAAAAGTATTTTTAGAATATTTTCACACACAACTCCGTGTGTTCAGCAAGAACTGCTTGCTCAACACACGGAGTTGTGTGTGAAAATATTCTAAAAATACTTTTTGATTGGATTAAAACGGAGTCCGAAAAATTAATTTACCGGTACGGTAGGATCTAGTAGAATCCCTACTAAATCCTGGATTTTGGAAACTTCCCCGTACAGTAGGATCTAGTAGTATCTCTACTAAGTCCTGGATTTCAGAAACTTAATCACGCATATATTTTCAGCCGTTCTTACCGTTCAAAAGTATTTTTAGTGTTTTGTCTTAAGTAACTTAGTATTTTTAAGCTTTTGTCACATACCAACTCCGGGTGTTGTTGAGCAATATATATGGCAAAGAGGGAACTAACGCGGGATTAGCAACAGCGGCAGCAACACAGGGATTTTGTTTCGCTTATTTGATTCCTTGACACTTCTTGTGTAGAATCAAGTAGAATCCCTACTACAACCTTGATTTATTGCTGTTTTTTCCGCGTTGTAATTCATTATTTCAAAATCAACCACTTTGCAAAAGCAATTTGCAAAAGCAACATGCCCCCCTCGACCATGGGAATAGAACCTCTCACTGCTTCCTTTCATATTACAACAACAAGCAACCCATTCTTCTATCACACTGTAAGTCGTTGCCGGTCCTTTCTTTGCTTGGGGGGGGGGGGGGGGGGGGGAGATGGTGGTGTTTTGATTTGATTTGATTCAGCGACGGCGTCGTCAACAGTCATTCCTATCACTCACAACACTGCTTCTTCTTTTTGCTTGTTTGACCATGGGAATAGCAACAACAAGCACTGTAAGTGACTGTCAGTTCTTGTTTGTGTGTGTGTGTGTCGTGGGGCGGGGGGAGATGTTTAGGCTGTCTCGGTTTGATTTGGAGCTGTCGGCGCATCGTCGTCATCGTGGTCAGTTGTTTATTCCTATCTCACAACTACACTCTTCTTCTTTTTGCTTTTGACCATGGGAATCGCTCCTTTTCAGCACGTACACCATGGCTTGAACTATTCCACCCTGAAAGAGCAAGGCTGCTCGAGCTCCTTGGACTCGGTATAATGCTCCAGCTCAAGATCTTTGGTCTCGGACTCATTCATCTACCGGCGCAACACCAACACCAACAACCCAACGTTGGTCTGTAGCAGCCAGGAAGTCTTCATTGAGTAACCCCCTACAACAACAAGAAGAACCCCCTTCCTTCGGGATATCCAACTGCCACTGCTGAAAAGAGGAACACGAAGCGCGCCCGGCGGACCTTTCCTCTTTCTGCCCGGTGCTTCTTCAGTGCCGCCGGTTCCTTCTTCTTCAAGGTCGCTCCTATGGCACCAACTACTACTGCTGCTTCTCAACCGGTTGCCACGGAATGTGCGCTGCTCCGATCTAGGGGACTAGTGTATCCACGGCGTCCGTCAGTCTAGGGGACTGGTGTATCCATGGCATCCGTACAAGAACTATCGGTACAAGCGCTGCTTCGTTTACTACTACAGGATGTCCATATTTCTTGCTCCGGCATCCAAACTACAAGCGCACGAGCTACAAGCTCTGATTTTGGCCCAAACAGCCTCAATATTCATTTTTGTTTGCTCTCTAGCAAGAAATAGGTCTACACATTAATTCTAGATCTTTTTTGGCATATACCCTGGCCCCTAGTCTGCTGTGTATTAGTCTGTTCTGGGAGTATCAAAAAGAGTGCTAGGTGAATACCTCAATAGTAGTGCTCAGAATACGACTGGAAATCACGACAGAAAATTCTACTGCCGGTACAGTTGAGTAACACTACTAGAAATCACCTACGGAGTATTTTAGAAAATACTGGTAGAAATCACATACCGGTACTCGTACCCGGCACCTATTTTGCAAATTGTCAAAGTATCAACCCATTGTCAGAGCAGAAAACACTACTAGTATCTGTGTAAGAATTCTACGTCATATTTTCGAAATTACTTTAGTATCATGCCATTGTCAGAGCAGAAAACACTACTAGAAATCGTGTAGCAATTCTACGGCATATTTTGGAAATTACTAAAGTACCATCAAAATTACCAAAGTAACACCCCCTCCCCGCACCTTTTTCGCGCCCGTTGAGTCTGTTTTTAACTCGCGAGTCCCTTTTATTTTTTTTTACTTAGGCGTCGATTTTGCGAGTGCACGTGCTCTTCCGTACGAGCCATGGTGTTACTCACATAACTCTTCATAACTAGACCTTACTACTACGGTAGCACGCAAAGCGTCGAATGTCGAATGTCGAAAATTCTTGAGTGGACCTTGGACCAATAACCCAAACTGGCGTTGTCTACCGGTATTCAATACCGTACGTACGAGTACATACGTATGAGCCAATGAACACGTACGTACGAGTCGTACGAGTACTGTAACATTGTGATTCCTTTGTTGTTACGAAGTACAAGTTACAACAACATAACGAATACCAACACAAATAATCTTTCATGACCCCGCTTTCCTACAAGACTCAACAATGCAATTAAGCTGGGAATCATACGGTAGGTAGAGACCTGCCTCTGCACGCAGAAGCCTCTTCTTGGTAAAGCCCAATACCAATTTTCAAAGTATTGTTGGGAGTCTGGCGTTTTTGTCACCCAGCATTTCCAGAGAACACAAGGAACCTTGCTTTGCCAATAAACCCTTTCTTCTTCTTCAACACCATGACTAGAAGCATTGTTTTGTGACCAGCTATACCCGAGTGGAAGTACTCTCTGCAATGGTGGGGCCCCTTTCAAAATGGTGTCTGAATGATGCATGTTCGATGGCATTACAAGCCCTGTCTTCGAGAGCCTGCTAGTATCTCACTGCATCTCCACACAATCCAGGATGTTATTTTCAATTCTTGTGCGGGAGGAAGTCCCTACCTGCAGTATTGGACTATCAATCTCTACCGATGCTTCACTTCTCGAAACGAAATCCTACACGAATATTGCTACACGTACACGTACACGTACTAGGAATGCGTGAGACGAATTCGACAGTTTCTAATCTAGCAATCATTACTTCTTACGAACCGGCTGCCGAGAACAGCAAGTCGATCCATACATGCATTCCTGCTGGTCTACCGTGGATTCGTTCGTTTGTTTGTTCGTTTGTTTGTTGCTTCTCCTCTCGGAACAACGACACGGCCAAACATTCCGTCGGCTACGGTACGGTACGGTACGCTATGCTACGCTACGACAAGCTCAACTCAACTCAACTCAACTCAGCACAGGTACGGACTCGACAGGGTCGCGAATCCGGAGGCGACGCCACCCTCGTCGACGTTGCTGAACTTGGTGCGCAGCAAAAACCCGGCGTACTTGTTGTGGAGGACCTCCCCGTCGGGACCGCACAGCAGGGTTCCAAAGGCACCGAGCTCCGAGATCGAGTCCCCGGTGCCCTCGACCCGCCCCCCCCGCATCAAAATGGCCTTTTGCTGGGGCGGGAAGAGACGCTGCATGAGAATGTACTCGGCCAGTTCGTCGCTTAGCGAGAGGCTCTGGCTTTCGTCGCCATCGCCATCGCCACCGGACGCTCCAACGTTGACGTTCTGCCGGAGTTTTGCGGCCAGGTCGTCCCCGTAAAAGTTGTACCCGCCTCCCTCGCGCTGGGGTTTCAGGACGTACCCCGCCTGTCCCCCGTCCAGGACGGCCCGGACGGCCGCCAGGTCCTCGTCCGTGGCGTCCTCGCCCAGGCTGTACAGGCCGGCAAAACAGGCCCGCATCTCTTCTACGGCCTCTTCGTTGTCGGGGAAGAAACGCTCGAGGACACCCGGCCGGGCCAGTTCCTGCTGGACCTTTTTGGTTCCCGCCAGGTGGTACCCCAGGCAGGGGCACTTAGTGGCCCGGGATGTTTCCAGGGTGAGCCGTGCCCTCCACTCGATGCCGTCGTCGCCGTCGGGGTAATCGGTGGGGGCGTAGCCGGCCCGAAAGTACACCACGGCGATTTCCCTCTCTGGTTCGTTTTGGTTTTGGTTTTCGTCGTTGCCGCCGCCGAGCAGGAGTGCCCCGGTGTCGCTCACCGAGAGCTCCGAGTCCAGCCTGGTCAGGGACCGCCGGACGACCGGGATTCCGTGGTTCTCCCACAGGGCGAATTCCAGGAGGCGCTGGTCGACCGTGTTGGTTTCGCCCTCCTGCACCACAAAGAGGACCACCGGTTTGGTGTCGACTTTGTCTTTGTCCTTGCTCGTGCTGCCCCCGAAGCGCTCCACGTACCGGTCGTAGGCCGCTTTGAATCCGAGCGGGAGCTCCTCCAGCGTGGGGTTGTAGGGAACCCCGAGCGCCGCTTCCGATTCCGACGCCGCTTCGTCGCCGGCAACCTTGCGGACGGTTTCCCGCAGAAAGTCCCGGGTTTCCGGCTCGTAGCGAGACGTCAGATACCGGTGGAGGTTGGCAATCTTGCACGACAAGCCACCAAAGGAGGAAGGCGATCGTGTTGAGTTCCACCTGTTTCAGCTGGTATTCGTTATTGCCATTGCCATTGCCATTGCTGTTGCCTTCGCTGTTGTCTTGGTGCAGCATGTAATCGCTGCGGTGGATCCCGAGGCGGTCCGCGCTCCGGGCAGCGCCGTTCCTCGAATCTTCGTCGTTTGTATCGTTATCGTTATCGTTATCGTTATCGTTGACGTAGACCCTCCGGTAGAGGTCGAGGATCTTGGCCGTGTAGGGATCCATCGAGCTCACACCCCCACCGAGGGTCGATTCCAGGAATTCGGAATCCCGGCTGACCCGGTCGACGAGCTCGTTGAACCACGGGGCGGCGCGCTTCGATTGTTCAAAGGCGGCGCGGGGATAGGCGTTGGGAAGGAGCGACATGGGGGCTCCCTCGAACACCGTCGTCGTGGTGGTTGTGGTGGTGACGGCGGATGATCCCGAAGCCGAAGCATCTCGCTTTTTCTCGACCTGGATGCCGTTCGCCGACGCGTAGGAATTAGCCTGGACGGCCAGGTCGTCCGTGTCCATGTGGAGCGACATGCGGGTTGGGTCGTGGATTCTAACGTGGGTGTTTCTGTTTCCGCTTCCGTTTCCGCGAACGGTTGTGCTGCTGCTGCTGCCGGCGGTGCTAAAGGCAAAGGTTGTAGTGTGGCTCAAAAGGATTGCGAGAAAGGGGACTACCGATCGTTTGGAGAGTGATCTGTTGTTGCTATTTTTGTGGTTGCGGTTGTGGTTGCGGTTGCGGTTGTGGTTGTGGAGAAGAGGAATAACGTCCCTCATGTTTTCACACGCTGTTTCTGTTTCGTTCCGGTTTACCGTTGCGGGGAAAAGAGAGACAACGCGATGGGAAGATTAGTTTCGAAGCGGGGTTACCGTCCATCTGGGCCTCATCGATTCCGTCCGTACCGGTACCAGTAGAAGGAGAATGGGGGGGTTTCCTGATCTCAACCGGTAATCTTAAAACATGACACCACCACTAGTGCAAAACAAGTACGGTACGTACGTACCAGTTACGTGTTCTCTGCTTGCCCCTTGATGTGCCGTTACTTATACGCAGTGATCTTACCAGTACGAGTACGAGTACGAGTTCCTAAGGTATGTGGTAGATATTCATCGTCCACTTTTTGGCGCGCTTGCGCGATTTCGATCGATCGAGTCAAATAATATGTAACCCTCTCGAAGAAAACACACACAAAAAATCACGACATTGATCTTTCTGAAATACCGGTACGACCGTGACATCGTACGAGTACTAGTATCGTACTGTACGGTACTATTTCTTTAATTAGAATTGAAAGAGGAGGAACCGTGAAAACGGGAGGAGGATTTCGGAAACAATAGAAACATACTCGTACCGGTATCGTACCCTTATCCATACCGGTACCCATATCGGTGGATAGACAGCACAGACGACAGCTACGGTACGGTACCAGCAACGCAAACAAAAAAAGATCGGCACATGAACCTGCATCGCACCGCACTCCACATGGCGGCAGCGGGAGCACAACAACAACAACCACAACCACAACAACCACAACAAGCAGCACCCTTGTCGACATTGTCCAACAACGCCGTGGTGCTGGTAGTCGGTCTCAACGGTGCCCTCCAGAAGCGATTCGTCTTGCCCCACGATGCGTCTTTGGTGCCCGGGAACGTACATCGGGCGGCAAGGGTAGACTTTGGGGTCGGTGGAAAGGGCCAGGATGCCGCCATTGCCCTAAAGTGCTTGATGAGAAGCAACAGGCGACGAACCACCGCACGACGACGACGACAACAACAACAACAACAATAACAACAGCGGCGGCGGCGGCACCGTCCTCCGGCTCGCACAGTTTCTGGGCGCCGGAGCCGAAGGGGACACCGTCTCCGACCTGCTGCGAGACATTATGGGCGAATCGTCCGCTTCGGACTGCACGGTCCGAACGGCCAGCGGGCTCCGAACCTGCACGTCGATCGTGGCCGGTGACACCACCACCGAGCTGGTGGAACCGAGCGGCGTCGTCACCGAGCGCGAGCTGGAGGAACTCCTCGGGAAACTGCCACCTTCGCAGAGTGCGGGTGCCAGTGCCAGTGCGGGTGCCAGTGCGGGTGCCAGTGCCAGTGCGACCGCGATCGCGACCACAACTCGATCCCTCTGCCTCATGGGGAGCATGCCGCCGGGGTGTCCCGACACGACCTACGCCACGATTTACGGCCGGGTCGCGGGGCCGGACACGGTCTGCGTGGTGGATGCCCTGGCCGGGATCGCTCCGCTGCTGCAGCTGCAGACGCAGACGCAGACACAACAAAAAGCCGGCCCGCTGGTCCTCAAGATCAATGCCTCGGAGCTGTGCAAGCTGGGAGGTACGCCCAAGGCTAGCAGCGAGGCGGGGGGGATTGCTTCGCACGAACTGGTCCGTGCCGTCGAGGGATTCCTGGCATCCCACTCGGTCCCGGTAATGTGCAGCGGGTCACCAACGGAAACAGCATCGGCGAAAGCCTCCGGGGTGGTCGGATTGGCCATTACCGACGGCAAGCACGATGCCTATTTTGTGGCCCTGAGCGAGAACAACGGCAGCGACAGCGACAGTCCATCAGAAGCGGCATCGTCATCGCCATCACGATCGCCATCGCCTTTCTTTCGCATCTTTCAACTTCCCGTCCCAAATCTCGATCGCGGCGACGGTGAAACACCTCAAACACTGTATCCGATTGGTGCCGGAGGTAGGTGACGAAAGATCCAAGACGAGTCCCGATGAGTTCCTTTTTCTTGTCGCTCGGTGATATTGTGCAATTTTGGAACGAAACACTCACAGTGTCGTGTCGTGTCGTGTCGTGTTTGTTGTTTGTTTGTTTGGTTGTTTGTTTGTTTGGTTGTTTGTTTGTTTGGTTCTTTGTTTGTTTGGTTGGTTCGTGATCGGGGGATGATGGACGCAGATGCGGTAGCGGCCGGAACGGTTGGCGCGTGGACCAGTCTCGCGGCGAGCCCGTCGTTGCCGCCCGTTCTATCCCACGAATCCTTCGCCCTCGTCGAGGGATGGGCGGAGGCCATCCGGACGGATCATCCCTCCGTGGCAAGGGTCCACGCCGACACCGTGGCGGCCTTTGCCTTTGGTTTGGCCTGCGGTTCCGCGAGTTGCCTACAAGAGGAAAACTCGGTGCTGGACGCGGGCGACGTCAATGATTTGTTCCGATCGATGATCTGCCGCCCCCTCGCCATTCTCTCCCCGTGAGCGGTGGGGCTCGGTGATGCGGGCGGGGAGCGCACGCCCCAAATTAATGGTCATCGGCACCAACGACAACGACAACGATAACAACATGGGATCGGTCTCACGAGCGCTGTTGGACAGCTGATCGCAAGCATCCACGGGAATGGCGCCACCAGTATTGAGATGGAGAAGTACCACACATCCATTACGAGGGTTTGCTTTGCTTCGTTTGCACTACGTAGATAATTGGCGAGGCAGCTTTTGGCTATAGAGGGTCTATCAACTCCGATCGAACCATTTTGGGCCGTGCTTTCCCGCTGTTGGTTTTGTATTAGATATACTTCTATTCTGTAAATCCGAGTTGGTGTCTACGAAGTATTCATTAGCACGCCTCTTCCATTCGCTCCATTCCATCGTCTCGTACTTTCAACCAAGTCGGGTGGTAGCGACAGCAAATATGACACACCCGGCCGAGGCACTTTCCCAGTTCTTCGGTGTCTTCTGGCAGGGTCGAGTCGTCCAGGCTGCCGGCGCAGGGCCACACCTGATCGGGCTGTTCGTCGTAGACAATTGTCATGACACTCTGGCAGATCCTACAAATATGACGGCTGCCGAAGGGAGTCGTTCGGACCAATTGCAACGGAGATGACGACGACGATATCGTCGTGTCTGCCGTTCCTTCTCCCGGCGAATTTTTCCCTCCACGGACCGTCCAACGAAAATCGTCCTTGTCCACCGGAATCCAGGTCATGAAGGGACCGCCCGAAAGTTCACGGCAGAGATGACAGTAACAATGCTGCAACTCGATCGGATGTGTCAAGACAAAGTTATAGCGACAAGCTCCACAAGCGCACCCACCCAACCATTTCAATGGAGTCGGCAAGACTCTGGGACACTCGTCGTAGTAGTCGTCACAATCATCTTCGTTGTGACCATCATCGCCATCGCCATCGCCATCGCTATCGCTATCACCATTGTGATCGTCGTAGTCGTCAAAATAATGTTCGTTGAGGCCAATATTGCTATCGACACCAGTATCGCCATTCTCGTCGTCGTAGTCGTCACAATCATCTTTGTCTTGGCCATCATCCCCATCCCATCCCCATCGTCATCGTCATCACCATTGTCGTCGTCGTCGTCGTCGCCATCATCATAGACGGGGAGTGCATGAGCCCAAACAGCACTGGTCTCGTCCAAGTGAAGATTGTTTTCTGTACGCTCCAGTTGCTCCTGCCAAGCATTAGTGACATCTGGACGTATTCCATCCTCCACCACAGGACCCAGGTTGAGCAGACACCTTGTCGTTCCGTCGATTGGGTCGGTCTCATCGTTGACAGAACTACCACTGTCGCCGCCGGTATCGATATCGATGCCGATATCCGCAGTGTTGTCCAATGAGACAGAGAGGTGCAGCGGAACCGTCAAGAGCTTGCTGGCGCAGTCCGTACAGAACCATCGCTCGACCGGACCAAGCTCGCGGCAGTGCGAGAGATATTTCCCAATCTTGTCTCTGCCCTTGCGGACGGAAATGTTGCTCGAATCCATTTCGAGAAAGCTCGCGAAAGCGCCCGTGTGATACCGTCGACAGCCCCGACAGTGACAATTTTTGGCGCAAACACGGTGCGCCTTGCCGCCGCCGCCGTCATCGTCCTTGTCCGAATTCCAAGCCACATCGAAAACGAGGCTCCCGCAATGGCAGCTGGACCGAATGTGGCCGGGAGCGGGAGTGATCGGGGCGGTGGAGGGTGCCGCAGAGAGTGCGAGGGAAAAATGGGGCATCGGGAGACCAAGAATTTGTCGATGATACGACCGAACCGTTCCCAGCAACAGCCACCAATTCAGCAATGCGCGGAGCAGAGTATGAGCATGGAGTACTACTCGTAGTCGGTTGCGAATCATCCCGTTCGAGCGTGCAAATGACAAAGTCACGTCTTTCCAAGAATCATCCTCGAGAGCTACACTAGGACGAGGATACCGTGATGCAGTATTTCGACAACTTTCGACCCGAAAGATGTGTTCTCGACGGTCGATTGATCGGCAACAACAACAGAAATTTCTGTTCGGTGTCAAAACTCACAACCATGAAAAAAGTAAGGATGATTGAAGGGGCTTCGAGATAATACTTACTATTTCGGGATTTTTTTGACGATCTCCATAGGAACCCGGACAAAACACGAACTGTTCGGTTTTGCACCAACTCATCCATAGTTCGTGACTCAGTGACTCGAGATCGGTTTGTTGGCTCGATTTTGTCTATGATACCTTGCCGCAATCTTTTCCACTGACGCTTGTTTGTGACGATGATTTAGACGGCACCCGATAGCTCGATTGGCAACAGGCCCAACTCACTGTGATCGTATCAGCGTGAATCAAGACCACCAACATCCAGCTTGGTGCGGCATAGAGCAGAACAACACTCGAAGTACATATTTTGAAGTCAAGCGAAAGAAAGAAAACTGCGAAAGAAAAGATGAAACTCAATCTCACCTTAGCCTTTTTTCTAGCGGCATCCTGCAATGTCGAGGGATTTACGACGTCCCCAACGAAGGGAGGAGGTTTCTCCAGTATAGCGACCAACAAACGGTTGTCCTCCTCATCTACAGCTGTTGTCGTCCCTGGAAGAGGCAGCAGCACACAGCTGTCTATGGTCGCTTCCCCCCAGACCATTGTCCCAAAGATTGCCATCAAGGTCGCTGCGGTAGCCTTGTCCGCCGCCCTGGCCGGAACTGGCTTCGTGAAATTGTTTCTGGACAAACCGTCAAGAACGTACGGAAGCGGAACCGTTGCCAGCGAATACGACGAATGGACCGAAGAAGGAATTCTGGAGTATTACTGGGGTGAACACATCCATTTGGGCTACTACGGACCCGATGTCAAGTACAAGTATCGACCACTGAAAGAAGCCCAGTACACATTTATCGATGAAATGATGAAATTTGGAGGAATCGATCCCAAAACGGACAGCAAGGCCAAGGTTCTCGACGTGGGTTGTGGATTTGGAGGAACCTCTCGGTATCTGGCCCGCGCACTCGGTCCTGAGTCGGAAGTGACTGCTATTACCCTGAGCCCAAAACAGGTCGAGCGGGCGAAAGAACTGGCCATCGAACAGGATACCCATAACGTCAACTTTATGGTCGAGGATGCCCTGGAAATGCCTAGCTTCCCCGACAACTCCTTTGACATCGTGTGGGCCTGTGAGAGCGGAGAACACATGCCCGACAAGAAAAAATACATCGACCAGATGATGCGTGTCTTGAAGCCCGGTGGTAAATTTGTCATGGCCACCTGGTGCCAGCGCGACGACAGCAAAGTTCCCTTCGACAAGCGTGACAAGCGCGATTTGCAGTACTTGTACGAGGAATGGTATGTCACTTGCTCGTAATTTCGCATGTTTTGGTGAAGGATTCCTTTGCGTAGATGGTCTGTTTGCACCAAATACCTTTGCGTGCTCACCCTTCCGTTGTCTCTATCGTTCTGTGATCCGCACTCGACGAAACTTTACGAACACGAATAAATGCAGGACTCACCCGTACTTTATTTCGAAAGAAGCCTACACGGAATTGATCAATAATACCGGTGTCATGAACAAGGTCACAGCAGCTGATTGGGTGAAGGAAACCATTAACAGTTGGAGGCATACCATCTTCAAGGGCATTAAGGACCCTCGTGGGTTCATCTTCAAGCCAAAAACCTATATCAAAACCCTGCGAGATGCCTACTGCATCGAACGGATGCACCGTGCTTTCAAGAGGGGACTCATGGAATATGGCATGTTGACAGCAACAAAGAAAGCATAATCAGCTGAAGACGATAAACTTAGGTCGCATCACGGGAGACAATCAGGGAGTAGGCATGTATGCCACATGTACTTCTCGTTCATCGTATCGTATTTTTCGAAAAAGCACGAGAAACTCGATGGCTAATCTGTAATCATTTGTCATTTACTGTACAGAAATTAAATTTCAAAAATCAAGTTAAAAAATAATCTCAACGGCTTTTCACTGGTTGGATCGAGAAAATTGATATCGATTCACTGATGTTTGAACTCGGTCGGTCGAGTTCACGGAAGCAGTGATGCCTTCTCTCAGGATTTTCAAGGATGATCTACGAGCTCCATCGAAATCCCGCAAATAGACGCCAATTATGTCTGTAGAGACTCTGTGCACGCATTCCACAATGCGTCTCTCACACCGGATTGGGATGCATACGACAGCAAGGCGTCCCGAAAGGCAGTTTCGGAGTTGATCCCTTGTGTGGCAGCACCGGCCGCAATGAGTACATGCCCAACCTTCGTGAGCAATTGCTTTTTCGATTCGGGATCCAATTTGCACAGATGCACAACCATACCATCGTAATCCGACGTTTGAGCGAAACCGAGCACGCTCCCGACAACGCCTCCCACCAATCCACCCACGGGTCCAAACACCATTCCACCCGCCATGGCACCCGTTCCGGCCCACAATGACTGTTTGAAACTGGAGGTTGCCGTCTTTCTCATGTCCGACGACGTCGAGAGGAATTCCATCAGAGTGTTATAGCGTGCGTCAAAAGAGCCCTCCCCAACCGGACCGGGGATCGGTTCTGCCCCAGGATAATCGTCCATCGTTGTATTATTTTTATAATGTTGTTGTTCGTTAGTGCACGTGTTCTTGACGACCTCAACCCAATGCGGAAGTCCTCTGTCTTTCGGAATTTTGATGTTGTTGTTTGTTACTTCGTACTTGTGATTGTTCTTGACATCAATTCAATTCGACAGCCCTCTTTCTTTTACGAAACTCGTACACGAGTCATAATCGGGGGAGTTGTCACTACAAGTCTCCCCCTTGTTCCCGAACTGTATGAGGAAGGGGGGTTCTAGGGGGGTTGGAAAACACTAAAAAAAGGTTTAATTTTTTCAGTCGGAGGCTCTGGTAGTGACTTTACATTCAAAACACTTCCTGTTATACGTATTTACGAAAAAATATGCCTTAGATTTACTTATATGTTGATATTTTTGTGTTTAGTACCAACTCCTGTAGAAGTTAAACTTGGGGAGCCAAAGGATGATGGGCTCAACAAAACCGACATTTACAGATCTGTCCGTCGCGTTTCCACCCCGGCACCCCTCGAGGCTCAAATGACCCCACCCCCTCCTTCGGCGCCCGATGAGGATTCCGAAGACAGTATTGGATCGATCGATGAATCCGCACTATTCCCCCCCGGCAGAACTGAACTTCGAGTTTGTTGAGGTAGGTACGGTACCGGTACCGGTACCGGTACCGTAGAGGATGAGTTGGTAGAAATCTATTTCTCATCAGGATGGAAGAAAAATTGCGGGTTGACGAATGACAATTGGAGCGTTATTTTTGGGTCAGATAAATGACCGCCAAGGGTGTTAGTACCACAAGGAATATACAGTATTCGCGTACATAGGAAATCGAATATAGATATAACGATCAATTAAAGACAGTTAAGTTTACATAGGAAAGGAACCGGTCACAAGACTCATTCAAATATAAGTAGATAGAAACGACCCGATAACAAGGCCCCAGTAGCACTAATAGCCAAATAAAGATTTGAAAAACCTCTAAACCGCGATGGACTGACTGATTGACTCGACGCTGGGACAAGGTTCGTTTTCGTTCTCAATGAAAAGGAGTTCTTCCTGTTCGCGAATGTTTGGAGGGCCCTGAAGGATCTGGTCATTCTGATTTTTATGGGTCTGTCATTGATGAGATTCACTCCGACGTAAGATTAGTCGACGTACGTACGAGTACTGTATGTGAAGTCATAACCGCACAAACTCACGATCAAGAAGAATTTTTGTCAAAGTTCGACCCAACCGATGTGAACCGAAAGAGTCATTGCTGACGCAATGTTTACGCGCAACTACACACATCATGTTCTGATGTTTTCTACGTACCGTTCAGTAGTAGCAAAATTAGTCACGTCACGTCACCGCATGAGCACGATTTCGACACAAAAGGTATCTGCTTTTTTTCTGGTTGGAATTTCACAACGCACCAAACATCAGTCGGACTTCAGCGAAGCACAAAAACTAACCGAGGCACGAACCAATTCATTCCATTACACGAAGATTACTTCGTAATTGACTAACGTCGGAAGAAATAAAGTATAATACACAATGAGTGACGAATGGGACCTGAAAATTCTTTGTATGGGAGCCGGATACGTCGGCGGCCCCACGATGGCTGTCATCGCCGAGATGTGCCCGAAGGTACGAACCGAATCTGATTGTCTTTGGGTCATCATTGGGTCACATCCAGTGTTGCGCGGATATTCATGTGGGTAAATGGCTGGGCGATAGGGCATTCGAAGCTTTAGACACAAATACACGAATGCCATCGCAGGGAAGTGGCCTTCTTCATTGAAATCATCTGTGGACGTGACATAGACCTCCCAATGGCATGAAACGGTCCATTATCCTGAACAAAGTGGCACGTGCGGCAATGATAGAAGAAACACGGAAAAATGGTTAGAGAATCCCTAGTTCTATTGTACAAACTTCTTTCCCCATGTCCGTTCAAGCAAATGACAAAAGATTCGACTGGTCGGAAAAAGACGAGTACTGATGTTTTGTTCGGACGTTTTCTCACGGTTTTTATCCCACTATTAAATAATAATTATTCTCCCTTTAGGTCCGTGTCGTTGTTGGAGATATTTCACAAAAGCAAATTGACGCATGGAAGACAGATGAATTGCCTATTTACGAACCAGGTCTTCTCGAATGCGTGAAGAAATCCCGAGGAAGAAATTTGTTCTTTTCTACGGATTTGGACAAAGAAATCGACGAAGCAGACGTCATTTTCATTTCGGTCAACACACCCACCAAGACGAAGGGTATCGGAGCAGGTTCGGCTGCTAATATTAAAAACTGCGAATTGTGTGCCCGCCATATTGCACGAATCGCGCGATCGTCCAAGATTGTTGTCGAAAAATCGACCGTGCCCGTCCGTACGGCCGAGGCGATCAACCGCATCCTCTCTGCCAACGAGAGACAGCCCGATGTCACCTTCCAGGTCTTGAGTAACCCCGAATTTTTGGCCGAGGGTACCGCCATGTCGGATCTTCACAACCCCGATCGTGTCTTGATCGGTGGACCACAAACTCCAGAGGGACTCAAAGCCATCGAAACTGTGGTCAAGGTCTACGCGACCTGGATACCTCGCGAGCAAATTTTGACCACTAACCTTTGGTCGTCCGAATTGTCGAAATTGGTCGCCAACGCCTTCTTGGCACAGCGTGTTTCGTCCATCAACTCTATTTCGGCCTTGTGTGAAGTTACCGGTGCCGACGTATCCGAAATTAGCCGTGCGGTTGGTATGGACGATCGTATTGGAAAGCGATTTTTGCAGCCCTCCGTTGGATTTGGAGGATCGTGCTTCCAAAAAGATATTCTGAACCTTGTCTACTTGTGCGAAACCTACGGATTGCAACCCTGTGCTGACTACTGGCGCCAGGTAATCCAAATGAATGATTTCCAAAAGAAGAGATTCTCTGAGGAAATTGTTTCCTCTATGTTCAATACGGTAACGGGAAAGAAGATCGCCGTTCTGGGATACGCTTTCAAGAAGGATACCGGTGATGTCAGAGAAACGCCATCCATGTTCGTTGTCCGGGATCTTCTCGAGGAAAATGCCAAGATTCACGTGTACGACCCACAGGTTTCCCGCGACGATATGTGGCTCGAGATGAATTACACATGTGGTGTCAACCACTCTAACACCCCGGGTCTCGATGAGCACGTAATTACAGCCACAGACCCATACGAGGCCTGCAAGGGAGCCCACGCCATTTGCATTATGACCGAATGGGACGAATTCAAGACTTACGACTACCAAAAGATTTACGACAGCATGCAAAAACCAGCCTTCTTGTTCGACGGACGCCTTCATTTGAACCACAAGGAACTGCGAGACATTGGTTTCGAGGTTCATGCAATTGGTAAACCCGATCCCATCAAATTCCCTGGATCCACCATTCTTTAAAACTATTCATGTACGGAGTACTACTTAACTAAAAATTATTGAGGGAACATAACCATTTATTTCGGACGTTCTAAAATGCTGTGAGTATGTAGTCAATTTCAGGATTACCTTGAACTGTCACGATGGATTTCAAAATTCGTACGCAACTCCAAATATTTATCGTTGAAGACAATGATTCCTTAGTCATCAAACACGTAGTAGCTTGTAGCCATTCAATCTATGCACTTTGCAATGGAACCGCTCACCACCATAAGGTAACAACGAGAGAGAGAAGACGCGTTACACCATAAAGAACGCATACTTTTATCCATGTTCGACTGAATCACTATGAATCCTCCAACATACGAAGTAGTACGGAAAACTCAAGACCTACATTGTAAATAATAGACTCGATAGTATTTGCGATAGAATTTTTCCGCTAGATTTCTCTCACCCTTTCTCAAAGTTCCTTTTTGACGGCATCGTCCCCCATTCCCGACAACGTGGCCTCGTGAATGTGTCCATGGTTCTTGCCGACAGATATCGCACCGGCCAGGAAGGATTTGATGGCCTCCCAGTACATCTCTCCTCCCTGATACCACGATTCGTTGTGGTTCCCGTTCTGTATGACGTGCAAGCGATTCAAGACGCTCATGGTTGTCGATCGATGCAGATTGAGCATCTGGGAATGCGGGACGATCTCGTCTTTCGAACCCGCGAGGTACAGAACTGGGCACGTCAGGGTAGGAACGATGGACAGGGAATGCCATCCGATAGTGAGAATCAGTCTCTTGAATTTTGCTATCAGTGGCATCAATTCGTCCACCATGTCCGGAATGCTCGTGAAGGTGTTCTCGACAATGACGCCCTTCAGAGGATGAATGTTGTTGGCACCCCTGCCATTGGAATTTTCTTGTGCGTACTGGGCTGTTGCAAAGGTCACGGCGCCACCCAGGGATCGACCAAACAAAAAGATGTTGGTGGGATCTATCTTTGGGTGGTGCTGGGCAAATTTCAGCGCGGCCTGCCCGTCCAATCGTAGGCCCGATTCGTTCGGAGCAACCTGGTCCGAACGACCGTAGCCTCGATATTCGACCATCAGTACATTCACGTTCAATTTTTCCAGCATTTTTACGACATTTGGCAAGCGAAGTCCCATGTTTCCGGCATTCGCGTGATAGAAGATCATTGTTGGAACGGAATTCGAACCGTTGGACTGAAGCTGGTTGTTGTTGTTCCCTCCGAATATCAGCCAAGCGTGAAGAGATACTCCGTCATCGCAAATGATTCGAAGTTCTTCAAAGTCAAGTCGATGATCTGCGGGAGATCGGTAACCACGAGGATTGTGGGCAGGATTGCGTGGCACGTTGCCAATTGTGGGGAAGTAAAGCAATGAATCCTGCTTGAAATAGAGGCCCACAAGAGCGACTATTCCGACCCCCGAGACGAGTTGCAGAGACCTCCAAATCACAGAGGACATTGTGCCCCAAAGGAAGGACGATAACGACCCGCTGGTCACGTTGCTTTCTATCTCTGCCATGATAATAATATACCGGTAGTCCACTGAAACTAATGAAGTATCTTATTTTCTTTCAGTCAATGTACCGGTACCGTACCGTACGGTAATTACCGTCTCATCTCGTTGCGACGCAAAAAGGGTTTCGTCGCTCGCTGAAAGAGAAACAAAATCGTTGACTACGACGACCACTCCAGGGCCGAGGAGCCAATCAATCGGGAAACAATTCCAACTGAATTATGAGAAGAGTTCAAGTCGATTTGTGTGTCTGTTGATGGAGCGATCCGGATGAAAGGAATGGTAGTGCCACGTGGCACCCTACAAAGGAAGAAGGACAGACTGGGGGACAACCTTGGGTATCCAATAGTGGTAGGTACGCTACAAAAGATCTCACTGTATCACTAAGATATCACTGTATCACGAAATCACCGGCTTCTGTATTAATTTGCAAAAAATACAGGCTAGCACTAACAAATGTGTAAAGGATCCCTCCAGCAAAATCCAAGAAGCATACACCAGCTCACTCTTTTTGCCCCTAAACCGATTAGGAAGTACTAGAACAATAAGTTGGCATAACACGTCCTGGTCCAAGAATAGTCAACCCTATTTTACCCGTACATCACCTAGCACTGGTGCAATAGTCATCCTATTGTACCCGTACCTGGACCAGTCAGTACAACAATAGTCATCCTATTGTACTTGACCGGCACCTACTACACACGTCCCAACACGACCGACGCTCTTCAACAACAACAGCACGCCACGGCATGTAGCTGAAACGTGAAGCCAGGGCTGATGCCCACAAGACCAACAACAAGATGAAAACATACAAGGAGGAGTACTGGTACTTCTTCCAAGCTACAGCTAGCCCATTTGGGGGCCCTCCAGCAGACCGGAATGAAGCATACAGCACCATCCATGGGTATTTCGCCAAAGCCAACAAAGTCGACAACACCCAGCTGCTGGACCATTTGGAGCCCAAGCCGTTGGCGCACTAGGTATCTTTGTGGCTGACTCCTTAGTAGAATCACGCCTCAGGTTGGTGCATGGCCTCAGAAAATACCCTGGCTCCTTAGCACAATCCAGCCCCAACAAAGGGAAGGCCTTTGGTTATTTGGATGACATCGAAGGGGATGCTGGAGAGTTGGTTCACGTCAATGCCGACATGCTATCCAATGCCCGAGCCTCCAGGGTGCTCATCTTAGGGCACCACATTGCTGAACTTGATGCCCAGCACCAATGACCCTACATTCCTGCTGTACTGGAGGGTGCTGCCCACTCAGAGATGATCAGCGCCCACAAGGCTTTCTTCATCCCCTTTGAGTTGTCACCCTTGCTCCTAGGAAAGGGTCTTGCCCCCCATCAAGCAATGGGGATCCTATACTCCCCATCTGAATCACCATTGATTAGTGGTGACCTGTGCGCTGCTATTTGACACCCTCAGAGTAGCAGGCACTTTTCCCACGGAAGCCTGCGGCCCAACTCTCACCAAACCTGGCCCTTCCTTCAGAAGTGAGCCAGGCCTCACCATGTACATGAAGAACAAGGTGCTACACAGGGACCTACCCAGCCTTAACAGGTCCCCTATTCCCTCAGGTGACCCTGTGCTCACAGCGGCTGTTAGTAAAGCACTCACAGACCACCAGCTAAAGCTCAGTGAGGAGCTCGACCAAAAGTCCGCGCGCACCGTAGCTGCAGTCTGAGGGCCCTTGTATAGTACCAAGCAACTGTTGCTGCTTTGTGGAAAGAAGGAGGAAGCAGACCTTCCACCCATCTATCCAGCCTCCAGAAGAGCAAACACGAGAAGACCCACATGATCTTCCAGAGTCAAGTTGCCGCTAGAGCCAATGAACTATGGATCCAGCCTCCCTTGGTCCCTACAGCTGTACTCAAGAGGCTCCACGACTGCATCTTCCACGGGACCGACGACCCTTATGATGTAGTAGCAGATGGGATATATGTAGACCGAGCAATCAAGCTCTACAATCACTCCACCAGCTGGGGGAACTTCATCCCAGCCATTTGGGGGAGAGGCAACATCCAACCTGTTGTAGGCAAGCTCCCACATCCTGCAGGTCCCCTGCTAGACCAATTTGGTCAGGTCAGACCACCAGCAGAAATGACCGGTCCCCCTTGGAATACAACTTGTCTAGCAGCCGTCATCAGTAGAGGGCCACACCGATCCTCCCACCGTGGCATTGACTTCCTCACAGAAGAATATGCCAAAATGATGGACAAGCAACCTTGGACTGTCCCCCCAGCCAGCCTCATTCAGGAACACCCAGGTCTCAGGCTCAGCCCTATGGGGCTATTCCCCCAGCGAGGGCGGCGGCCTTGAATGAGATCAGACTACACCTATTTTGATGTCAACAAAGACACCATCCTCTGGCGCCAGAGGGTTCCACACAGTTTGGCTGGACTCTCCAATGGCTCCTAACTAAGGTTCACTGGGCGAACAATTGATTTGGTCCAGTCTAGGTACATGTCCAAGATAGATCTCTCTGATGGCTTCTATTGAGTACAAGTCAAACCCAAAGACACTAAGAAGCTTGGAGGGCTATTCCCCTCCCGACAAGGAGAACCCCCCCTCATTGGCGTTCCCCTTACCAATCCAATGGGATGGAAGTTCAGTCCACCCAATTTCTGTGCCTGCACTGAAACAATTGCGGATCTGGCCAATGCTACTCTAGCCACCAAACTAGCACAGGCAAGGCTCCAGCCCCATCGACTTGACCTACTCTCAGAAGCCCCTCCAGAGAACGCCCAAATTGTCGAACAGGCTGTTGAACATCCGGACAACCAGGCCAAACCTATGGCAAACACCGTAGCACAGGTCTTTTACCGTCCGGACACCACAGTCGCCAATTCAGTCCCCATCATCAATGACCTCAGGGCGCTATCAGAGGTGCCACCCCCGGTCAAAAGCACCACACCCGGCAAGAAGCCGGTGTGATACTGAGATATGCATTTGGCTGATTTCTGTGGGCTTGCACAAGGCAACCAATAGACTAAAACAACTATCAAGCGGGTGCTCTTTCAGTCCCATGACAAAGTCTTCCGGCAACATGATGCCAACAATACGCTCTTTTGCCAGGAACCAGCCTCCCTCAAGAAAATTTTCAAGGGGGGCGCTACCTGGACCACCAAGAAAGTCAGACTTGAATGGCTCATTGACTCCATCAACAAAACCATTAGCCTCCCTCCTGATCAAGTCGGCCGGCTACAAGAGATCATCCATTCCATTTGCCCCAATCAGCGCATTGTGCCCATCCAATAGTGGCACAAGGAGTTAGGGGAGCTTTGATTCATGTCGTTGGCTATCCCAGGATCCCTTGACCTGTTCTCCATCCTTCAGGAAGCTTTCCAGCACCAAGAGCCTGGTCAACAGTGCACCTGGCTCACCAAACGTGCACATAACTTCCTCAAGGACTTCCAATGGCTTGCCTCAAATGTCTCCAGCAGGCCCATGCAAATTGCTGAGCTTGTCCCAGACTTGTTCCTTGCCACCATGGGCGTTTGTGATGCATCCAGCATTGGCATGGGCGACATCCACTTTGTCCCGTGCTTTTCAGAATGACCAGACGTAGATCTGTTTACGACCGGCAATGTCAGCACAAATCAATTTCTTATAACACCAGTTGATAAGATGAGGCTCAAACCCATCACCTTCTATTTCAGGCACAGTGGTGTAAATGTCCTTCAGGACTCTTGACCTCATCTGTATGAGATTTTCTTTTGTCCATGAAAATGATTTAAACCGCTTGGATTCAATAGCCCATTTATACAATTCCTTCTCTGCAACTAATGGTATGCTATGATTCTGCATGATTTTCATTAACTTGATCTTGACCTTCAGTTTTGTCTGGTACATGCCTTTCGGCATTGGGTGTCATAATTGCCGTGCTCAAACTAGAAGGAGAATCATTGACAGAAATGTTGTTACCTTCTCTATTGACACTCAGAGAGGGGGGAAATTCACTGTCAATTACTTCTTCCTCATTGTAATTGTTAGGAGAAAACAAATTATCATCAGAAACAGAGTCATTGTTGTCATCCTCAATGTTTGCTAATTCCTTACCAATCAAAGAATGATTGATTGTCTCGACAGAAGGGTCAAACATAACTTGATTGCCGCGCACCTCCAGTAGTAGGGCACTACTCAGTGGACCGTTACTGGTGTTTGTTAGACCTAATTTATCACTAGCATCCTCTGGCTTCTTGGATTTTCTAATGAATAGGGAAGATGCAAAATCATCTACCCCTGAAGATTTGTTGTAATAAGAATAACATGATTTGTTGTGTGAAATATGGCTCAGAAGAGCAGGCAAAACAATTTGTCCTGCATTCTTTCTTTGTCTTGCTGTAAACAAGGGGGGTTTCTTCTTCTTGGCGACCTTCTTCATTCCATAACCAGTAGTGATTGGAGGAGAGTCCAGGTAGCAACATTCACAATAAACCTGATTTTTGGGAGCATGGACCATCGTTACTACCATAGTATGGCAGCCAGTAATAACAATAAAAATGAGGAACCGATTGAGATTGAGAAATTGCGACCATGCACTATTTGTTTCAGGCATCAAATTCAGTTCTAGGCCACCAAATCAGAAACAGAAGCCAGTGGGGTAGGAAAATGTACTGTGCATCAAAATGTTTGAGTTCAAAATTACAAAGAGGGACCGGTGGAGTCTAGCCCACATGTGTGCGTGATTCCCCAGCAACCCTGAGTCGCGTTTGTGTGATGTGCGATACCCTTCCCAATCAAAAACCAAGTAGAGTAACATGCAGGTATTTGAATGGGTGTCATTTTGTACTATTTGCACAGTGGCGAACCTTCACCACGGTCTGTTCTATTGAAGGAGAAACAGAATGGTCATCAAAATGGAAATAGTGTCGGTTTTTCCGTATCTTTGTATACTTGAATCCATCTTGTTGATGGCCATTGCCGGTCAGAAAATCAGTAGAGTAACATGCTGGCATTCACATTTGGTATTATCTGCACATGCGGACCCTCATCCTCCCTTCTATTGGAGGGGAACAGATGGGTCGGCAAAGGGTCGTCATCATCATCGTTTTTTTGTATTTTTGTAACTCGTGTTCTTTGCAGTACTAGAATTGTCATTTGAATACCCTACCCGATCGAAATCAAAGTAGAGTAACGTGTAGGTATTTGAGCTGGTATCATTTTGTATTATTTGTACAATGGTGAACCTTCATGGTCTGTTATATCCAAGGAGAAACAGAATGGTCGTCAAAACAGAAATGGTGTTCATAGTATCTTTGTAATTTGCCATCCAATAGCCATTTGATTGCCATTCCCGGTCAGCAAATCAGTCAAGCAACATGATGGTGTTTGAATGTGGTAGTATTTGTACATGTGTACCCTCATCTTCCCTTCTATTGGAGGGGAAACAGATGGGTCCGTTGGACATCAGCTCAATTTTTCCATCTCGTCGTCTCGTGTTATTCACAGTAGAATTGCCGTTCAAATACCCTTCCAGCTCCAAATCGAAGTAGAGTAGTAGTACTAGTAATGTGTAGGTATTTGAGTTGGTGTCCTTTTGTACTATTTGTACAGTGGCGAACCTTCATGGTCTGTTCTATTGAAGTAGAAATAGAAGGGCCGCCGTTGCAGCGTGGTGAAATTAATGACATTGGTGATTTCAACGACCGGACTGTCCATCAAAATAATTGTCTTTGCTGTCATTTGGCTGTGTTTTCAGGGTCTTTTGTCGTGTTCTTCTTTTGAAGAGAGTTTCAGTGTGCAGAGCACACATATGTTTATTTCCTGTAGACTTCTACATGGTTTTGGTGCTGGGTATTAATTGTGGTATTTTTATATTGTACACTCACCATACGTCGGAAATACCACAATTGTGGTATTTCACCTGACACTACTGTGACACGTAAGTAGGAATCGTTACGCTTAATGGTACATAATTCTAATGACTATTCCTACTGTTTTTCTCTGTAGAAATCATGTGGTACCCCTCAAAAAACAGAGGTACAGGGCAAATTTCCATACACAGGAGTATTGTTGCATTTTTAGTGGTATAAGACTCCGTGTAACTCTGAAGGAAATACCACAAATACCACAAGTATAGTAGTACTTTAGATGACTGTTGTTCCTTACTCTGTTTCTTTCTAAGAAAACTCCCCGGAGGTGCTTTTCTTTTTACTCACTTTTTTGCTCATTTTTTCCAATGTGACGACCAATAAGACGGCCATGATAAGACGACCGATAAGACGACTACTCGTACTATTATTGCTGCTAAATCAGTCCACTCTCAGTAAGCTACTACTACTAGTGTGCTGTATAATATTTTGGTACTGTATTTAAGTTTGGTCTAGTACATGTCTAAGGGCCCGCTTTTTCGTAGGGTCGATTACTATTCCCGCGCTCCAAAACGCCACTCCAAACGCCGCTGCTGGCTTCCTGCTGCTCCAAAACGCCGCTCCAAACTGTTAATTTCCTTTTGAAACTGGCTGTTGAGCTGATTCATCCAAAGGCGAAGAAGAGCAACAGGGACTGTAGCTGCAGGCCGGTTGAGGTGCCGGTCTGTTGTGATCTAATATTTCTCTGATATCCACTACTATCCTAACTATCGATGACTCAGTCAGTTAGATCTTAGGCTTGTAGTTCTACAGTAGGACACAAGGGTGTCCGATGCAAGGTTTAAGGTTGAATAATCAAATAATCTAAAAGTATGCACTTTATCTTGCTGGGGAGCAAGATAGCACTTTAAAGATGGATCGTGCTGCCGCTAATACAGCACAATATGGATACGAGTATTTTACCGTGTTGAGTAAAAATATCGTGTTATCGCTAATACAACACGTATTTTGTGCAGCAGACAAACAAGTTCGTGAGCAAGCGTCCGAACCTCTGCTGTCTTTTCTTGAAAACAGAACATTTAACAGAAGATAGCAGATGCTAGTATCTGGCATGTGTTCTTTCTTTGATCTCTAAGTATTGAATATTTCGATCGTACGAGTGACGATCATTTTGGCTCACAAGATTGAGCCATTTGGTCAATAATGAGATACTTAGCTCACAAGATCGAGCCATTTGGTCAATAATGAGATACTTAGCTCACCAGATTGAGCCATTTGGTCCATAATGTTAAACATTATGATTCGCGTGCAACCAAACTGGGCGCGTGCAAATAAAGAGGCCGCGCGTGTCTGAAAGAATGAGATACCATTGTACCATTGTTACATATTGCTACGACGGACATGAAAGGAATTTAATACTCCCCATGTGTCCATGGGAAAGCATCCTCTAAGATCCGATGCAATCGTCCTGCAACAAATCACCTGTGTTTCCACAGTAGTGAAAGTGAGGCTTGAGCAATGGATACACTACTGAATGTCCCCAATGCTTGGTGAGAATATCAGCGCAGTTATCCTTGCCTGCAAGATGTTGCATGAGGATGAAACCTCTTGCAATCATGCTTCTAACATAGTGATATGAGAGAATGTGATGCCTCTTGTGGAGCCTTGCATATGGGAATGTAGAGGTTTGGATCATCTTTTCATTGTCTCCCCATGTGTAGGATGTGTCGTGTACTCTAGTACCAAGATATCTGAATGACTGTCGAATGTCAACAATTTGCTCAATGCAGGTTCTAGCAGATACAAACTCAGCGCCAAAGGTGGCTGTTTCAGATGTTGCTTGCTTCTTGGAGAACCACATGATGGGGGTCTTGTTGGCAAAATGGAGAATACCAGTTACAGCCTTGCCGCTTAAGATGTCATGCATTAAGTTGGCATCATAGAAATGTGAAAGCACGACTACCTTGCCTAAGGGTTTAGGAGCATCACTTGGTAGATCTTCAGAGTGCTCCCCATATACGGTATTGGACCAGTCTGTATTGGTACCTTCAGTGAGGACAAAATTGGGTATGCCCACTCTGAATCTGATTTTGAAGTGCCAAAACTTGGAGATGTAACCGTAGATTCTTTTGGCCCTATTGAGATGTCCTTCCCTAGGTTGCACTCGGAAGCTTGATAGTGTCATGACAGCAGTTTGTACATCAAAACGTCCAATAGCGATGACCCATTGAAGTGATCCAATCATGCTTTGATACTTTTGGATATCAGTATCACCTAGGAATGATGATGAGTCTAGCTCTGGGTGATCTTTCTCAGCAAGGGGCGAATGGAATCTGGTGGTAGGTTTGCAGCCAAACATTTGTTCGTATGAAGCCTCCATTTTCTCGATAAACTTGATAGGGTTCATGCAGAGCACACCATGTTCATCCCTTTCAAAACCACATCCCAAATGAAAGTTCATTGGTCCAGAACCCTTTAATTTGAAATTATAAGGTTCAGACTGTAGGATGACCAGGAACGTTTCGGGGTTGGCCATACATAAGCATAGGTTGTCAATATATGTGCATATGAGCTCATACACTGGCTCCCCATACTTGTTGATGCCAGGCTTGATGAAGATTTCAGGCTCTGCCTTGGATCTTTCAAAACTTAGTTCGACGAGGCAGGCAGCAAGTAGATCACCAAAACACTTTCCAGATGATCGAAGTCCATATAGAGCCTTGTAAATCACTAGAAGGTGGCCTTCGAGTGGTCCAAAGTCCGCACCAGCCTTGATACATACTTTCTCACAGGTGACAGCTTCGAGGTATGCATTACCAATGTCAGTTCCCCATGCTTCTAAGCTATTCAGCTCAGCAAGGAATAGGCACATTCGCAGGCCACTAAGGGAAAGGTGTTGCATTGGCTACATCAAACTGGATGGCTTCTTCATGGTTGCGAGGTACTTTGAATCCATACTGGTACTGAGGAGCAGTGCAAAAGGATCGAAGCTTGGCTTGGTGGATTAGCCTGTCTAGCTTCTTGGTATATTTGGCCACAGTAACAGGATCGTCGGCAGCTACATTGGATAGGGGTTCATAGGTACGCTCCATATTTTCCCATTCAATCCATAGGTTGTATTTGGAACCTTTGTATTGAGGATGCTTGCTGTCAAGCGGGCCTTGATGACCTAGAATGCGTCGAAACGACCAAAGTTTGCCATCTTCTTGAGTGACATCCCTGTGGATATAATTCATTACATCATTGTAGGCAATGATATCTTCAAGCTCATCATCTGTATGCTTGCACTTGAACTTGATGAAGTCCTTGTTTTGCTCAAGACTGTTTTCAACGACAACAACTGTCATTCTTTTCTGTGTGCCATCAGGGAGGGCCATTAGAAAGGAGCGACCTTGCAAGTTGGCAACAGGGATAGCAGGGATGGTGATGGGTTTGCCATCAGCGTCAAATTGGGCATTGCCTTCTTCATCAGTAACAACTACTTCAGATGGGCCTACAGACGGGGTAGCAGGATTGGTGGGTGGAGGTGTGGCTTCACTAACATCAAAATATGCTAGCTCAGGGGGACCAAAAGCATCTTCAGTGACAGGGGCGCCGCCAGGGGTTTTGCTGAAGATATGATAGGTTGGAGGCCCATCAAGAATCTCCCCATAGTTGTTAGGGGTGGGAGAAGGTACGTAGCTTTGTGTATTAGGAACCTTCGAATAAAGAAAGTTAGGCAAGGATGGCTGTGGGAGACGCGTAGATGATGGGGGCAAAGGATCAGCCGGTGTAGGATGCCGAGAGGAGGGACTGTCACCAAAAGACTTAGGGGTGAGAGAAACATCTTTGGCCTTGCACCATGCAAGAAATCCATCATAAGTGAACAAGCCAGCACGCTTGTTGCGATGCTCAGGGTTTAAAGCAGTGTGGACACCAGAGCGATCAAGGAGCTTGTTGGTGATGGGATCCCAGATCGTAAAACAGAGACTATTGCCAACATGCTCAGCAATACCAACAAAGTGGCCAAGGCATTCAGTGGTCTGGGAGCCAAACGGGGTGTCAGGAGTCTTGTAATAGACAGGTTCAAACCAAAAGAAACTGAGGTAGGGGCTGATGTCACCAAGGGTACCAGTGGCAATGTAGAAGGGCTGTTTGTCGGAAAGAGTGGGATCAGACAAGTGGTTAAAAAGACGGGCAATGTAGGTCATACACAAGAGCCAGAGATGAGGTGGGGTTCCCATAGGGTCCATAATCCTGTTAACAATGCGTTTGAAGGTCTGGTAGCGCCGTTCAAAGAGGTTTTGGTGCTGATGATACGGTTCACTTTGCCATAAGCCAATCCACATCATCTTGAGGTAATCAAGAACACTCCTGCTGGACTGGTAGGATCCATGATCACAAAGAAGCCTGAGAGGTCTGCCCCATTGTCGAACAAAATTTTGGAGACATGGTAGGAAATCAGCAGTACTTCTCATTTCTTCCACATGAATGATATGAGATTTTTGACCGAAGAAAACTTGGGCAAGCTTGGAGCCACCATTGATGGCAGGGGTATCTGAGTATATGACATCAGATAGGACATCGTCATTGAAAGGTCGGACATTCATGGCAGGCTGTGGGGATTGAAACCTTTTAAAGATGTTGCCATCCAGACTAATCTATAGGGAGCCATATTGTGTGGAATTGTTAAAGGTAGCCTTGATGCGATCAAGGGAGACCCATCCAAAGAAGGGCTTCAATGACAAGTAATCCATATCAGTGGGTGATTGAATATGTGGCGCGACAGTGATGTGGTTGGAAGGGGATCGTATGGAACATCGACTGAGGACTTCTTGGTGAATATAATCAGTCGGACTGAGCCAAAAGGATGTATCAGAAGTATCCAATGCCTGGAGGACTGAGGTGGCGCTGCTGGACAGGAATGAGGTGATTGCAGGAGAGGTGCCAAGATTGGCATCGCAAAGCGTGCCAAATTCATCATAATCCTGATATGGGAGCAATGTGGCAAGAGGCGGGTATTTCTGAATGAAGATGTCATCCTGGGGGGTATAGGCGCCATCAAGTACAGATGGGTTCCAATGTTGATCACTTGTCATGACAACATGAGGTAGTCGGGCATATTCTTCACTGGTATACTTGCGCATCGCAGGGTATGGTAATCTATGACGTATATTAAGTGGAAACACATGTCCATCAGTGGTGGTGATCACTTGGGTGCCACCAGCCTTGATGGAGGTATCATCAACGAGCAAGAAGTATGCTTCCATCTGTGGAGAAGATAAGATGGATGGGTGTTGTCCGGTGAAGGCACATTCATGAAAGATGATGATGACTGGTCCTCTGTTGGAAACAGAGTAGGCGCCACACGTTGCAATAGGGATGTTCTGGATCTGGTGATTGTTGATTCCAGTGACATTGACATACCGAGGGGGGATATCCCTAGAGATGAGGCATGCATCATTTCCTATGATACAACCATTCGCGCCTCTTTCAACCATAGCATAACCAGGTGTGGAGACATTAGTTTTGCTAGAGTGATATACAGCAACTAGGGTTGCTGGCAAAACAGGAGATTCACAGTCTGGTGGGGACCAATGGTGGAATTTTGCAGACAGTGAAGGCTGTCCGACAGGAACATAGACATTGCCTTCTTTCTTATAGAGGACATCAGGATTGTTGGCAAGGAATCAAGCTGGGTGTGCAGGGGAAACAGATGATTTGAGTGGCCGGTTATCAGATTGAGAAGATGCCTTGTAGACGCCAGGGGATTCGTGAAACGCGGATCGTGCTGAGGCTTCCTCTGTAGATGTAAGTTCCTGCTCAGAATGATGTTCATAAGCGCGCCGTGTGATGGGCTTGCTGGAATTAGGATCTGGAGCAGGTGCTATATCTAGGAGTTCTGTCCGTAGGCTTGCGACAAGTTTCTTCTTGTCATCTGTGGTGAAACCGAGCCAATGCTTCATACCATGCTTGGAGAGTACCGACCAAACTGGAGATGGTAACCTGGTGCTTGGGTCTAGGGTTCTTCCAGCTTTGTACACAGCATAGTCCTGATAATCGCCAAAAAATTCAATAGGGGGCAAATAGGAAGATGTATCATCTGAGATGCCTGAATACGTGGAGTGTGTCATAGATGAAAGGTCATGGGTATGTGCCTTGACAGATGCTCGACTGCTAGGCTGTGTTAGCGATGCTTGAGAATCCAATCGGGTGGCTTCGAGGAGAAGAGTATTCTTGAGCTCATTGATAGCAATAGCTTCATGTTGTCGAAAACAAATCATATCATGTGACTCAGGTGGATCACTAACTTTTCAGAATTGCTCACTGAGCTGGAAACTGCTACTGCAGGCCTTACATAGATGCGTTTTGACAGTATCATAGTCAAGTGGTTGCTGTGGATCCCGGAGTTTGTCAAGGTGCTCTAACTGTGCAAACCACTGAGTGATGAACTTGACTTTGGAGTCTTTCCATGACCTCAGATCAATATCCAGTAGCTTCTGCATGATGATAGAGGTGTCGTATACCTTGGACTTGGACTTGTCGTGTAGAGCCACAAAATCAAAGAAGGCTTGTCTGCCATCCCTTGTGCTCGTATGACTTAGCACGCATGAGGAGGAGAGCTCACTCTGGAATACATGGAGGACAAGAGTCCAGAAGAATGCACACTGCTTGTTGTGAAGTGCCTTGGTGTATCCTGTGAGGGGAAGGTCAGGCCAGTTGGGGTCAAGGAATGTAGCAATATCAATGTCAGTTGTTTCCAGTTTGGCCTTAAATTTTACAAGCCAATGCTCGAATTTTGCGTCATTTTGCAGTGCAGGGAAGGTAGTCTCATCTTGTGATTTCCTGATCCAAGATTCATATTTTAGCTGATCAATTGGCTTTGTTGACCGGTTTGTTGCTCCATCTGATCTACGGTCTTCCACTACTACTCTATCGGCCGTGGAGTCGCGTCTAGCCCTGACCATTCCACTCCAATATTCCTTGAAGGCCTCTTTGGTGTAATGGACGCGATTTTCCCAGTCTAGGCCTTGTTCAGTGAGGAGTCGGCCAAAATCAACAAATCGCTGTAGCTTTATCTGAACATGCTGGGTGAGGGATACTCTTGTTCCCCTATCTTGATATGTTAGGTCATTGATCTCCTCTATGAATAGGAAATTCAACCACGTTGTATACTGGCCAGCAATGAGTGCTTCACAGAGGGTGCTGTTGGATTCCTTTGGGACATCGAAAGAGTCGCGCAGGAAGGTGGCTAGTTCTTGGCCGAATGAAGGGAAGAGATCTGAGATGGAGATGTTGTCCTCCTCATCCACTTGATTTGGATCATCCTGTTGGCCGGTGGGCATTTTTGCAGGTGGTGTTAGAGGTAACCAAGTTGCCGCGCTGCCAGGACGAAGGGAGAGGAACCGTCCGGTGGTCTTGCTTCTTGTCCTTCCTCCACGAGGATTGCTCATATGTTTGTGATGTAATTAGATCAGAGAATGATTGATTGTCGTCCGTAGCCGAGCCAATCAATAGTCTTCTGTTGGGTTGGGTTTCTGGTGCTTAGCACAATCAAATGATGGGCGTCGATGTTTCCTTGATATGTAATCGTACCAGAGAACTATCGATTGTTGGCCGTAGTCGTTCGTTCAATGATCTGCTGTCGTATTTTATCCGGGAATGTGATTCTTGGATGGAGGGATTGCTGTTGGCGTGTCCAATGCAACTGGCTTCTATTAAAGACCTCAACTTGTTCGGTTGTGTCTTTGCTATGTAATCGGATTAGAGAACTATCGATCGTTGTCCGTAGTCAAGTCGATTGATGATCTGCTGTCGGATTGCTTCTTCGTTGAGTGCTTCTATTGCTGTCTTCTTCTGCAAGCTTCAACAAGCTTGCGACTGTTAATCTGTTAATTTCCTTTTGAAACTGGCTGTTGAGCTGATTCATCCAAAGGCGAAGAAGAGCAACAGGGACTGTAGCTGCAGGCTGGTTGAGGTGCCGGTTTGTTGTGATCTAATATTTCTCTGATATCCACTATGATTGAACGTTGGTTCAATCAGATCTATCCTAACTATCGATGACTCAGTCAGTTAGATCTTAGGCTTGTAGTTCTACAGTAGGACACAAGGGTGTCCGATGCAAGGTTTAAGGTTGAATAATCAAATAATCTAAAAGTATGCGCTTTATCTTGCTGGGGAGCAAGATAGCACTTTAAAGATGGATCGTGCTGCCGCTAATACAGCACGATATGGATACGAGTATTTTACCGTGTTGAGTAAAAATATCGTGTTATCGCTAATACAACACGTATTTTGTGCAGCAGACAAACAAGTTCGTGAGCAAGCGTCCGAACCTCTGCTGTCTTTTCTTGAAAACAGAACATTTAACAGAAGATAGCAGATGCTAGTATCTGGCATGTGTTCTTTCTTTGATCTCTAAGTATTGAATATTTTGATCGTACGAGTGACGATCATTTTGGCTCACAAGATTGAGCCATTTGGTCAATAATGAGATACTTAGCTCACAAGATCGAGCCATTTGGTCAATAATGAGATACTTAGCTCACCAGATTGAGCCATTTGGTCCATAATGTTAAACATTATGATTCGCGTGCAACCAAACTGGGCGCGTGCAAATAAAGAGGCCGCGCGCGTCTGAAAGAATGAGATACCATTGTACCATTGTTACATATTGCTACGCCGGACATGAAAGGAATTGAATACAAACGCCGCTGCTTGCTTCCTGCTGCTCAAAACGCTGCTCGAAACGCTGCTCGAAATGACGCTCGAAACGGCGTTTGATTGCCGTTTGAATACCTTTCCTGATCAAAAACGAAGTAGAGTGATGTGTAGGTATCTGAGTAGGTATCATTTTGTACTATCTGTACAGTGGCAAACCTTCATGGTCTGTTCTATCGAAGGAGAAACAGAAGGGTCGTCAAAACAGAAATGGTGCCCCCCATATCTTCTTAATTCACCATCCGATCCGATAGCCGTTCGATTGCCATTCCAAGTCGAAAAATCAGTAGAGGAACATGATGGTGTTCAAATGTGGTAGTATCTGTACATGTGAACCCTCATCCTCCCTTCTATTGGAGGGGGAATAGATAGGTCGGCATAGTAGGGCCGTTGTCGGCTCGTTTTTTGGTGTCTTTGTGTGTGTTATTTGCCATTGAATTTCCGTTCAAATACCCTTCCCGCTCCAAATTGAAGTAGAGCAATGTGTAGGTATTTGAGTTGGTGTCATTTTGTACTAGTACTTGTACAGTGGTGAACCTTCATGGTATGTTCTATGAAAGGAGAAACAGAAGGGTAGTCAAAATCGAATTAGTGTCGGTTTTTCCGTATCTTTGTATACTTGAATCCCTCTTGTCGATTGCCATTCCAAGTCAAAAAATCAGTAGAGGAACATGATGGTGTTCGAATGTGGTAGTATTTGTACATGTCCACCCTCATCTTCCCTTCTATTGGAGGGGAAATAGATGGGTTGGGGAAGGGCGCGTTGTCAGCTCGTTTTTTTGTACTATCTTTGTCTCCCTTGTTTGCCATTGAATTGCCGTTCAAATACCCTTCCAGATCAAAAAGCAAGTAGCGGAATGTGTAGGTATTTGAGTTGGTGTCATTTTGTACTATTTGTACGGTGATGAACCGTCATGGTCTGTTCTGTGGAAGGAGAAACAGAAGGGTTGATGGAGGGTCGTGAAATTAATGACATTGGTGATTTCGCGGATCGGACTTCCTGTTGTTTGAACGTGAAATCGGTACCAAAATTGCGTCAAGTCTGAAAGAATACAGAAATACAAATAATCCTATTGACTAGATTAATTAAAATGTATGATTTGATTTCATATCTTGGTGGATTAAACTCCAACATCATGTCTTTCTGCCATGCTGGTTGGATGACCTGATGTGTCAATTTTGATTGGTTGGATGACCCGAGGTGTTAATTTTGAGTACCTCAGAATATGTCCCTCAAAAGATTTTTCTTCAACGATCACACATTCACCCATCATGTATACATTGTATGTTTGTACACTTGTGCTTGCGCTGTTTCTCGACACACTCCCATTACTTATATGTTAAATCACAATGTCTGGTTTAGTCATGAACTCAACAGGTAATTCCTATCATGCGCGTCTGCCGGTTCAGTTATTGCTGGCTGGCGTGTTTGCCTGAGCAATCATGTCCTTAGACATGGTGCGCGCCTGCCTTGCCTGCAAGTATGCATTACGGTACGCGGTGTAAGCACTGTTATCTGTGATCCCCATAATAATGTTTCAAAACTTTCGGAAAAGGGATCCCTGTAATGGCTTGGTGAAGTAGTCCGCAATCATCTCCTTTGTTGGGCAGTATTCAATGGTTACTTCCCCTTTGGCCACTCTGGCGGTGATAAAGAAGTATCTAATGTTAATGTGTCTGGTTCTCTTGGTGCTGGAGGCCTTGCCGTTGCGCTTGAGCCAGATGGAGCTTTCATTGTCCTGATAAAGGATGTTTTTGGTTGCAAGTGGTGTGCCGGTAAGTTGCCCTGTCGACGCGATCACGTGTTGCCCTTGAGCAATTAGGAAGTATCTGGCCCAGCATATGAATGACATGTTGTTGTCTACTCCCACCACCTTGGCCTCTGTCAAGCTCTTTGTGTTGATCTTTTGCTTTGTTGAGTTACCTATTATAGCTCCTCCCTGCCCCATCGTCAGCATTCCTCGGGAGTGGCTTCTCATGTCATTATGTACAGCAAACACGGCATCAACATACCAGTATAGGTTTCCTGTGTCATCATGTCCTAATACAAGTGGAAGGAATCGTGTTTCCTTTAGAGATGACAGGACACGCTTCAGTTTCTTTTGGTCATCCACATTGGGCCCCTTCACACAAGTAGTACATAGGAACGCGATGGACGTTTGGATATCAGGCCTTGCCTGTTTGGATGCAAAGAGTAGCTTGGCGACATAGTGGTGGAACACTTCAGCATCATGTTGATTCAGCTTCTTTGATGATTTGTTCACCTGGAACAAGTGATCAGCAGCTGGGGTGACCACCTCACATCCATCAAGTTCCGTTGGTAGCCCTTGAAGGATGTCCTCGATGTAATTGAACATGGTGAATTTCACCTTGCCTGTTTTGGTGTAGTCAATTGTCATCCCCACATAGTCATGGATCTTGCCTCTTGTCTCAGTGAGTGGAGATATCTTCCCAAATTCCTTGTTGAGGTCTGCAATCACTTGGGTCACCACGCCTGGATCTTTGTGGGAGATCTTGAGGTCATCTACGTGCCACACAATGGTGTATTGATGGCCATTGATCATTTTGTTCACTGTGCATCGATCGTATGGATTGGGCTCACATCCCTGTCCAATCAGTTCCCTGGAGAGTTTCTTCCAGAACAATAGAGCTGCCCGGAGTGTTCCATAGATCGCCTTCCGCGCCTTGCCAATGAGGGCCTTTTTCCATTCTTCATGGTAATCATATTGGGCCCGTACAATTTTGGGTCCACATGGCATAGGAGTTCAGCCATTGTCCCATCCAGCTTGATGTAGACGTCCTCTCCCTCTGGCATATCAGTCTGGAGGAAGGCTCTGGGTATATCAACTGCTGTGGCCACATTCCGCCCCTCGATCACATCAATCATACAGGAGAGCATCAGGGCGTACAGGGAGAATGTGGGAGAAGTGGAGTCCTCTTTGGTGATAAACTCTTGCTGGGGCCTACCATCTGCGCATCTGCGGCCCTTGACTTTTTCTGTCTTTTCCTTTTGAGAAACATCAGATATTGGAGGGACTGTCAGACCATCTCTCTGGTGAGTGTCTTGGGGTCCATAACTTTGATCACCCCTCTGTTGTGTAGCTGTTGTAGCTCGGACAGCACAGCATCGATTCCTTCTTCACCAAACACCTTGATGCCTTGGTTTACCCCCTATTGCTTAGTTACTTGAGTCGCATCTAGATTGTTGTAGAACTCGATCGCTTGAAGGACCATCATCATGGAGGTGTGCTGTCCTGCAATTGCTCTAATCGTGTTGCTGTATCCTGCAGTGAAACCACTCCTTTCTCTGTATTTGGATGTGTACCCTTCTGGTTACCCAAACTTGTTGTGTGATCGAGTGACCTAAGGCCATAGTCTAGACATATAGTCCTCTTCCTCGGGTACTTGCTTGGCTGTGACATGTTGGGTGTTGCGATTGGGTTCATCTGCGCCATCCAGTCTGGCTTCATCGGCTTGTCCCGTTTCTTCATCCACTATGTTGTTGTTGTCCGGGGGAAGCGGCGCAATAGCTTGTGCATCCACTCCTACTTCAGAGGAGTTGGCGTGTGCCCTCTTTGGTTTGGTTGGTGGTGCGTCCACTCCTCCCTGCTCAGGGTGTGTGGCGTGGTTGTAATCAATATTGTCTTCTAAAGGCAGTAGTTGGTTGGAATCAGCCACGGCCTCATCTTCATCTATAATGCTGACAAGACTTTCCTTGTCATTATCCTGGTAGTTATCGACATATGATTGATTGGATGCATCATCATCATCTTGATTATCTTCTGTATCCAAGTCAAGGATAGTGATGGGTCTCTTGGTTTCAAACTCCAGTCCTGTAGGCATCCCCTGCTCCAGTGCGTTGTACTCTAGTTTATCTATAACTGCCTGAGGCATTGGAATGGCTGTGGCTCTTTGTCTGTGAATCCGTTGTCCTCCTGTGTTTACATCATAGACATAGAACCCATCAGTCAGTTGCCCCGTGGGTCTTAAGTACACGGCATTGACTGTCCTTGGTTTCATGGTGTTGTTTGTGTCTTCACAGTGTGCCTGGAACTGGAACTTGCGGTGGGTCTGGGCATTGCAGGCCACCCCTGTCATCAGCTCTTCGGCTGACATGGTGGATGACACCCCAGTAGTTCTGCAGCTTAGCAAGAAAGTTGTTGCATACACTAGCTTGATTAGGCACCAACGTGGGAGCCGGTTCACTGGGATATGGTTTATGACACACCAAATGTTCTCCTTCAGTGTTCTGTTGCTTCTCTCAATGGTAGGCTCGTGTTGTCCGGCTGGCACACAGTGCACTGTGATGGGGTATTCCATGTCCAGCAGGCTCTCACGAATGCATTCAAATTGGTTGCCTGCATGGATCTGGGCAACGCGGAGCCCCCGAGACGCATATTGTCCTGCTATGGCCCTTATGGTCTTGGCCAGTATATGTTGCTTCATGTTGTTGATTGCTACTGCCGTGCGGAAATGAATATGGCGGGAAATGGAGACAAGAAACTGGATCCCATTTACAGTGATGATGTCAACACATAATACCACATCTTGATAGGCCTTCTGGATACTGTCAGGGATTGGTGTGATGTCTTCTCTGGTGTGTGGAGCCTGTTGCTGCACGCTCTTTCCTTTGAGGATGCTCATGTGTTTGCCATAGATATCTGTCATTATTTTGATGTCTCTTCTGGTTATTGGGCAATCCTTAATGATGTTATTGGGCAATCCTTAATGATGTTATTGTCAATCATCTTGATGAGCTCTTGAGAGGTTGGGAAACCAAGGACCTCCTGCATATCATGTGCTTTCTTTGCTCTGGAGCAGTCTAGGGCAGAATACGAGTTGGCCTTCCCCTTCACTGTGTCTAGAGCCAGTACTGTGCCATTGTGTTCTCGCATGTCACAGTAGTAGAGGTTGCATGCAGATCTCTGGAATATTCTGGTTCCCCCATCCTTGTGGACATAAAGAGCATTGTCGATACTGGTGTCCGCAGTTACTCAATATTGGTCCAACACTAGGGCCAGGGACAACACATTGGCTAACCCTTCTTCATAGAACCACACGACACCAAACCCAGGGAGGCCGGCTATGATTCTGGTCTTGTACACTCCTGAGTTGCAGTGGATGTTCATGAAGCCACCATTTGGTGCCAGTCAAATATTGGTGACCAGGGCTGGATTGACTATGAGGCTGAGAGATGATTGGCTGTTGAGGAGAATCCAGTACGGGCTCACTCCCCCTTCAGATTTGGATTGGCTGAAGAGATACTCCACATCCCGACCGAAGCAGTAACTTGAGTCACTGGGTGAGGACTGTTCCTCTTCGGTGGTCCGTCGGACCAGGTCCGGGATACTACTGCTGTGGCAGCTACTAGTCGTGTAGTTGCTGTCATCAGTTGATTCCGATGAGACAGTGGAGGAGGATGTTGGGAATCTGTTTGTTTCTGGATGGTCTTGTGAGACCATCCCAATATTCAGGAACATATATGTTGTCTGCTGGGATGGGGTAAACGCCTCACCAGACTTGACTGCAGTCACGAGGAGTTGCCTGCTGTGTTGATCAGTCGATAGGTTGGCTGCTTCAGCTCCCTGTTGCACGAGTAGGGTCAATTCTTGGTTGGATTGCTCTTCCTTCTTTCTTCTGGAGTCCCTCTGTTTCCCATTGTCACCTGAGGGTCCGGTGCAATTGCTGCCCCGGGATTGACTTGGTTTCTTGGAGTTCTTGAAGGCCACAACCATGTCTAGGGCCTCCACACTTGAGGTTGGGTAGTTGTTCTGTTGTAGGGCATAGTAATTGGCAAGTACCTGTTGAAGGTTACTGCTGTCCGTGTCAGATCCCTCAACAATGAGTGCGGCAAGGGCTCTTTGTTCCACTGCATGATCGATTGCTGTTCTTGTGGTTCCCCCAAGGGAGAGTTATGCTGGGTAGTCATATGATGAGTACAGAGGATTGGATTCCAGTTCGTATGTTACTGTGGCTTTGCAGACAAGGGTGCCCCCTAGGGACTTGACCACGTCAAGACGTCAAGATTCTCTTTCATCATCTTCACATACAATGCTGCATCGAGATTCCTTTGTTGTGTGCACAGTAGCTTTCGGATGGCTCTGAGCATGTTTGTGACTGGGTGTACCTTGGTCCGGCTTGGTTGGAAGCATAGATTGCGCATTGCCTTGAGGAGCTCCACGAGGCACTTGGATGTGTCGATAGTTCTCCATGATTTCAGCCCCTTGGGTTTGGCCTTCATCCCATCGTCGATTTGGCGGAGTGCCAGTCGGTACATCTTCTCCATATCTTGTTGGTATTGGATCCATTCATCTGCTTTCTTCTTTAGCTCTTCTTTGTACATGTCCATCAGCGTTTCCTTCAGCCCTGGCACCTCCACCATTTGCATGATCTGTGTTACCGGGTCAGTTACCGCTGTGGAGTACTCCGCTGCTGTGGGCTTGGTTGGTTTAAAGTCCTTCTGTTTGAACTGGATTAAGTGCTTGATGGATGATCCTACCTGCAGGATATATTTCAATCCTCCGAGTGTGCCAAGCCTGTCCTTGAGTTCATTGCAATGTTTGGCATTTGCATCTTCAGGGATCAGTCTGTTTGTGTCCGAGGAATCTGTCAGGATTCCTTTTGGGTCCATTTGGGTTCTTCGCCTTGGTAGTAGGTTGCTGGCCGTTGGGTGTGGCATCGTTGGCCTTAGGCGGTGGCTTTGCCGCCATGCTGGAGTAGGAAGTCTTAGTTTCCACCATTCTTGTATTCGATGTTGAATATTTGCTGTTAGTCTCTCGCACTGTCTTTGAGTGTAGATACCACGTGATACTTTTTAATTAATGTTGTTTGAATGTGAAATTGGTACCAAAATTACGTCAAAATACAGAAATACAAATAATCCTATTGACTAGATTAATTAAAAAGTACGATTTGATTTCATATCTTGGTGGATTAAACTCCAACATCATGTCTTTCTGCCATGCTGGTTGGATGACCAGATGTGTCAATTTTGATTGGTTGGATGACCCGAGGTTTTAATTTTGAGTACCTCAGAATATGCCCCCCAAAAGATTTTTCTTCAACGATCACCACACATTCACCCATCATGTATATTGTATGTTCATACACTCGTGCTTGCGCTGTTTCTCAACACTTCCCATAAAAAAAATGTCTTCGGAGTGAGTTTTTCGGTGTGTTTTCAGGGTTCATTTCACTTGTTCTTTTTTTGAAGAGACTTCAGTGTGCGGAGCACACATATGTTTATTTCCTGTAGACTTGCAAATGGTTTTGGTACTGGGTATTAATTGTGGTATTTTTATATTGTACACTCACCGTACTCCTGTCGGAAGACGTGGATTAGTGAAGTAGGTTTGCTCGGGAAAATAGATTGCAGCTGCCCAACGAAGTACGAAGATCACCACTAAGTAACAGTGTAGATTATGGAGAACCGAAGAAGATTATGGATAGCTGAAGGAATTGAGCTAAGTAGATTACTCACAGTGACTTACTCAGCGAATAAAAAGGTAGATTAGCAAAGTACCGTACTCGTACCGGTATAATTCGATGACATTTCTTTCAGCTTTCTCAATGTGCAATTGTGCAAATGTTTTCTACTTGCGCCTGCAAATTTCCAAACGGCCCAAGTGAGGCTGCGGGAAATACCGGTAGGTACGTTTCCCGCAAATCCAACTTTCTTTGCGGGAAATTACGACCTTCCAGATTCTTTAATACTGGACTCCGATAGTGAGTGATTCCCACCAGATGAAAGTGAATAGAATCGAAAGTTAATAAAAAGTATATAGAATGGATACTTTTTTATCACACCCAACGGATGAATACTTTTATTAACTGCCAAATTTGGAATTTGTAATCCCTAAAGAAGAAACAGTAACTCTCTGTTTAATCACTACCCGCGCCACCTACCGGCCTGTTTTGGCAAGCAAGCCTGTTAAGTATTCAAGGATGGCATTCGATGATATCAGTCTTTTACGAGGCCTTTCCTTGATCAGAATATATGGAATAAATGAAGTCCATTCCGATCCGGTATTGATTTTCATGATTGCAATAAGTAACTTCCTCACGGGCTCCTATATGTACTATTTTGAATGCACATATGGGCTCCAAGTGTTTACTTATTGATCTGGTTTTTGAGGATGCCTTGGTTCGAATCTTTTAACCCGTTTCTTTTGCACCCTTAAGTGAAATTGTTTTTACCACTTAACAACAACAGAGGCATATGACTGATTCGTCCGTTGGATGACTGAAATCTTTGATTTTAAGATTCCGTTGAAATTTATTCAGTGTTAAAAAAGTGAATAAAAACTGTCAGTCGGACACATGTCGACTGACAAATTTTATTCAGAAATGAATAAATCTATGTAGAAAACACATACTTTTTATGTGTTTTTTCATTAATTTTATTCGTTTTCATCTGGTGGGAATCACTCAATAGTAATAAAAATAATGATGATCATACCGTACGGTAAGTGTTTACGTCCTTCGTGGTACTTTGTACACTTACGATTGCTTCGTACTGTAATCCACGACCTAACCAAACAGAGCAGGACCCTTTTGCAATGTACCGTATTGTGACAATCGAGTGATCGAGGAGGAGGATGACCTGAACGTTCCGGCTGATCTTCGAAGCGGGTCAACGAGCGTCACAACAAGACCCAACAGAGTCACCGACCCAAATAATAGTCTACGAAGGGAGTATGTACCGTACTTCGTAATACTACCGGTACGAGTACATACTACTAGTACGAACTGCACACTAACATAATAATAATATTATTATGATCCAGGGCCCTACCGGTAGGGTACGAATGGGAATAAGAAAAATTGCATAATAAATACGGTGAGTGTACAAGATAAAAATACCACAATTAATACCCAGTACCATAACCATGTAGAAGTCTACAGGAAATAAACATATGTGTGCTTCGCACACCGATGTCCCTTCAAAAAAAGAACAAGACAAAAGACCCTGAAAACACACCGAAAAACTCACTCCTAAGACAATTTTTTTTATGGGAAGTCCGATCATCGAAATCACGAATGTCGGCCCATGATCGACCCTTCTGTTTCTCCTTCCATAGAACAGACCATGAAGGTCCGCCACTGTACAAATAGTACTACAAAATGACACCAACTCAAATACCTACACATTCCTCTACTTGGTTTTCGATCCGGAAGGGTATGTTAATGGCAATTCTACTGCGAATAACACACAAAGATACGTACAAAAAAACGAGCCGACAACGCGCCCTTCCCCAACCCATCTGTTTCCCCTCCAATAGAAGGGAAGATGAGGGTTCACATGTACAAATACTACCACATTCGAACACCATCATGTTCCTCTACTGATTTTTTGACTTGGAATGGCAATCAACAAGAGGGATTCAAGTATACGAAGATACGGAAAAACCGACACTATTTCGATTTTGACGACCCTTCTGTTTCTCCTTCCATAGAACAGACCATGAAGGTTCACCACTGTACAAGTAGTACAAAAGGACACCAACTCAAATACCTACACAATCCGCTACTTGGTTTTCGATCCGGAAGGGTATTTGAACCGCAATTCTACTGCAAATAACACACAAAGATACAAAAAATCGACGACGATGACGGCCCTTCTCCGACCCATCTGTTTCCCCTCCAATAGAAGGGATGATGGGGGCGCACATGTAGAAAAACTACCACATTCGAACGCCAGCATGTTCCTCTACTGATTTGCTGACCTGGAATGGCAATCAAATGGCTATCGGATGGCTATTTGGATGGCGAATCACAAAGATACGGACACCATTTTGATTTTGACGACCCTTCTGTTTCTCCTTCGATAGAACAGACCATGAAGGTTTGCCACTGTACAAATAGTACAAAATGATACCTACTCAGATACCTACACATCACTCTACTTCGTTTTCGATCAGGAAGGGTATTCAAATGACAATCAAACGCCATTTCAAGCGCCGTTTCAAGCGCCGTTTTGAGCAGCAGCAAGCAGAGGCATTTGGAGCGGCGTTTTGGAGCAGTAGTAGGAAGCCAGCAGCGGCGTTTGGAGCGGCGTTTTGGAGCAGCAGGAAGCCAGCAGCCAGCAGCGGCGTTTTGGAGCGGCGTTTTGGAGGATCAGCAGGAAGAAGCCAGCAGCGGCGTTTTCAAGCGGCGTTTTCAGGACGACAAGAAATCATGTTACGATCAAAATGAATGAACGTTGCCACCAAGCAGGTAGGCACTAGATACTACACAGTAGACTAAAGTAAAATACAGTACCAAAATATTATACAGCACACTAGTATTAGCTTACTCAGAGGGGCGGGACCGATTTAGCAGCAATAATAGGGGGGATAGGCGCTTACTATTGTTTTATCATCATCGTCACCATTTTGAAAAAGTGAGCGAAAAAATGTGTCACGAAACAAGCACCTCCGGGGACATTTCTTAGAAAGAAACAGAGTAAGGAACAACAGTCATCTAAAGTACTTGTGGTATTTGTGGTATTTCCTTAAGAGTTACACGGAGTCTTATACCACTAAAAATGCAACAATACTGTGTATGGAAATTCGACCGGTACACATGTTTTTTCAGGGGTACGACATGATTTCTACAGAGAAAAAACAGTAGAAATAGTCATTAGAGGTATGTACCATTAAGCGTACCGGTTTCTACTTACGTGCCACAGTAGTCCCAGGCTAAATACCACAATTGTGGTATTTCCGACGTATGGTGAGTGTACAAGATAAAAATACCACAATTAATACCCAGTACCATAACCATGTAGAAGTCTACAGGAAATAAACATATGTGTGCTTTGCACACCGATGTCCCTTCAAAAAAAGAACAAGACAAAAGACCCTGAAAACACACCGAAAAACTCACTCCTAAGACAATTTTTTTTATGGGAAGTCCGATCATCGAAATCACGAATGTCGGCCCATGATCGACCCTTCTGTTTCTCCTTCCATAGAACAGACCATGAAGGTCCGCCACTGTACAAATAGTACTACAAAATGACACCAACTCAAATACCTACACATTCCTCTACTTGGTTTTCGATCCGGAAGGGTATGTTAATGGCAATTCTACTGCGAATAACACACAAAGATACGTACAAAAAAACGAGCCGACAACGCGCCCTTCCCCAACCCATCTGTTTCCCCTCCAATAGAAGGGAAGATGAGGGTTCACATGTACAAATACTACCACATTCGAACACCATCATGTTCCTCTACTGATTTTTTGACTTGGAATGGCAATCAACAAGAGGGATTCAAGTATACGAAGATACGGAAAAACCGACACTATTTCGATTTTGACGACCCTTCTGTTTCTCCTTCCATAGAACAGACCATGAAGGTTCACCACTGTACAAGTAGTACAAAAGGACACCAACTCAAATACCTACACAATCCGCTACTTGGTTTTCGATCCGGAAGGGTATTTGAACCGCAATTCTACTGCAAATAACACACAAAGATACAAAAAATCGACGACGATGACGGCCCTTCTCCGACCCATCTGTTTCCCCTCCAATAGAAGGGATGATGGGGGCGCACATGTAGAAAAACTACCACATTCGAACGCCAGCATGTTCCTCTACTGATTTGCTGACCTGGAATGGCAATCAAATGGCTATCGGATGGCTATTTGGATGGCGAATCACAAAGATACGGACACCATTTTGATTTTGACGACCCTTCTGTTTCTCCTTCGATAGAACAGACCATGAAGGTTTGCCACTGTACAAATAGTACAAAATGATACCTACTCAGATACCTACACATCACTCTACTTCGTTTTCGATCAGGAAGGGTATTCAAATGACAATCAAACGCCATTTCAAGCGCCGTTTCAAGCGCCGTTTTGAGCAGCAGCAAGCAGAGGCATTTGGAGCGGCGTTTTGGAGCAGTAGTAGGAAGCCAGCAGCGGCGTTTGGAGCGGCGTTTTGGAGCAGCAGGAAGCCAGCAGCCAGCAGCGGCGTTTTGGAGCGGCGTTTTGGAGGATCAGCAGGAAGAAGCCAGCAGCGGCGTTTTCAAGCGGCGTTTTCAGGACGACAAGAAATCATGTTACGATCAAAATGAATGAACGTTGCCACCAAGCAGGTAGGCACTAGATACTACACAGTAGACTAAAGTAAAATACAGTACCAAAATATTATACAGCACACTAGTATTAGCTTACTCAGAGGGGCGGGACCGATTTAGCAGCAATAATAGGGGGGATAGGCGCTTACTATTGTTTTATCATCATCGTCACCATTTTGAAAAAGTGAGCGAAAAAATGTGTCACGAAACAAGCACCTCCGGGGACATTTCTTAGAAAGAAACAGAGTAAGGAACAACAGTCATCTAAAGTACTTGTGGTATTTGTGGTATTTCCTTAAGAGTTACACGGAGTCTTATACCACTAAAAATGCAACAATACTGTGTATGGAAATTCGACCGGTACACATGTTTTTTCAGGGGTACGACATGATTTCTACAGAGAAAAAACAGTAGAAATAGTCATTAGAGGTATGTACCATTAAGCGTACCGGTTTCTACTTACGTGCCACAGTAGTCCCAGGCTAAATACCACAATTGTGGTATTTCCGACGTATGGTGAGTGTACAAGATAAAAATACCACAATTAATACCCAGTACCATAACCATGTAGAAGTCTACAGGAAATAAACATATGTGTGCTTTGCACACCGATGTCCCTTCAAAAAAAGAACAAGACAAAAGACCCTGAAAACACACCGAAAAACTCACTCCTAAGACAATTTTTTTTATGGGAAGTCCGATCATCGAAATCACGAATGTCGGCCCATGATCGACCCTTCTGTTTCTCCTTCCATAGAACAGACCATGAAGGTCCGCCACTGTACAAATAGTACTACAAAATGACACCAACTCAAATACCTACACATTCCTCTACTTGGTTTTCGATCCGGAAGGGTATGTTAATGGCAATTCTACTGCGAATAACACACAAAGATACGTACAAAAAAACGAGCCGACAACGCGCCCTTCCCCAACCCATCTGTTTCCCCTCCAATAGAAGGGAAGATGAGGGTTCACATGTACAAATACTACCACATTCGAACACCATCATGTTCCTCTACTGATTTTTTGACTTGGAATGGCAATCAACAAGAGGGATTCAAGTATACGAAGATACGGAAAAACCGACACTATTTCGATTTTGACGACCCTTCTGTTTCTCCTTCCATAGAACAGACCATGAAGGTTCACCACTGTACAAGTAGTACAAAAGGACACCAACTCAAATACCTACACAATCCGCTACTTGGTTTTCGATCCGGAAGGGTATTTGAACCGCAATTCTACTGCAAATAACACACAAAGATACAAAAATCGACGACGATGACGGCCCTTCTCCGACCCATCTGTTTCCCCTCCAATAGAAGGGATGATGGGGGCGCACATGTAGAAAAACTACCACATTCGAACGCCAGCATGTTCCTCTACTGATTTGCTGACCTGGAATGGCAATCAAATGGCTATCGGATGGCTATTTGGATGGCGAATCACAAAGATACGGACACCATTTTGATTTTGACGACCCTTCTGTTTCTCCTTCGATAGAACAGACCATGAAGGTTTGCCACTGTACAAATAGTACAAAATGATACCTACTCAGATACCTACACATCACTCTACTTCGTTTTCGATCAGGAAGGGTATTCAAATGACAATCAAACGCCATTTCAAGCGCCGTTTCAAGCGCCGTTTTGAGCAGCAGCAAGCAGAGGCATTTGGAGCGGCGTTTTGGAGCAGTAGTAGGAAGCCAGCAGCGGCGTTTGGAGCGGCGTTTTGGAGCAGCAGGAAGCCAGCAGCCAGCAGCGGCGTTTTGGAGCGGCGTTTTGGAGGATCAGCAGGAAGAAGCCAGCAGCGGCGTTTTCAAGCGGCGTTTTCAGGACGACAAGAAATCATGTTACGATCAAAATGAATGAACGTTGCCACCAAGCAGGTAGGCACTAGATACTACACAGTAGACTAAAGTAAAATACAGTACCAAAATATTATACAGCACACTAGTATTAGCTTACTCAGAGGGGCGGGACCGATTTAGCAGCAATAATAGGGGGGATAGGCGCTTACTATTGTTTTATCATCATCGTCACCATTTTGAAAAAGTGAGCGAAAAAATGTGTCACGAAACAAGCACCTCCGGGGACATTTCTTAGAAAGAAACAGAGTAAGGAACAACAGTCATCTAAAGTACTTGTGGTATTTGTGGTATTTCCTTAAGAGTTACACGGAGTCTTATACCACTAAAAATGCAACAATACTGTGTATGGAAATTCGACCGGTACACATGTTTTTTCAGGGGTACGACATGATTTCTACAGAGAAAAAACAGTAGAAATAGTCATTAGAGGTATGTACCATTAAGCGTACCGGTTTCTACTTACGTGCCACAGTAGTCCCAGGCTAAATACCACAATTGTGGTATTTCCGACGTATGGTGAGTGTACAAGATAAAAATACCACAATTAATACCCAGTACCATAACCATGTAGAAGTCTACAGGAAATAAACATATGTGTGCTTTGCACACCGATGTCCCTTCAAAAAAAGAACAAGACAAAAGACCCTGAAAACACACCGAAAAACTCACTCCTAAGACAATTTTTTTTATGGGAAGTCCGATCATCGAAATCACGAATGTCGGCCCATGATCGACCCTTCTGTTTCTCCTTCCATAGAACAGACCATGAAGGTCCGCCACTGTACAAATAGTACTACAAAATGACACCAACTCAAATACCTACACATTCCTCTACTTGGTTTTCGATCCGGAAGGGTATGTTAATGGCAATTCTACTGCGAATAACACACAAAGATACGTACAAAAAAACGAGCCGACAACGCGCCCTTCCCCAACCCATCTGTTTCCCCTCCAATAGAAGGGAAGATGAGGGTTCACATGTACAAATACTACCACATTCGAACACCATCATGTTCCTCTACTGATTTTTTGACTTGGAATGGCAATCAACAAGAGGGATTCAAGTATACGAAGATACGGAAAAACCGACACTATTTCGATTTTGACGACCCTTCTGTTTCTCCTTCCATAGAACAGACCATGAAGGTTCACCACTGTACAAGTAGTACAAAAGGACACCAACTCAAATACCTACACAATCCGCTACTTGGTTTTCGATCCGGAAGGGTATTTGAACCGCAATTCTACTGCAAATAACACACAAAGATACAAAAAATCGACGACGATGACGGCCCTTCTCCGACCCATCTGTTTCCCCTCCAATAGAAGGGATGATGGGGGCGCACATGTAGAAAAACTACCACATTCGAACGCCAGCATGTTCCTCTACTGATTTGCTGACCTGGAATGGCAATCAAATGGCTATCGGATGGCTATTTGGATGGCGAATCACAAAGATACGGACACCATTTTGATTTTGACGACCCTTCTGTTTCTCCTTCGATAGAACAGACCATGAAGGTTTGCCACTGTACAAATAGTACAAAATGATACCTACTCAGATACCTACACATCACTCTACTTCGTTTTCGATCAGGAAGGGTATTCAAATGACAATCAAACGCCATTTCAAGCGCCGTTTCAAGCGCCGTTTTGAGCAGCAGCAAGCAGAGGCATTTGGAGCGGCGTTTTGGAGCAGTAGTAGGAAGCCAGCAGCGGCGTTTGGAGCGGCGTTTTGGAGCAGCAGGAAGCCAGCAGCCAGCAGCGGCGTTTTGGAGCGGCGTTTTGGAGGATCAGCAGGAAGAAGCCAGCAGCGGCGTTTTCAAGCGGCGTTTTCAGGACGACAAGAAATCATGTTACGATCAAAATGAATGAACGTTGCCACCAAGCAGGTAGGCACTAGATACTACACAGTAGACTAAAGTAAAATACAGTACCAAAATATTATACAGCACACTAGTATTAGCTTACTCAGAGGGGCGGGACCGATTTAGCAGCAATAATAGGGGGGATAGGCGCTTACTATTGTTTTATCATCATCGTCACCATTTTGAAAAAGTGAGCGAAAAAATGTGTCACGAAACAAGCACCTCCGGGGACATTTCTTAGAAAGAAACAGAGTAAGGAACAACAGTCATCTAAAGTACTTGTGGTATTTGTGGTATTTCCTTAAGAGTTACACGGAGTCTTATACCACTAAAAATGCAACAATACTGTGTATGGAAATTCGACCGGTACACATGTTTTTTCAGGGGTACGACATGATTTCTACAGAGAAAAAACAGTAGAAATAGTCATTAGAGGTATGTACCATTAAGCGTACCGGTTTCTACTTACGTGCCACAGTAGTCCCAGGCTAAATACCACAATTGTGGTATTTCCGACGTATGGTGAGTGTACAAGATAAAAATACCACAATTAATACCCAGTACCATAACCATGTAGAAGTCTACAGGAAATAAACATATGTGTGCTTTGCACACCGATGTCCCTTCAAAAAAGAACAAGACAAAAGACCCTGAAAACACACCGAAAAACTCACTCCTAAGACAATTTTTTTTATGGGAAGTCCGATCATCGAAATCACGAATGTCGGCCCATGATCGACCCTTCTGTTTCTCCTTCCATAGAACAGACCATGAAGGTCCGCCACTGTACAAATAGTACTACAAAATGACACCAACTCAAATACCTACACATTCCTCTACTTGGTTTTCGATCCGGAAGGGTATGTTAATGGCAATTCTACTGCGAATAACACACAAAGATACGTACAAAAAAAACGAGCCGACAACGCGCCCTTCCCCAACCCATCTGTTTCCCCTCCAATAGAAGGGAAGATGAGGGTTCACATGTACAAATACTACCACATTCGAACACCATCATGTTCCTCTACTGATTTTTTGACTTGGAATGGCAATCAACAAGAGGGATTCAAGTATACGAAGATACGGAAAAACCGACACTATTTCGATTTTGACGACCCTTCTGTTTCTCCTTCCATAGAACAGACCATGAAGGTTCACCACTGTACAAGTAGTACAAAAGGACACCAACTCAAATACCTACACAATCCGCTACTTGGTTTTCGATCCGGAAGGGTATTTGAACCGCAATTCTACTGCAAATAACACACAAAGATACAAAAATCGACGACGATGACGGCCCTTCTCCGACCCATCTGTTTCCCCTCCAATAGAAGGGATGATGGGGGCGCACATGTAGAAAAACTACCACATTCGAACGCCAGCATGTTCCTCTACTGATTTGCTGACCTGGAATGGCAATCAAATGGCTATCGGATGGCTATTTGGATGGCGAATCACAAAGATACGGACACCATTTTGATTTTGACGACCCTTCTGTTTCTCCTTCGATAGAACAGACCATGAAGGTTTGCCACTGTACAAATAGTACAAAATGATACCTACTCAGATACCTACACATCACTCTACTTCGTTTTCGATCAGGAAGGGTATTCAAATGACAATCAAACGCCATTTCAAGCGCCGTTTCAAGCGCCGTTTTGAGCAGCAGCAAGCAGAGGCATTTGGAGCGGCGTTTTGGAGCAGTAGTAGGAAGCCAGCAGCGGCGTTTGGAGCGGCGTTTTGGAGCAGCAGGAAGCCAGCAGCCAGCAGCGGCGTTTTGGAGCGGCGTTTTGGAGGATCAGCAGGAAGAAGCCAGCAGCGGCGTTTTCAAGCGGCGTTTTCAGGACGACAAGAAATCATGTTACGATCAAAATGAATGAACGTTGCCACCAAGCAGGTAGGCACTAGATACTACACAGTAGACTAAAGTAAAATACAGTACCAAAATATTATACAGCACACTAGTATTAGCTTACTCAGAGGGGCGGGACCGATTTAGCAGCAATAATAGGGGGGATAGGCGCTTACTATTGTTTTATCATCATCGTCACCATTTTGAAAAAGTGAGCGAAAAAATGTGTCACGAAACAAGCACCTCCGGGGACATTTCTTAGAAAGAAACAGAGTAAGGAACAACAGTCATCTAAAGTACTTGTGGTATTTGTGGTATTTCCTTAAGAGTTACACGGAGTCTTATACCACTAAAAATGCAACAATACTGTGTATGGAAATTCGACCGGTACACATGTTTTTTCAGGGGTACGACATGATTTCTACAGAGAAAAAACAGTAGAAATAGTCATTAGAGGTATGTACCATTAAGCGTACCGGTTTCTACTTACGTGCCACAGTAGTCCCAGGCTAAATACCACAATTGTGGTATTTCCGACGTATGGTACCGGTACGTACGTGCCTTGACTTACTCTTTTAAAAAGAAGGATTAAGTTTTTCAAATCTCCCGCGACAACAAGAAAGTTAGCCTTCCACGTGGATATTTGCTGAGTCGCATCGTAAATAAGCGTCATAAGTTTTGTTTCCATCAACACTCTTACCGTACGACGTACCGTACCTCACCCTAAGATTACCTTACCGACCCTGAATACCGATACGAATACGCGTGCTCGAAGCGGTAACTTATGCAACGGTACCTACCTTCTTTCGGAAACCTTTTTCCAGCCTCTTAATAATAACGAGAGATTAATCTGTCACGACGATTATCAATTATTATCTAAAATAGCCGAAAGTTGTCCACGTCTCACTTTTCAATGTCGCCTTCCGAAAAAAACCTTCGCGATAGGGCCGAGGTAGGAAAAATAAAGATGTTTGTGTTTGCGATTGCGATTGCGATAACGAGTTACGGAGTACTTCGTATCAACAATATAAAACAAACAGCATTCATCCGACGGTTCGGTCACTCTGTGTATCAACAATATAAAACAAACAGCATTCATCCGACGGTTCGGTCACTCTGTGTACGAGTACGAATCCGAATACCACTCTGAGTACCACTTTGCTCTATGTTCCCCTTTTGCCGCCCCGGGTTACAGCAATAAAACCCCCGCATTCCTTCTTCCGGCCACTTTCAACTTCAGACACAATCTAGCGAATCTGTTATCCCCAACGAGTTACAAGTAAAATTGAGTGATACAGACACAGAAACTGTTAGTGTTACTGTTAGTGTTACTGTTAGTGTTACTGTTAGTGTTACTGTTGCTTTTACGATGGAAGCAGTCACCTTGGAGAAACCACTCGATGATCTCATCGCACAAGATTTCAACAAACTTTCGTTTCACGTTCGCAACGCCATCAACGAAGAAATGCACGGCGTCACGAGTCTGGCCCCGGAGGAAACCCCCAAAATGGTGGCAAGTGCGCTCCAGCAACTCGAATTGGAAATCGCCGCCATTCCATACAAACCCGCCTTCAACTCGAGCCAGCAATGGAATGGTATCGCATCCGTCGGGGATGGAATCACAATCGACTACACCAAAAAAATACACAGCTACAACAAAAAGAGCCTGGCCACCGGAAGGCTGTCCTCATATGTCAACACGCTTGACTTTCGAATGCGGTTCCTGCGGGCAGAGCTCTTCGACGCGAGAAAGGCCGCGGTAAGGCTGATCAAGTTCTTGGAAATTGTAATGGAGATGTACAATGGGGACCAAGAGCTTCTCCGCAGACCCATCGGGTTGGCGGATCTGAAAACCAAACAGGAAAAGGATTTTTTGAAACTAGGAAACACTCAACTCTTGCCGTTTCGAGATCGGAGCGGGAGGAGGGTGATAGCAATGGTACCGGATCTGTCTTCAAAACTACCCAACGCCCGATTGCGAGTAAGTTTTCTGTGTCTGTTCGATTCATACATACATGCATGCATGCATGCATACGTTTACATAATATTATACTGTATTATTATTATGTATTGAGAGGGAAATTGAGAGAGGAATTGCATGGATGTACGGGCGTGAGTTTTCAGAATGCAACACTTTGGTAGATTTGAGTTGAAACGCCATTTATTCGTTTTTACGATTCCGTAGTTGTTTTCTTACTCTGCCTTGTTTTTCGCCCTGTTCCATTTCACTTTGCGCTGTTGTTGTTTTTTGTTGTTGCTGTTGGTGGTGGTGGTCTTGTCGTGTTGTATTTTTTCTCCCTTGTTCCCAGTTCAAGATTATTTTGTATTTGTGGCTCGTAGCGTCGGAGAACGAGGAGACACAAAAGAAAGGTGTGGTCATGGTGATATGGCCCCGGTTCCCGGGGAACAGCAAGAATACAACTGACAAGTATTACGTCCCGCCCACCGAAGCACCGACATATTGGCTGAAGTTCGTCGATTCTGTTCCTCTCCGAATCTGCGCATTTCATTTGTGCAGGCACAACGGGGGAAAGTTTTTGAATTTAGCGTTTGACCTAGTCGGATCGGTCCTCATCAACTTCCGAACACGGATGAAAATTCATACCGGTGCGTAATACTCATACTGTATCTCGAAGTATCAGTAGTGATGTTTCTTATGGATTGTATCGCATGAGCGGAACGGTGCGGAGACAACGTTTTGCGAGACGGACGGTTCGTTCGAAATCTTGATTTGCCGTAGGTTCAAGGTTTTTGGCGGTTTCGGTGTTGTCTGGCCGTTTGATGTTCGATAGATTCGTGTTTGTATTGGACACTCAACACTCAACACTCAACACACGGTGCCGCACCGCTGAATTCTACGTACTGCTGCAATGTATTTTTCTGGTTCGCAGGTGATCCAACCGAGATCTCGTACAAACTTCTCGGCTACGGAATTCCGGTGGATCTATTGCCCGTAACGGAGAGCGGGAAGATCAAGACAAAGAATTTGTTTCAGTGGATCAGAGTTCGCAGAGCCCTGGAAGATAGCAGGAACACGAACGAGAACGGGATCAGTGCGCCCCACTACAGGATTTTTTTCGACACCAACATCGAATGCCCCGATTTGAACGACGTGATTTTCCGCTCCGGCAAGAACCACATGAGCCATCCCGGTAACGTCATGTTCCAGGGCCTTATTGAATCGCAACACACCGAGCACAGCAATGCTCACCAAGACGACAAGGCGGCAATTACCTGGTGGGTGGTCAACCAAGTGGAATCGAAAGGGGGACGATTCTTAGAATGGAACAACCAAGGGATGTGGTCGCAAATTTTGGAGCGAACACACATCCGCTCGAAGGTATCCTCGTGCTTTCGAACATTTCGCAGGAAATTGAACGCTTCCAGAAACAGGCAACACACGGATAGTTGTACGTCCGACTTTGAGGCTCAAGATGGCAACAAGCGAAGGAAAATAGATGTTCCAAAATGCTTTTGAAATATGGCTGGCACGAGGGCATTTCCTACAGTACTACGAAGTATTATTGATATCATCTGCACTATACGAATACTGCATGGTATTTCATCGGTATTTCGTTTTCGCAGAAACTTAATATTGTTGGCTAGTGCTTTGTGAGTGCTTGGCACAGAGACAAGGCTATTTACAAGGCTATTTTTTTTCGAAGTTTTTTCTTCCTCTGTAAAGAACTAGTACTTCGTATTTGAATTCGTATTCGAAGGCAATGGATACTATGATGGATGTAGGTACCGTATTTATTCAAAAAATATATAACAAGCGAGTGTTCCATACGACTACTCAAAACAGCAGCGTTTATTGTGCATGAAACTATGATGTATTTATTCCAAACATAAAAATCCAGTGTTCCATACAGCAGCGTTTACTGTGCATGAAGTTGAGTTGGTTGCTGCATTGCTGGATGCTGGTGCAATCAAGAAATGGCCGGAGGAAAACGAGATGGAATGCACCGACGCACACAACACGCTCAATATACTACGTTACGGAGCATTATATTTCTATTAGATATTACTTCGTACTAAGAGGTTACTACCTCGCCTTGCACTCGCGTTCACCCATTGTCATATCTTTGCGTTTTGTTTTTGGCTTTGGGATAGCGATTGGTTCTTCTTCAATCCACAACTTGAGTACCTCGATGGCTCGTTCTAGCTGTCGATCCTTTCCTCTGTATGTTTCGTGGGGATCGTTGTCTACAACGATGTCGGGTTCCAAACCCATTTGCTCAATGCCCATCCCCCAGCCAAAATTATCGTTGTAGTCGCCAACCTCCGGGGCGGTCGCGATGCCTCCGTCGACCAAATGGTTGTCACTGGCAAGCCAGATACCCCCACCCCATGTTCGGGTCCCTATAATCTTGCCGAGTCCAAGCTCAGAGATTCCACGGGAGACACCCTCACCATCGCTCGAGGTTTTCTCGTCAACCAGGACTATCAGATGTCCACGAAAAGCGTAATGCTCGTCCCATCCAAGACCACCTGTTTCCGGACTGAAGTCGCGCGACTGCCAATACATCCAGGCCTTGCGCTGGAGCACGTCTAGGACCCACGAATCAATGCTTCCCCCGCGGTTGTGTCTCACGTCCAAAATAAAGCCCTGCTTGTGATAGTTGGGAAAGAAACCCCGAGCAAATGCGTCCTCCGCACTGGCTCCCGACATATCCTTTAAGTGGACGTAGCCCACAGAGATACCGGCTTCTTTGGCAAGCTTCTCGGCCAATTGTTCCGTCTTCCATTCCCAAGCATGATAGAGGAGATTGGCGTTGCCGTCCGGAGAGAGAGGAACTGTTATGATCGACTCAACCGAGGCTTCCACTTGCACTTGTTCCTCTTTCGATTGATTTTTCGCTGCTGGTGCTTCGCCGCCGCCATCGCCATCGTCATTGCCATCGGAAGGTCCAGAGGCCAATCGCAGTACATCCAGTCGCATACTCCTGCCAGCGGTGCCACGTAAAAGCATGTGAATATCCGGCACCGACATCACAGATTCCCCATTCACACCAACGATGACATCACCCACCTGGAGTCCGCGTTGACCGCTAAGTCGAAGAGATTGTTCGCTTAGCGGACTATAGATTGTTGTATACTGATCAATCTTGGTAAAGTCTGGATCGGGCTCCGGAATATTCATGACGGTATAACCCTTCCAGGCGGGTGTGCGTTTCAGAATAGCGCCCAAGCTGCCAACTTCGTTCACATACTCCAAATCCTTGTCACCGTGTGTGGGCAAATTGTATTCCCCTCCGTACACAAAGACGTGTAATGCGCTGAGCTCGGAAGACATTTGCACGAGAACATCGTCCAATTCTTCTCGCTTGGAGCATCTTTCCACCAAAGGCAGGTAACGTTCGTGAATTCCTGGCCAATCAATGCCGGTCATATCTGGGTCGTAAAAGTAATCCCTGAGCATTCTCCAAGCGTCATCGTAGAGCTGGCGATATTCCAACGTCGGCCAGATGCTGAGGTGCATTCCATCGGCATCGACGACGCTGTCGTCTAACACCAAATCACTTTGCAAGGCCGTCGTGCCGGTTGCGGTATTTGGGACCACTCGGATGGCACCATCTGGTGCGTACACGAGAATGATGAACTTGCGATTGCTGCTCATTCCGACGGAACCTAGTGTCCGCGAGGTAGCTGCGAATGTTTTTTTTCTCGTACTGATCCGATGGAAATCCATCCGACTGAAAGATCACGAGATTTGAGTCCTCTACCAGTAGGATATCCCCGGATGGGTTTTGACACACAAGCATATCATAGTCGCCGGCAGGAATCGATGAAAGCCGGTAAGCTGTTCGTGCAAAAGTCAAATCTACGGGACCGAAATCAATGTCCATATCTTTATCGAACTCTGCTTCTTCCAGGTAATCGTCGCCGTCGCCATCGCCATCGCCATCGACGTCGCCATCGGTATCATCCGAATCTGCTGTATTCGAAGGCGTTGCCTCGTTTTCTTCTCCGACAAGCTCTCGTCGTCGATCCCGCGTTCTGAAGGATCTTTCGGCAAATCCAAAAGCTCCCGCCAAAGGATGGAGGGATCCTGCGAGTTCGCGTCGCTGTCGCTGTCGTGCTTGTGTTTGAGTCGAGGTTGCCGTCTTCGTCTTCTCTTCCAATAGGGCTTTGAGCAGATCCATTCGTTCGAGAAGCGAATCTACTTGGAGTTCCTCCGCCCCGCCACCACGAAATTGTCCCTTGGGCGGATCTTCCGCACCCGTGGCCAAAAGGGGAAGAACGTACACCGCGTAGCTATCGACGAAATGAGGCATGCGCTGACGGTATCCCCAGGGGCTCGTTACATCGGTTTTCACGTCCCGATCGGACAGAAAGTAAAGAGCCGTGGCAACATCGTCCGGTTCGTCTACACCAAACAACTTGGCCATTGTTTTGTTTTGCGCAAAATCATGAATATCTGTTGGAGTCTTTCCCCAATAGGGACTAACCGAGTTGAATTTGGAGGGAGTCGCTTGCACGATTCGGATTCGACCCAGATCAATGTCGGCAATCTTGTTTTCTTCGCCTAGTGGGTCTCCGAGGTCGGCAATGCTGATGATCTGGAAACGATTTTTAGCGTGGTGGTTGATGGCCAAGTAGCGACCACCAGGACTGAAGGACAATTGGACTTCATCTCCAATCATAGGTTCGCCCAGTTCGTTCTGCTTGGGGAGAACAACGAACTTGACTTTTTGTTCGTCGTCGTTGTCGTTGTCGTCGTCGTTGTCGTCGTCGACTTTCACTTTCACTTGTTGGTACTGCGGCATGTTCATAACCACGATTCTCCCATCGGTATCGGACCAGGCCATTCTGTTTCCGCACGGACTCATAGCCAGGGTATCGGTCTTGACACTTCCCAATCCTCCGTCGCGAGTGCTACCGCCTGAGACCATGCCACCCAAAAATGGCTTTGGGAGTTGGTTCATGTCGACAAAGAGCGGTGTTGCACCTGGTTGGGTTTCCACGAGGTAAAACGCGTGTTCCGCTGTAGGTGTCAATGGATCTGTGGCTAGGATGACCGCCAAACGCCTATCGGATTTGTCGTCCTCGACCGGATTGGGAACATGTATAGCAGCCAAGACCCGTGTGGCTCCACCCATTGTGGCCCCCGGTGCAACCCGGTATCTGCGAGCTGGTAGGTTTTTCCCTGCCTCTACATACTTTGGTATGTCATCGTCACCAACGGGAGCTACCCAGAGCTGCCCCCGCAAGGTCAGAAGCATCTGGGTGGATCCGGTCAACGTTTCGTACACGTCTCCGAATCGGTAGTGGCTTGCCATTTCCAACGGAATGAGGCGTTCCTGGTCATGGGAAAAGTCGGAATACACAACAATGGGTAGGCGTTTCAATTCGGTGGACGTGCCGGAGTAATGATCTGTTGTCCCGGATTCGGCACCATCGGATTCGGCACTGCGCGTTACTAATTCAGGAGACTCAAAATTGTAATAATACTTCGATGGCGGCTTGGTACTGTTGGTGTCCTGGTCCTGGTCCTGGTCCTCGGAGGTGGTGTCTACGTCACTATTATTATTTGTTTCCTTCTCTTCTGTTTTTTTGCCCGTGTTGTCTCGGATATTGCTATTGTCCGAATCCAAAATATGATTCGAAGTATTTGTTTCTTCTTTTCCTGTTTCTGCTTGTGCTTGTGTTTCTGCTTGTGTTTGTGCTTGTGCTTGTGCTTTACTCAGTGGTGGTGTGGAGGAAGACGGAGCAATGGTTTCCATGGCAGCATCAGCGGCATTGCCACTGTCACCAGATTCGGTGGGCACATCCTCCTCCGATGTTTGCGACGCTGCAGATGCAGGCCCCGAAACTTCGTCGTCAGCTGAGTTTCCAAATTGCATTGTTTGGGCAGTCATAGACGTCGAGTTCATACCATAATCTTCATCTTGATCTCCCGTAAGGCGCATCACGTCATCATTTTCGTCATCGTTTTCGTCATTGTCAGCCTCGACCTCGACCTCGTAGTGGCTGTCGACGTCACCAGCAACACCTTCTTCCATTTCTTCTTTTAGCGGATTTTCTTCCTCCTCCTGAGTTTCGGTCAATTCGTTTTCGATTGGCTTGTGCTGCTCGGCCTCTTCGTCTTGTTCTTGCAGCGCCCTACTATATCTATATCTATAGCTCTTTCTCTGAGAAGCGGCATCGATCTTTGCCCGAACGCTGGCCCGGGGCATGAAATACAAATCGGCCCCGATTCGTGCCACCAAGTTGCCCGTGGTTTGATCGATGGAAAATTCCTGAATGGTTCTCCCCTCAAAGTCGCAGGCCGTGTCGGTGATTTGGATCAAATCATCGGTAGAGTAGGAGGCACGGCCCGTGCGTTCCTTCTGACTCTGGTAGAGCGGCAGCGCCCAGACATTCATTCGATCGGGAACCCAGGGCGTACCCGTACCCTTACCCTTACCCGTAGCGTCGGGATTGCGTCCCCGATCGGAGAGAAAGAACAAAAAGTGCGTGTCTTCGTTGCCGTTGCCATTTCCGTCACCATCGATGCTGTGATGATAGAGCTGGGGAGATTTGCTGGTCCCTCTATACTCGTCGTCACGAAACAATGGGGAGGACGAGGACGAGGTCGATGCTTCTTGGTCTTCTTCTTCCAAGCCCGATCCGCCGCAATACTTCCAGAGGTTTTCGGCCGTTCCGCCGACGTATCGAATCGTGTGGGAACTCTGCTTGACACGCACAAAGTACCAGCAATTGTCGAACCACGCTGCTTCCATGGCCTGTGCCAATGGAACAGGTTCGACTTGCAGGACTGCAGCCGAGGATGCATCGGTATCAGTATCAGTATCAGTGTCAGCATCAGCATCAGTACTGTTGGTGTTGCTGAGATGAATCACGTACAATCGGTAGTCCGGCAACGATGCGTCGTTCGAGAGGGCCCGAATGACGAGGGCATTGGCGTGCTCGTGTGGCGCGGCGTCGTTGTCGTTGACGTTCGTCTTGATCCAGCCGACTACTCCGCTCACTCCTCCCGCGCCCACGTCCCAGTACGTCAAGCGCATTGGCGATCTTGGTCTCGATCTCGATCTCGATCGTGCAGTTGACGAGGACGACGAGGCCGAAAGGTCCATCAAGTATACATCTCGCCGGCCCGAATAGGTGGCCGTATAGGCTAGGAGGGGAAGGGTCGGGTGCCACTTGGGATCGATCACGTTTCCGATCGTGGTAGTGACCCTGGCGGCCGGCATCGACATCGACATCGGCATGATCGTGCTCTTGTCGTTGTCACTGTCACTGTTACTGTCACCACTAGCCGCAATCGTTGTCACGTAGGCATCCCCCTCCGACAAAAACACCAGGCGATCTCCGGCCAGATGCGGACTCTTCAAGAATCCTACCGGGGCCGGGATCTGCGTTTGCGTTTGGTCTTCCGCACCGTGCGTGGCGGTCGAAAACGGATGGGGAGGCGTCAAGAAGACAGAATTGGAATTGCCATTGCCATTCTTAGGCGGCGAGTTGAAGGGATTTTCCCACTCGTCACCACCTTTGTTCGCAAGGACAGAAGACGGATCGTATCGAACCTTGAAGGCCTTTTCCCGTGCCATCGATGCCGATGCCGATGCCGATGCCTTGACAAGATCTTTTACGACGTCGTCCAATCCGGTTCCGTTGCCGTTGCCGTTGCCAACAGAGGTAGAGATCGAGATCCCGTCGATGTCTCCCACCTTGCTCGCCAGGGTCGTCAGGTCGAATCCGGTGGTGGCATTCAGCGCCACAATCAACAAATCCGGCTGGGCACTCCCCGCCAAAAATCCCGCCGTTCCCACCAGGATCATCGCCGTCACGATGACTACGGTTTGGCACATGGTGGAAACAAAGCAGCTCCCGATCCAACAGCACCTTCGACAAATTGTTGCTGTTCTTGTTCTTGTTCTTGTCGGGGAATTATTCGCACGGTTGGTGGTTACACTTTCGTAGTAGCCTCGTCTGCTGCCCAGTTTTCTCCGTCGCTGACGGGTGTTGGAAAGCATCAATCCATCGTCCTCGTCTTCATCGTCGTTGACCATGTCCGTGTTTGTTTTTGTGTTCGCATTCGCATTCGCATTCGCATTCGCGCCGTCATCGTCGTCCAAATAGACTCCGTCCTCGATATCGATATCGATATCGGCGCCGTTGTTGCGATTGCCATTGCGATTGCCATTGCGATTGCTCATGGTCGGTTCGTGTTTTTGTTTGTGTTTGTGTTTCGCAGCTGCCTGCTTCGTATTTACCGTACCACCCGGAAAACCGGAGATTGATTTCGATGTAGATGCCGTACCGTACCGGACTGTACCGTATTGTACCGTACCTTGGTCCCTTTTCCGATGTTGAATGGAACAGTTCGTTGTCTGTTCCTTGTGGAATGCTGCTCTGTTTCAAACAAGACAAGCCTTTGATCCTTTTTTCAACCCCCTTGCTCTCTGTCGGTAGAGGTGTGACGTAATGCGATTCAATGCAATACAGTACTCAATAGAATAGAATAGAATACAATACAATACAATTCAATGGATGCGATGCCATGCGATGCCATGCGATGCCGTACGATGCGATGGGATGGGATGGGATGGGATGGGACGCGACGCGACGCGACGCGACGCGACGCTTTTTGTTGAATCGAGAAGCTTCTCATTGGGCCCTGTTGTTTTTCTGCCACACACCAACGAAGATTTTTTGAGTTTTTGCAATGCTACGGTATGTACGAGTACTCGTACCGGTACGAGTAATTACTCACCGTAATACCGGTAGACGCACGGTACGAGTTCGTACCCTATCGGTCACTACGGTTCGTATTTACCGGTACGGTGTGATTACTTTACGAGTCTTTCTCGTCGTTCCATCTTGAGAAAATAATGACCAATGAATGATTGATCGACTATCACGCGCTACGTTTGTGATAGCTTCAGTAGCTAACCTACTTGTAGTACTGGATGTGAAATGCTTGTAGTTCATTGGTGGGTTGGTGGGTTAAGCAGTGCTAGAGGTTTGCTTTGCCCACACACACCGGCGTACAGTCGGGCTTAACAGCTTGGGCGGTTAAGCCTCTGGCTGTTAAGCCTTTTCTGCGGGCGGGCGTGGCGGGCTATTTAATTCTACTACTAATCGGTTTAGGAGCAAAAGAGTGAGCTGTGGGCTTGTATTCTGCTGGGGGAATCCTCTACAGGCTTGTTAGCGCTTATCCTGTATTTGCAGAGATTTGCTTGCGCTTAGCCTGTATTTGCAGAGATTCGCTTGCAGAATTTGCTTGCAGAATTTGCTTGCAGAATTCGCTTGCAGAATTCGTGTAAGAGTTGTACTGTACCTACAGGGAACGTTCCGGGGATATGGTACGCACCAATGTTGCTGATTGCTGATACAGTGAGATCTTTCGCGAAGTACGTGCGCTGTATACTCAAGGTGGTTCCCTTGTCTGCTGGTCTGTACTTCACTACCATTCCCCTCATCCGGTTTGCTACATCAACTATCACGCGCTACGTTTGTGATAGCTTCAGTAGCTAACCTACTTGTAGTACTGGATGTGAAATGCTTGTAGTTCATTGGTGGGTTGGTGGGTTAAGCAGTGCTAGAGGTTTGCTTTGCCCACACACACCGGCGTACAGTCGGGCTTAACAGCTTGGGCGGTTAAGCCTCTGGCTGTTAAGCCTTTTCTGCCATTGGGCCAGAAGCCACCGGGTGGGAACGGCGTGGAGAGCGGGAGCGCGCGCGGGAGCTTGGAGCAGAGTGAGGGAGGGAAGAGGCGCCAGGGTGCCTCAAAGAGAGCTGCCAGCAGGAGTGGGGTCCGCAGCCGGAACCCATTCCTCGGGCAGGAAGGAGTATGTTCCATTGTTGAACATGACAGAGGCCAGATTCTTGAAGATGGGGAGGGATTGCTGATGTAGGTAGCGCATCATGCAGTCACTGTGCCATCTGGCAAGGAGCTTGATGACATTAGAGTCGCATTTGCCCTGGAGTAGGGTCATAGCCCCTCCCGCGCGAAGGGAGCGAGCAGAGATGGCTGCAGGGGCAATGCCAGTGGTAGGGTAGAGGGTCTGGGCATAGACTCTCAGGGAGGAAGTGACAGTGGCTGCGCGAACAAGGGTAAGGACCCCATTATCGAAGTAACTGGCAAGCGTGAGGGAGGGACCGAAGGGAGCGCTGGAAGAGCAACAGCTTCGGAGGTGAAGGACTTGGCGCGCACAGGCGGCAACGGGGCAGCATAGTGAGTCACCACTCCTGGCATGCGCCACTACTTCCCCTTTGTCGCCATTCTTCTGGGTGGTGAAGGTGAGCGTGACAGAGGTAGCAGCTTGGAGCTCATGCGCAGGGCCATCGTGGTGGACAATGCGGGAGTCAAGGTAGAAGGAGACGTCTTGTAGGTGGAAGGCTTGGTCATCCGTGGTAGTACCAGTGTACTCACCAGGTCGGAGACAGAAAAAGAAGGCGATGCAGATCATGTTTGCAATGGCCTGTCGGGTGGGGGAAGGGGACTCGTGGTATGCAAAGTGGAGGGCATGCATCACGAGGGTGATGGGGACCGGCTTGACCCGGGAGGGGGCTGGGTCCAACTTGGCGTATGCCTTGAACTGGGCAGTTAGCCGGAAGTCAAGACTGCCTGTGGAGTCGGTGCGAGGGTCTTTGGACCCCAGGCGGGCGAGCGTCTGGCCCACTGACCGGATGGTGTCCGATACTGTGCGAGATCGGATGGGCTTGTGGCTACGTGAGAGGTTTCCATCATGGAGTCGTTTGGCAAAGACTTGGAGGATGGGGATTGGATCCCGAATGGACTGGAGGCGCGGGTCAAAGCCTTGAGACAAACAGAATTGAACCCATTGGTTCCAATGGGCATCCTTGCGCCTGGCATAGAGCTCAGTGACTGAGGCGCGCATGGTCTTCTGGACAGCGCTAAGGTCAGCGCGGAATGCATGGGCGGCCGAAGGTGGCATAAGGTCCAGGGCAAGTCCTGTGGGTAGGTCGTGTTAAAGTGATGGAGCAAGGCAGTGTCAGAGAGTTCAGATCGAGAGAGGAGGTCCGCCAGGTGGTTAGCGGGGCCCGGGATGTAATCCCTAAGGGGGACATATTGAAAGAGGCGCTGGTGCAGAGACTGGAGCCGGAGGAGGTAGGCTGCAGGGCCTGTGGTGGTAGTGGCGCCTTTGCGTTGCCAATAGACAGCTGCTGTGTTGTCATAGCAGTTGTGGGTCGTGCGGGCGTTGACCCAAGCAGCCTGAGCCAGAATATCATTGTGGGCAATGGAACCGGCGAGCTCGAGGTCACTGTTGGTGATGGAGCCCTCAGGATTGTCGAAGGAGACGAGCTGGGCTGAGACCCACGTGGGGAACGCATGCCGCCACATGACGGGCTGCACGGCGCCCGTGGGAAGGGGGACAAAATGGACGCCCCCCATGCCCAAACCCGAAGCATCGCAGGCGCCCAAGGTGGCAGGGAAGGGATCCGGCACGAGTTCGGCAATGGAGGTAGGCCGGTTGGAGAGATCATTGGCAAGCCATTGGAAGTCGCGAAGGAAGCTGTGGACGCGCTTGGTGAGCCGGAGGCGCTGCCTGCCCGGTTCCTGGTGTCTGAAGGCTTCCTGGAGAATGGAGAAGAGGCCAATGGAGCCCGGAATGGCCAGCGCCATTGACCGGAGCTCCCCAAGGACTTGGTGCCATTGCTTGAGGGGGACATGGCGCTGGGTGGGCGAGATGGAGTGGAGAATATCGTGTAGGCGGGCCACCCGATGGGGAGGAAGGCTGATGGTTTTGTTGACGGAATCGATGAGCCAGCCGAGGATGACTTTCTTGGTGGTCCAAGTGGCGTCCCCTTGGAGCATTTTCTTGAGGGAAGCCGGTTCCTGCCGGAAGGGAGTGTCAGTGGCATCAAGGGGCCGGAAGACTGTGTCAAGGGATTGGAAGAGAACGCGCTTGATGGCGCGGCGTGTCCACTGGTTGCCCTGGGCAAGGCCACAGAAGTCATCCACATAGACATCCCAGTAGCGAACCGGCGACTTGCTGGGAGTGGTGCTACTAGGGGGGATGAGGGGCGGCGTGGAGGCCGTAGGGGGAGGAGGAGGTGGCGCCTGGGGGGGTGGAGCGGGTGGCTCAATGGGAGGCGCGCTGGGGGTGGTTTCAGAGGGGAGATCCAACCGATGGGGGGTGAGCCGGGCCTCGGCAAGCCCGGTGGCAAGAGTGGCATTGGCCAAGTCCGCAACGGTTTCAGTGAAGGCACAGAAGTTGGGAGGACTGGACTTCCACCCCATAGGATTGGTGAGTGGGATGCCAATGAGTGGAGCTTCCCCAGGGCGAGAGGGGAACAGGACGCCGAGCTTCATGGTGTCGTCTGGGTGCAATCGGATGCGGTAGAAGCCATCGGCAAGGTCAATTTTAGACATATAGACTGGACCAAATCGGTGGTTGGCGCGGTGCAGTTTGGTGAGGAGGCGCGGGAGTGTTCGGCCAAACTGCATGGCGTCCGCAGGGGCAAGAGGGACGGTGTCTTGGTTGACGTCCGAGTAGGTGTAATCGGATATCATGCGTGGGCGTCGGCCTCGTTGGGGGACCAAGCCAAGGGGGCTCAGGCGGAGTCCGGGTAGGTCCTGGATGAGGCTGGCGGGGAGAACAGTCCATTGTTGCTTGTCCATCATGTCGGCATACTCCTCTCGAAGGAAGTCAATGCCCTGGTGGGAGGATTGGTGCGGACCCCGGTGGAGGGCAGCGGCAATGCGAGGTGGATCCCAAGAGGGTCCAGACATTTGGGCGGGGGTGCCCTCCTTGCCATAGCGGGCAAGGAGGCGCCCCGCGGGGTGGGGGATGGAGGCGACGTCAGGATGGATGTCACCCCGTCCTCGGATGGTCCGAATGAAGGCCCCCCAGCTGGTGCTGTCGTTGTAGACAGTGACAGCCCGGTTGATGTGCACGTCGAGGCGGTTGACGGGGTAGAGGGAGGTAGGGATGAGGGGAACGGAGAGTGCCGGATGGAGGGTCTCTGGCGTAGGCGTCGGCGTCGGCGGGGGGGTGGGCCGAAGCAATGGGTTGGTGGGGTTGACGAGGAGCTCGGGCCTAGGCAACGGGGGGGCAGTGACGAGGAGCTCTGTCCTAGGCAATGGGTGGGTGGGGAGGACTAGGCGCTTGGGCCTAGGCAACTTGGCAGTGACGAGGAGCTCGGGCCTAGGCAAGGACAAGGTGGGCGGGGAGGAAGGGAGAGGGGATGCCGCAGCCGGAGGAGGGATTGGGGATGCGGGAGTAGGGGGGGGGGAGGTCGTTGAACCTGTAGAACGTTTGGGAGGCACATACACGGCGAGAGGGGTACATGCGCGCGCAGGCGGGTTGTGCTTACCTAATTCCGGTGTGATTCGTAAGGGTGGAGAGGGAGGCATAGGGAGTCGTCGGGAGGAAGGCAGAGCCCCCCTTGGTGAGTTAGAGGGCAGGGTCAACGCGCCAAAGGGGCGCTTGCCATTCGGTCAGACATTAAAAGCGGCTTGGCACCAAGCCCAGACTTGGTCCTGTTCACTGCTAGTGATGGCGCCATGGTCCTGGATGTTCCTGCAGTTGGTGAAGCAGGTTCCTCGAAGGTGATAGGAATGGCAGCGCTCGTTGCCATCCGGACGAGACAAGGGAATGGTACCTTTTTCTTTCATGGTAGCCATGACTTCTCTCAGTCGGGCGCGTAGGACTTTGTTGGCTACCCCCGCCGTTTGTAGCCGAGGATCCAGGTTGGGGTTGGAGACGCGGGCACCTCCGGCGGAGCCTTGGTTGGGGCTGGGGGTAGCCTTGCCGGGCGTGGGGGTGCCTGGGGTTGCAGCAGGGGCAGCCACGGCGGCTACGCGACGTAGGTGCCTCAGAGCCGGCACATTGGTGACATTGGGGAGCCAGTAGAGGTTCTGGGTGATACGGAAGGCTTGGAAGTCCTTCCCAAAGTCGGGGGAGGGGACAGTGAATGTTGATCCCCATTGTTCCTCAAGCCAACCCCGCACCCGGATTTGGAAGTAGTATACCACAATGGAGGGAGTGATGAGCTCCCCTAGTTCATCGGCAATTGCTCGGCGGAGGGGCATTTGCTGGAGCTTGAGCTTGGCGAGTCCATTCTGGTAGCCCTGCACGACAGGGTGATGCATGCCTAGAATGGTGGCCAGGACGGCGAGATAGCTTTCCAGTTGGGTGGTAGCTTCAGTCCAGTCGATGGGTAGGTAGGCCTTGGTCTTCTGGAGTTCGAGGGAGTCCTTCAAGGTGAGGGAGTTGCCTTCGGTGGAGATCATGGTGTCGTAGGCCGCCACAGTGGCTGCAGCTTCCTGTTCCCGCTTCAAGGAGGCGGCAGATCCACCGGGGGGAGTGAAAGCTAAAGGGAGTATGCCGTCCGCCACGTCAAAGGGGTCAGTCCCATGAAAGTTGCCATCTTGGAACTTCTTGAGCGCCGCCGTGGTGACCAAGGGTGCCTGGATGAGGAGCTCGGCGGCGCATGTGGCTACCTGGCTCTGGAAGATCATATGGGTCTTTTCGTGTTTGCCTTTCTGTGCCCAGGCTTGGTATATGGGGGGTAGGTCGGCTTCCTCAAGCTTGCCACACAGCAGCAGCAAGCGCTGGGTGTATAAGGGGCCCCACGTGTTCTGGACCGTGGCAGGGGGGCGACGTTGGTCTAGGCCCTCACTGAGCTTGAGCTGCTGGTTGGCGAGGGCGGTGAGGGTAGCTGCCAGCGTGGGATCTACCCCGGCTGGTTGGCCGGGTGCCAGCGGCTGTCCCGGATGGGAGGGTTTCTTCAATCCCGGGAGGTCCCGGTATAGTACCTGATTGCGCATGTACAAGGTCAGACCTGGCTCCCCTCGGAAGGGGGTGCCGGGTGTGGCAAAGTGGACACCTCCTCCAACAATGGTAGGGTCGGTACCAGCAGCTCGGAGGGTATTCAGGAGGGGGGCGCAAGTGAGTGCCAGGTTGAGTGTGTCAAGGTAGGGGTAGATGATGTTCAAGGCGTGGATTGGACTAAGGCCCTTGCCTAGGAGTAGGGGCACCAATTGGAAGGGGATGAAGCAGGCCTTGAAGGGGGTGATGACTTCCATGTGAGGATCATCGCCTAGCACCATGGGGATCATGTGGGAATGGTGAGCATGCTTGATGACGTCGAGGTGGCGGTCGAGGGACAGCACCAAGGTCTCGGGCGCCTGCTCGAGGAGGGCAGCATCCACTAGCACTAGCTCTCCTGCATCGCCTTCGATGTCATCCAGGTAGCCAAAGGCCTTGCCCTTGTTGGTACTTGGCGCGGTTAAGGGCCCCGGGTACTTCCGAAGGCCATGCACCAGTCGGAGGCGCGCCTTTCCAAAGGTGTCGGTCAGGAATATTCCTAGGGCCCCCACAGGTTCTGGTTCGAAGAGGTCCAAGAGCCGGCCCAGAAGTATGGGGGTGGCTGTTTCCTCAGCGAAGTAGTCATAGATGGTTTGGTAGGCCAGGTCCCGGGCAGGTCCCACTCCAAGGGGACTGGGGGTGCTCTGGTAATACTCAGTGTAGGTCGGCATGTTGTTGCTAAGGCTGGGCGAAGCGGGTGCTGTGAGATGCAGGAAGGGGAAGCGACTGGCCACTTGGAGGTGCGACTGGAGGTACGTGCTGGGCGATGCAGGAAGGGGAAGCGACTGGCCACTTGGAGGTGCGGATCTGTAGTGGTGGTGCGAGGAGGTGCGAATCTATAGACCAAGTCGATTCGACTGGACGCTTGGAGTGCGAGGGGGAGGTGCGGATCTGTAGGAGACCAAACTCGATTCGACTGGACGCTTGGAGGAGTAGTCCGTTTGGATACGTCGATGCGAGGAGGTGCGGGTGGAGGTGCGAGGAGGAGGTGTGGATCTGTAGACCAAAATCGATTCGACTGGACGCTTGGTGGCCCAATCGATTAGCAGGCGTGCTGTATCTATCCAAGAGGAGGTGCAGACCGGTAACCAACTTGATTCGCGGACGCTTGGAGGTGCGGACTATCAGAGTCGGATGTGCAGAGAGACGTTGGAGTCGCCGGTATACCAAATCGATTCGCGGATGCTTGTGCGGTGCCGTTGAAGCGCCACTTGTATCTCAATCAGGGCCGTGCTGGAGGTGCAGACAGATAACCAAATCGATTCGCATGCATGTGCGGTGCCAATCGATTCGCGGGCGTGCTGTATCTATCAAGGCCGGGCCTATTAAGGTGACACGGGGGAGCTGTTGAGGTGTGAGTGTGTTAGTAAGAGGCTGACTGCTGTATGGGCACACTAGGCAATACTAGGGGACCAGGTACACTAGGCGAGGCTAGGGGACCAACAGATAGGCTTGTCGTACGGGTACAATAGGATAACTATTGGACCAGGACGCGTTACCTATTTAATTCTACTACTAATCGGTTTAGGAGCAAAAGAGTGAGCTGTGGGCTTGTATTCTGCTGGGGGAATCCTCTACAGGCTTGTTAGCGCTTAGCCTGTATTTGCAGAGATTTGCTTGCGCTTAGCCTGTATTTGCAGAGATTCGCTTGCAGAATTTGCTTGCAGAATTTGCTTGCAGAATTCGCTTGCAGAATTCGTGTAAGAGTTGTACTGTACCTACAGGGAACGTTCCGGGGATATGGTACGCACCAATGTTGCTGATTGCTGATACAGTGAGATCTTTCGCGAAGTACGTGCGCTGTATACTCAAGGTGGTTCCCCGGTCTGCTGGTCTGTACTTCACTACCATTCCCCTCATCCGGTTTGCTACATCAATTCATTCTCGGTTTTACTTTTAGTTATGGTTACAATTATTTTCAGTTCTGTGCCATACTAGTGACTTAACTACCGGTACCGTATGATGATGTCCCTCCAATGCAACCCGGGTTATATTTAACCTGGGCTAGCACAACCGCCTACACGATTCTACGTAGGCACTACTATTATGTTTGGTACCCCATCATCTGGCGAGGTACCCAATTTTTTTTGTACTGCTAAGAGTAGAGTACCGGTTGCATTTTTAATTTTCGCAAAGTTGCACTAGTAGTACTGCTGCTGGTTGATTTGTTGTAGCCCTGCTGCTGTATTTTCCCACGAGGTGCGCAAGCGGCAACTTCTTATGCAACTCACGGACAATATAGTAGGAGTGAGTGACTCGCTAATTTTGGCTTATCAGACTGATTGATACACAAGCAAATATACACACAAATTTGCATGCGCTTTTGTTCAAGCTCACTTGAGGATTCTCGATCGATTGGCCGAAAGCTCACTTTTTTCAATCGATTTAAGAATTGCAAATCGATTTAATCATTAGTACTTCTTCTACTAGTAAACAAGAAGCAGCAAGCACCAACAGCAACAGCAACCAAGCAAGTAAGCAAGCACCAACAAGCAAAGCCAACATGATGCCGCGGTGCCTGCTGACCATGGATCCGAGGAATGCGTCCTTGTGCTCGAGCCCAAGCAGCAGCAGCAGCAGCAGCAGCTTCTTTAGCTGACATGACGGATCCACAGCAGGAGGCTGCAGTCATCGTGCCCATTGGCTGCAGCAGTTCCCCGCGCCGTTCCCCGGAATACCCCTCCACTGGTGATGGTTCAACAAGCAGCAGCAGTCCGGCGTGCTCAAGGTGTTGTGCACAGAGCAGCTGCTGAGAGAGCAGCCCGCCTAGCAGAAGAAGAAGATGGCTCATCGTTGGAGGAGGATGACGAGCTGGAGCCTCCAGAAGATGAGGAGGACGCCAAGGAGGATGCCAAGGAGGAGGAGGTTGTTGATGATGATGATGATGACGATGACGATGACGATGATGACGACAACGGTGACGGCGCCGAGGAGGAGGATGAAGCTGAAGACAACAGGCTAGCTGAGCTAGCTGCCGTAGCTGCTGACGATGACGACAACTGCAATGGCAACAACGACAACGATGCCCCTGAGTCTGCTCAGATGCTTGAGCTAACTGCCGTTGGAGACAGCCTCCCCAGCCTTCGGCACATGGCAATGCTACGAGTTCAGCTGCATTTGATTGCAAGAGGGGATGACACATCACACATGAAGAAGGCAAACTTGCAGGCAAGTACAACATACTCTGGCTATTTTACCATTCAGATGAGGTGGTCCAAGAATGCTGTGCATGAGGAGGGGGACTGCCCATTGCAACTGCTCATGGGATCAATGGATCATGGGTACTGTGTTCTCATCGGGCTTTCTATCTACCTCAGGGCATGGCTTGGTAGTGGCGCCGGCCATTTGAGTCAATGGCTGTTTGCTGTCGGGGATACGGACTCCAGGTCTCCACTAAAATGCCAGAACAAGGAAGCAGACAGATGCAAGTTGGCATACCAAAAGGCTCTGACGGCTATCATCAAAGGGGATCAGTTTAGACCCCTTGGAAGGCAGCAAAGGCTAGGGACTCATTCAGTTAAGAAGTGGGTTACGACTATGGCTAGGAGAGGAAGCACGACTCGAGATGATGTTAGCTACAGGGCTAGATGGAAGACTAACAGCGAGTATGCAAGACATGTACTTGGATGTGCAGTTAGATTGGCCGGATATCAATCATGCTGGTAGCAAGCTTTGCCATAGGGGTATTTGCTTGTACAAGGAGAAGGATGACAGCAGATTGACTGACGAATGGCTCTGTGCTTCAGTGGCTCCTGCCATTCGGGGAGCATTTGGGGATGATGTTGCTGCTATCCTAGCAAAGGCATTGCTTTGGGCTTGCTTTGATCCTGCTGTCGTGGACTATTGTCCCCTTGAACTGAAGCAACAGATTGTACAACAATACGAGTTGTTGCAAGGCAGACTTCCTATGGGGGTGAATCCTATTCATAGAGTTGAAGTGATTCCTTCCAACAACGATGGAATTGTGTGGCTGGGTGAGATCCCTGATGGAGAATGAGGAGATGGCGGTGGTGCCTTTGGTAGAGGGGACAGCAGCGGAGGAATGCTATCTATGCCAAGCTATCCACTACTCAAACAAATGTGTCAGAGATGAGGAACCATCAGATCTCAGAGATTGCTGATCTCAAATGGCAGATTAAGATCCTTACCCAGATCATGCGGGGTATGGCAATGACCCTAGCTTGGAGAACCGGTGCAAGGTCATCTGCAAATCCGGGGCAAGGCGCTCCTGTGGTAGGAAGGTCAGCCACTCTGCATGATAGACCACAGACTATCCAAGCCTTGTGGGATGAGTATCAGAATGGCATTGGAGGGAGGAAGCTGGCAAGGGAGTTCAATGCCGTGGAGAGACCAAGTGAAGTACAAGTATTGCAATCGGAAGGTTCTTTGGGGATGTATGGAAAGGCTCCTGGACTGGGGGAATGATGTGAACACAGCCATTGCCAAGATCAGGCAGTGTTATGGAGGAGGCTGCACCATGACTCAGCTGATTAGGAAGATTTGTCCTGATGAGAGGGCGGGAGGAAATTACCAGCTTCGTTGAGCGGCGGTCGATGGTCGCTCATGACGGTCAGTGGATTGTCGAGTGGAGGAGTGGAGTGTGTTGCTGTTGGATAGGGATCCCTCCCTGTTGTTGCTGATAGTAGCAGAGTGTTTCAAAGTTCAAGTTTTCATGTACCAAGTGTAGGATATGATCGATTGATCATATCGGTCTCTAACTGTATTAGCGATTAGATGTTAGTACATGTAACTGACGGATGGATGGACAATTTCTGTCGTGATATGAACCAAAATTATTTCTGTGCCTGTGTTTTGCTGTGTTGTTTGCAGTGATCTGACTTGGAAGTTTCTTTGATGCACATCCCAGTGGGCTTTGTGCCTTGATCGGTCGATTCAATCAATCGGATGATCAATCGGATTGATTGACAGACATGTAACACCGATGGACAATTTCTGTCGTGGCATGAATCAAAATTATTTCTGTTTCTGTATTTTGGCGTGCTATTTGCAGTGATCTGACTTGGAATTTTCTTTGACGCACATTCCAGCAGGCTTTGTGCCTCGATGGATTGATCCGTCGATCGATCCATCTATCATCGATCATATCGGTCCCTAACTGTATTAGCGATTAGATGTTACATGTAATCGATGGACAATTTCTTTCATGATATGAACCAAAATTATTTCCGTGTCTGTATTTTGGCATGTTATTTGCAGTGATTCGACTTGGAAGTTTTTTGATGCACATCCCAGCGAACTTTGTGCCTTGCTGATGTGAATCATCTCTCGCTGAATATTTGAGCGTGCCTAATGTACGCACGTAGAGTTCTACATGGTTTTTGTACTGTTGTATTTTGGGTTGTATTTATTGTGCACCCTCAAATACCGGTACGATACTGGTGACTCAGACCGAACTCATTCATCTTCTCAAGCGTTTCACCCAATTTCGCTCATCCATCCCACTCACGTACTAGTACGGTGACGATACGTACATTGAAGTATAAGTACGTACTCCGTACCGGTAAGATTTCCCTTTCAAAGAGTCTCCTTTGTTAGGAGAGTCGTAGTACAAGTACTGTACTTATTGTTATACCGGTACGATAATTGCGACCAGCTGCCGAGGTGAACGAAACCAAACTAGACCAACGCCAGCCTGCATCCATCCACTCCTCCATCCACTCCTCCATCGACAATTTACAGAACCATGAAGAACGCCTTCGTGTCCCGACGGACAAAGTGGACGACGAGGCGCAGAGGCACCGCCGTGCTGACAACGACAACCAAACTTTTGGTCGTGCAATACTGCATCGCAGCAATATGGTTCACGTCCGCGTTTTCCATCAAGGCACCGGTATCGGTATCGTTGTCGTCCCTGACCCAAACGACAGCTAACAAAGCGTTGCCACCGATCCGATCCCAAAACGCACGCGGGTATTCAAAAAGAGAACAGCAGCAGCAGCCGCAGCAGCAACGACACGGACGTTGCGGAGTTCGTATGCGGTCGTCGACCAGAGAAGACGTGGTTGCCGAGCTGTCATCCTCCGCTAGCAACAAAGATGCTGGCAGCGACTGCGAAAACGATGAGGAAAACTTGAACGACATTACGGATCGAAAGGAAGCACCGACCCGGACCCAAGGATCCAGCAACAGCGACGAGGTCGTGATTGCTCTGCTCGAACTGGATGCGGCGGCATCAACATCAACATCAACTCCTTCCGACTCATTGGCCAACGCGAACACGAACCCCGATAAAGACAGCAGCGCCGCTCGATGGAATCGCCGAAAACAGATTGCGGCCGGCCTCGTAGCTTCCATATTGGTCGTGGCCGGTGCCGCAAAGATGGGATGGGTCCCGGGTCCGCCCCTGGGCGCCGAAAGCACCGCCGCATACGGATACTCATACGGAACCTACACAGACGAGATGATCGGGAGGGACGCGATCATGACCGGACTGACCAGCGTGTTGGCGGTAATCATGAACCGGTGCATCACCCTCGGGTACGAACGCGGAGCGTACGATTCGAAGACGGGCCGCAAGCTCACCCACACCCTGTCGGCCCCCCTCTTCATGGTGACCTGGCCCTTCTTTTCCCACGCCTTTGGAGCGCGCATCTTTGCCGGCCTCGTCTGCCTGACGAACATGTACCGTTTGTACCTCGCGGGAACGGGCGATGCGGCCGAGTCGTCCCTGGCCAACACCATTTCGCGGAGCGGTGATCGCTCCGAGGTAATGGGCGGGCCCTTCATTTACGTATGCCTCTTTCAGTTTTTTATCCTGACCTTTTGGCGAAACACATTTCCGGGAGTCGTCGCCATGACCACCCTGGCGGCCGGGGACGGCATGGCAGACATTGTCGGTCGACGCTTTGGCAAGGACGGCTACAAGTGGCCCTTTTCGGACGGTGAGAAATCTCTGGTGGGGACAGCAGCCTTTGCCGTTTCGGCGTTTGTTGTGACGTTTGCCATGTGCTGGTGGTTGATCGCCACCGGGTCCCTGGCGACGTCTCTGACCCTCGGAGAGATGGCACTGCGCATCGGTGCCATAAGCTGCATCTGCGCCCTGGTGGAGCTCTTGCCCTTTGTCGACGACAATTACAGCGTTCCGGGAAGCGCGGCCGTGCTGGCGGCCCTGGTGCTGCGGTAATGCCATGCCAATACCGAATCGTGTCGTGTCGTGTTGTGTCACGGGATACCCAGATCCGTAACTTTGTAACGACAAAGTTTGCCACGAATCACACACAATGAGCAAATATTGTTCATCAACAGTTTGCCGCTTCTCAACAAACATGGGGCTACTTATAAATCGCGGCTGATTGTATACATTAATACATATAAAAACATTTTTACACGGGATGGGGATACCAAAATTCATAACTTTGTAACGATAAAGTCTGCAATGAATCACACACAATGATCTACTACTGTTCATCAATAGTTTGCCGCTTCTCAACAAACATGGGGCTACTTATAAATAGCGGCTGATTGCATATATTAATACATATTAATACATATAAAAACATTTTTACACAGGATCGGGATACCAAGATCCATAACTTTGTAACGACAAAGTTTGCAGTGAATCACACACAATGAGCAACATTGGTTCATTATATTCGACTTTCCGCTGTTTGTGAAACACGCATGGAAAGTGGACGTATTACGGAAAAATAAATAGCTAGAAATTAAAGTAGACACGACAATTTCTCCCCTTTTCTTACAATTTCTTGATGGAATTTTGTTGATCGTTCTGTTTTCCACCTTATCTTCCGTACTCACAAATGTACGAGATGTGAAATAAAAAGTACCAACCATCTTCTTTACCGACATTCAAGTGATAGATGCACTACTTTTTGCTCCAGACTCAGATTTTGATGCTCAAAAACGCGTTAATGGATCGCTCGATGGCCGTCAGCATCTTGTCTAGCCAGGTCTTGTCCACATCCGGGTCGGGGATTTCCTCTGGTTTCGTTCCGGGCCGAATGCTATGAACGTTCGTGTCCTCCTCGGTGGCGACTTCGTTCCCGCCGTTGTCAACTGTCCCCTCACTATCCTCTGCATTGTCTTCGTCAAGGGCTTCTGAAACGGCAGTCTTCGTTGATGGTTTGGTCTCCGTTTTGTTGAGACTGCTCTTGGCAACCGCAACGAGAGCCACTATCTTTTCGGGGATGCCTTTCAGGGCGTCGACAAATTCCTCGAGTGCCTCTCCCAAATCATTCTCCTGATCCTTGAGAGCAGTAGCACCGGCTGAGAGAGCCACGACGCCAACCACAGAGAGGACAATGTTTTTTCGGGACCAACGCTTTTGTGTCTGTCGTTGGCTGGGATCGATGTAAAAACTTGGGGGCATGCCCTCGACGGGTTTCGCCAACTTGTTTCGGACAACTTCTGCGGCGATTTCCGGTCGCAGTTGGGATACATCTGCCGCCGTGTATCGCAATTCCGAAATCAAAACACGCTTGGTTTCCTCGTCAATCACCATCACTACTGGTACGGCTGCTCCGTTGTCGTTGTCGTTGTCGTCATCGGCAGCATCGTTGGCTGATGCCGTTGGAGTCTCGGATTTGGTGATGGGTGCCTCAGCCGGAACGCTCGAGTCCTCCTCGGCGTCGGCCTCGGTGGCGTTTTCGATGTCTTCACTTTCTTCCTCGTCCTCACTGTCGCCAACGGAAATAGGGCTTTCGTTTTGTCCATCGGTGTAAATGCCCTCGTCATCGGCGAGCTCTCCATCTGTGGTGTGAAAGGACCGAACATAATCCGACGGTATTTCATCTGTTGGATAAACGTCGGCCACTTCATCTTCTTCTGCTTTGACTTCGGAAGCATCCTCGACCACTTCCATAATTTCCTCTTCGACCTCCTCTGCTTCCATCTGAGCTGCGACATCGACATCCGCCGCACCTTCGGTTTCCTCGTCAACCTCTTCAACAATTTCTTCGGTTTCCTCGTCAACCTCTTCAACAATTTCTTCGACTTCTGCCTCAACCTCTTCCACTTTGTCTTCGACTTCTGCCTCAACCTCTTCCACAATCTCCACGGCCTCTTCTTCCATAATTTCCTCGCCATCAGCCTCTTCGGTTTCAGCTTCTGTCTCGGTCTCCTCCTCCTCGACACTGCTGCCATCCGGTTGTTTTTTCTTCTTGGCCTCGGACTTGTTGTTGCCACTGTCGCTTCCACCACGCGGAATCATCGTCGCAACAAGACCGCTGCCGCCGAGTGATGTCGCAGGATTGGTATTGGTATTGGTATTGGTGGTGCATCGTTGTAGTGGCGCACCGATCGAAGCCGGTGTTCGCAGGGATAGCACCGGCACCCAAACGGCCGGGAGGACGACGACGACGACGACTACCAGCAGCAGCAGCAGAACAGCGGGATGTGTAGCAGGCGGACAAGCCGGTGCCGTCACTCGTCTTCGCCGTTTTGGTTGTTGTAGCTGTAGTTGTATTTTTTGTTGTCTATTGAAACTCGCCATTCTGTAAACTGCGAGCAACAAACAATGATGATGATGCCAATGTTCAATATCCGTATCGGCTTCTTTTGAGTTGGTATGTACAGATTTCGGTCTGTGATAGTTTGGAAAGCGGGCTGGTAACTTCGTTTCACCTTTCGGTTTTGTTTTCGTTTTCGTTTTCGTTTTCGTTTCGTTTCGTTTCGTTACTTTTCTGATTGTTGTCTCGACTTCCTGTCGGTGAGGGATAGATGGAATAGATACAACCGTACGTACTGTATGTTGCTCTTTCACTACTCCACAACTTCCAACGAACGCTGTCGGATACGAGTAGTGGGATCCTCACCTAATTACTCGTACCTTAAGTTACCGTTGCGAGTATGGGTACAAGTACTCGTACCGTATAGTAACGCTGCCGAACGGTAAGATAACTCTAACTGCAATTGAGAACACATTTAAAAAATCCTCTCGAACATCGCAAATCCTCTCTAACATCGCAAACTGACGGAATCTGTCAATTTTTTGTCTTTCCTTCGTAAGGCTCTAACAAAAGAATGATACCGGTATTGACAGTATCCGACAAGCAATACGAGTTCACTACTGTTCGACACAGTCTTACTAAGTACAGACGCGTAGTGGAATTGTATCAATGGTGGGTAAATGGATCGATCTTCCTTCAACAACGGAATCGGATTTTGATCCATTCTCATGCGTAGTCATCATGTTGACACCAATGACGCGGTTCGCGCGATGAGAACTAAAAGTACGTCTTGTACACCGTACCGGTACATACTACAAAGGCACCACAATATGTAAGTATATTATGATTTGTAGGTATTATGCTTATTCGAATGAAAATCAGTTCGCGTAGACGGAGTGTGTCATCAAACTCTCATATGCCACGTTCATATTAGGCGGTAACACCCAATAATGTGAATGTTAAAAATAGACTCGTACAGTTTATACTAGGCGTTAACACCCGATAATGTAAATGTTAAAAATAGAACTCGACGAAAAACCAAGAATGAGCAATACTAATAATCACGGTAAAAACTATCAAGAACTTACATTCGTTCATACAAGTTCATACGGTTCGTGTGTTGCGTCGTTTCAGCGAAAGCCATCGAATACGGTGACCATCCTCACAAGAACTTCTTCCGAAATCGCGTAATTACTCGTACGTAATCTTACCCGGTACCGGTACGAACCGGTAATTACTCGTACCGGCTATGGCCTACGATAGGGTGAGAATGGTACGCGTACAAATTTACACTAGTGGGAGATTTAGAATACTGTACAATACTAGGTCCTAGTACAGTACGAATACGGTACAAGTACTGTACCGTAGCAGCAAAAGCAGCAGCGACGTTGACTACCGGTAGCACACCAGGAGAAAAAACTTTTACGGCAAACGAAGTGAATGATAGTGACTTTGGTGATAACAAGCTAATACTGTGTACAAAGTAACACGGACGAACAAAGAAGGAATACAATCGAAGTTGACGATAGACCTATTATTTACCATTTTAACTTGCTCCAGACGAAGCAATACTTTTTCCCAATAATCTCCCCTTGCGAACGAGATTTTGGTCTTGCATCTTAGATACCGGTACGGTTTTCTATTCGAGAAAACACGAATGAACGGATGGAGGAGTGCCATTGAGCCGATTGATTCGTATTTACCCTATTGAACGAATGAACCGTTGGAGGCTGCCGTAGTTGTCTACAGTCGCAGTTGAATCTTTCTATTTCCCAACCCGATCCCCTGCTCCTGCTTGGGTCCTACCTATCATAGAAAAGCAGACGAAACGAGCAATTATGCGAGTTCTGCTGGCGAGACGCTTTCGAGAAAATAGGAACGCATCTCCAGAGGAATTCGTAGAAGACGTACAAAACGAGGAAGGAGAGGAAAAGGAGGAGGACAAGGAACAAGAAGTACCAGAATCATCTCCAACCGAAGAAAACTTGACATTTCCATCCGTAGTAGAAAACCAAAAACAACAGCCTCAGCAGGAAATACTCGAGCGACCGCTTTTGCGTCTCGGTACAAATAATAATAACAACGATACAAAGCTCGAGCACAACCCGTTATCTCCTCCTTTCCGAAAACGGCGAGCTCCGAGGACCATCCAGAAAAAAGAAAAAAATCTGAACAACAACAACAACAACAACGGCAAAAGCACTTGTCGCCAGGCATTAGAAGAAACGTCGCCGCATCTCGATACAAAACCAAGGGCACGAGAGACAAGCTGCATCGACCAGGAAAACGCTTCGCACATCAGCAAAAAATCTCCTCCAGAGAGACTCACAGTAGCAGACACCGAATTGGTCCCCAACACAACCAGAGACGCAAAGAAATCCAAATTCAATCACAACCATCGCAAAATGGTCAGCGGAGGAACGAGACACAATCATTATTCCCACAACAATAATTTTCGGAGGCAAGAGGTGGAAGAGGAACATCTCCTTAGCTGGCAGTCCAATCGGAATCGTGATCATCTCCTTCAGAGCCAACTTGTTCAGCCATCCACCGCGGCCAGAAGACGATTGGACCCAAGCGACGATGCCGTGCCGTATCCGACCGATCCCGATGGCTGCGTAGACCAACAGCACCTCGAGAATGATCCCGCATCTGCTCGGGGTGACATTCCTTCCTGTTCTCCGGAACGTGGTAGTCAAATCCACAGTAATAAATACAATCAATCACCGTCCGACTCTTTTTTTGTTGTTGGAAGAGAGGATCCATTGTCGCTGGGTTCAACTGCTTCCGTGACTTCACTACCGAGAAAGACATCCAACACGAAAAGAGAAAAGAGTAATTCGATACAGAACAGTATTGGCGGCAGCGATGCTCAACATCTCACTGTTGGAGAGATTGAGTTTCGAGATCTTCTCAAGAAAGAGCGCGGACTGGAGATCAAAGAACAAGCCGGAGACGGGAATTGTCTGTTTCGGGCCATCAGCTTACAGGTATATGGTGATCCTTCCATGCACGCTCAAGTTCGAAAGCAATGCATGGATCACATGGTAAGTGGAACGAAAACTCGCGGGACAATCCCGAAAGATAAAAACGGTTTCTTGTTGTTGTTTTGGATCCATTTTTCTTACTTCTCGTTTTTTGCACAACTTACTAACTTACGAATACAAATCACCGTACGTTCCATACCACATAGGAACGCGACCAGGAGCATTTTTCCCAGTTTGTGACTGGTGAGCCTTTCCAACAGTACGTGGCTCGGACCCGTCAGGATGGCGTTCATGGTAACAATCCCGAAATTCAGGCCAGCAGCGAACTATTTAATCGACCCATTGAAGTCTTTACACCACAGAACGGGTCCGCCCCTCTCAATATATTCCATGCTGAGTACAAGACGGGAGATGTTCCTATACGGCTATCTTATCACGACGGGAACCACTACAATGCGGTCATCGATCCCGTTGCACCCACCGCTGGATTGGGACTGGGCCTACCGGGCCTACAGCCGCCGGGGTACGCCGACAAGATGCAAATGGCAAAGGCGGTTGCAGAGTCTATCGACGCGAAGGACGAAATGGAATTGCGACAGGTCATGGAGACCTCCAGGCGCGAATACGAGCACAAAGCCGAAAGTACACTCAACGACAATAGCAACGATGAATTGCAACGTGCCATCAAGGAGAGCCGTCTTTCTGCAGAGCACGTACGTTTTGGAGAATAGAAAATTAAAGACGAATCACTATTTCAATTTTGTTCTGTGGCCTTTTTTGTTGTTCACTAATTCGCTTCTTCTTCCATCATTTTCATCCCGCCATGTACTTCATCAGCTCAACAGCAACAACGCACTCTCATTATCTGACATGGATGCAACCTATTTCGAATTGGAACAGGCAGCACTCGAGCATTCAATGCAGTCTTACAGTCAAAAAGAGGAAGGGCAAAAGCAGAGAGCATCTACATCAAAAGCAACGATCTGCGGTAGTTCGGGACCTAAAATAACTAAAAGAGGGGACAGAAAAGCTCCAGCAGTTGATGCCTCGCTAACATCGTCCTCATCGGCCGTATCTCTTCCATGTCCTTCGCAAGAAAGCATTCCCGTGGCAGCAAGTGCTTCTTCTGCTTCTTCGGATGCTGCAGTGCAGAAGACAGGAATCTCACCACCCCCGCAGCTCCTGCCCATAGAAGAGTATCCTTCGAGCGTACAGGAGCTCGTCATGAATGGCTTTCCTCTGAATGCTGTGGTAAAAGCCTACCACCTGGTGGGAAACAACTTCGATGACATGCTTTCCTTGTGCTTGGCGAAGAGCAATGCCAGCGGTAGGTGATGATAATTTCCTCTAGACGTAACGATTGGTCGAAAGTTTTTTGCACGGAAGACGCAGTACTATCAATTACATATTGCACGAGATATTTTGTTGCTTCTATCAAGGCGGTTTGTATCGGTGCTAATGTATATATAAAATTGCATTGATTCAATGAGCTGCTGCATACTAACCGGACCACGTTAAAATCGAGTTGGACAGAATACAATTTGATTGATACTCTTGGGACTGTATTTTTTGATCGCATTCGTTTGCACAAACAAGGGGCGAGAGTAATCTTACGTACCGGTATGCCGTACGAATCGGACGAGAATCCCTGGAAATGTTTAGACCCCTCTGATTACCTACGGTACTACAGAATGTATCGTGTGCTACTAGTGTTTAGATGACGAGTGAGAGGAGCGCCTTCGTACGCGTTATTCGCTACTACGCTATCATCTATTCCTACCGGTACCGGTAGGTAGGATTAAATGAATTCATCCTGTTTCCAGAGTTCGTACCAAGAGTTTTCCATAGATTATTTTTCAGTGTGTGTTGCTTCAGCTTTTCCTCTTCCGTTCGTAATACGGCATGGTGGCATTCCGTCCTCTCCAAATACCCTGGGTATTCATTGGGTACTTGTACGCACACAATCGTTTATCCTTGTTTCTAATTAATTTACCCGTACCGGTTCTGTTTCCGCTCAAAATATCCTATCATAGGTAGAACTCTGTTTGTTCCTGGAAAGTCGAGAAGTCTCTAACAATAATATCACTACTTTGTTCTCCAAAATACGGTATCTCCTGTATTCCGGAAGCCACGGACCCGTCAGGTACATTACCAATATCGCCCAGGTTGGGTGTCAGATCAGAATTTCAGATGTCCGACAGTATCCAATGGGATACCCCGGCGCCGTCTCGGCTGTACTGGTACGTACGTAAACTTCCGACTGCATGTACGTGCTCTGTGCTCACTAACAAAGTCAAGAGAAGTCTCTGATGATATCATTATTATTATGTTGTTCTCCAACATATCCCCTGTATTCCGGAAGCCACGGACCCGCTATCGTCCAATTATCGTCTACCGTAGGTTGGGTGTCAGCTCAGAATCTCACATGTCCGACAGGACGGGTTTAAAATGACGGAACCAAAGAACAATGCCGTATGAGTACTCGTACCGTTGTATCGGTAAGATTACCGGTATATTATTATTATTAACAACATCATGATTCCGGCAGACAGCAGACAGCAGGCACTCCTCAATCCGAGTACGTACTATTCGTACGTATTGGTATCATGATCGATGCATAACTTTTTTAAATCGTGAAATGTGTTTCGGTTGAACGATCTACCGGTAACACCTTGGGAAGCAGCTGTTTACATTTGATTGCAATATTTTTATTCTCACGGAGCTACTTTCCGGTCGATTCTTCCGTGGAGGTTTTCGGAGGAAGAAGCAAAGTCGATGAGCGAAGAATAATTGCCGGTACGTACCGGTACGAAGAAAGACATCGAAGAATCATTGGGGAACAATTCATGGCGCTTCTAAACATCTATCTCGAAAGCATTTAAGCAACGCAGCGTTTTCCATCTGTATTCAGATATATTTAAGCAACGCAGCGTTTTCCATCTGTATTCAGATATTTTTGACGGAGGAATTCGCTAGTTTTCCTTCATGGAGCTATGAAGCATTGCCCGTCGCATTGAATCTTCCGGCGGTTTTCTTTTTTATGTTTTTAAACAAATAAAATATATAGTTTGCATTTATTTAAGCCTGTGAATGAAAAGAATTTGAACGAATCAGAAATTATGAATCTGGAGCTCGAGCGCCTCGTCATTGACATGTGACCGGATGAATCCTTACTATCCTTCTTGAAATTCTGGTCCTGGAACTGCTGCGATTCTTCTTTTTCAACTTCGATTTGGTATTGGGAGGTCTTGCTCTTCCTTCAAGCTTCGTTAAAGGCACTTGAAGGAAATGCCGGCACAGCTTTCCAAACTTCAGGGCATTCGCTTTGCCTTTGAAGTAACGATAGATATTTTTCTCATTGATAGTTTTACGTTACACATAACTTCAAACCGCTACCGGTTTCGTACGTACCGCGACGTAAAAAATATGTGATGTTTTCTTTTTTTTTCACGTTTGTCGTTGATTCCCTCAAATGTTCGGAAACATCAGCTATGAGCGAAAAAAATACTTCTGAACTGCCTCTTCTTCTCGTTCTTCTTTCAATGCTCAGGCTCAAATTTGACAAAATTGTTTCTTCTTCTCGAACGAAAACTGGCGTAGCCGTTTCGACAAACTGCTCAATACCGATACTCGTACGGAGTAATCTATGGATTATTAATTTCGGAGCGTTCTTGCCAAAACTCAAGACTTGTTGCCAATTCATAAGGAAGCTGCACAAACCAAACAAACAAAAAATAGTTCTTCTTTCGAAAGAAATTTCAAAGTCATGGCTCCTATTAGCATTGCTCTCGATGCAACGGCAGCTAGCGCTGCATTCGAAGACAGGCGCGAGAACGGAAAATATAACCAGTTCCCTTCGAAAGATCTTACTAACGAAGAACAACGAAACAGGATAGGAAAGTGTAAAGGTCGCTTGTTTTCAAAGGGTAAGCTAGATTCATTGTTACCCGAAACCTCGACCTCAATTGCTGACGCTTTGCTGCAGCTCGGAACCTCCGATGATGGAAGTGCCAAATCTTCCTGCATTCCACCTACCAAGAGAAAAAAGCGAACCATATCATTTGTAGGTGATAGTTTGGACATAGCCAACGCTCTAGATGCAAAGAGTACCGTATCTGAAACGGACACAGAATCTAACGACACATACAGCAAGCGCCCAAGGACAGGAGAAACCAAATCGTGCTTTTCGTTACCCGCGATGAAGTCACGTCATTCTGGTTCGGTACCACTTGTTACATCCATGAATGATGACCACGAAGGAAATTTTGCCCTCACTTTCTCGGTTACTGAGTTTCAGCTTCGGCGCCAGGATCTCAACGAAGAGAAGACTCCGGTAGACATTGGGTGCATCTCGAATGTTTTATACAGTGATTTCCGACCTCTGCGACCCCCTCCTCAGTTACCGACCGCCGTCATCCCACCATGTCCTCTACCTCCATCGCCTACACATTCACCCCAAATTCTTCCGAACGCGGGGCCGCATGTGCTTTCCTCTATCATTGCGGAACACAACGACTGCGTCGTTATGCATTCCTACACCATTCTTCCAAAACGTTATCCCCATCCCCATTCTATACCACAGCACGCACTGTTTCTGAGCGATTTTCAACCCCTCCACCGCTTCCGGTAGCAAATCTGCGGATAATGCGATGGGGGAGCCTTGTGCGCTACATTACATACGCCGTATGATGGAGCCAAGGCACAGGTCGTCAAGAAGATTCTTAACTCGCATTTGAACACGAGAAATTTTGTACACATACTGGTATACTCTTGATGGAACAATTTTCTACATAAGCATTGTAATACAGTTTATGCATTTTGTGACCACGACTTCTCAACAGATAGATATTCAATCCAATTTGCCATTGCAATACGTTCAGTGTTCTGTATTGCTCTATGAGTTGGTCTAAGTAAACGGCTGTTTGCAACCAAGTTATTAAGATATATCATTGTAGTACGGTAGCAGAATTCCTGGCCACAGTTTTCTCCACTACTATTCGTCAGGTGTGGATTGCAACTTTCCGAATATGTTGTACATTAATGGAGAAAAGATAACACATGTACCGTACACGTAATTAGGATAGAATACACCAGTAGAAACAGTTTTTTGGGTTAGTAGTGGGAACCAGATATGCGAGGAGCAATTAGAGTGGTGCAGTCTACTGCTATCAACAGATTGTATGGTACGAGTGTGCTGGGTTGACTAATCCTGCTGATACTGTTTTGGATGGGATGCCAAGTCAGAACGTTAGATTGGCTGGCTGCAATCATTGTAACTTGATGATAGTTTGGCTATGTGCCTTTTCAATGTTATGTGCATATGGTGAAAATGAACTTCGAAACTGCGTCTCTTAGCGCAAACAAGTTCGGGGCTTATTTCTCTGGAAAGAGGCCAAAAAGCTCGTTATGGATTTATTGAACTGTACTATTCATGCCCAGACCAGATGCGTACACGCAGGGAGAATGGCTAGGTGGAGACCCTGTCCATATAACCCTTGATGATTTCTTTCCCCTTCAGGGCCCATTCGTTTCGATTGCATTCGGCTTGCAAGTAGTATTCGTCGCTCGACACACCAAAAACGTCACATTGCTTCAACCTTTTCGCTAGTGGAATGATGTAGAATTGAAAGAAGCGAAGCTCTCCCTCGTACCAATATGTGGATGGATCCGTTTCACTTCTTCCCTCCTTGTAACCCCTGTGCATCTCCCGAAACAAACGCTCGTTGAACTTCAAGAACACATGCCAGTGCTGCATGGTATGGGAAACGTCCGATGCCTGGATGATGTGCTCTATGACAACAGTGGCCATGCGATTTGCATTTTCAGTGGATTCTATCCGGTTTTCGCCGTGAATCTTTGTCGAAACGACCTTTCTCCATCGATTTTGTCGGAGTTTCTTCAGGTCCTCGTCGATAATGTCGGTGGCCATTACCGAGTTTACAACAAGCTGGCGAAACTGTTTCTGTTCCGATTTTGTCTGGTAGATACACTTGCGCAAGTCTTCGTAGAGTGGCTCCATGAGGATGGACCATGCCAGTGCAACACTGTGTTGTTCCGCCACACTTCGGTTGTTGTAATGGTGGGCCGTTGCCGTGTTTTCCTTGACGAGCTGAGTGTTGGGCACACCGGTGTGGTCGACGTCGTGAATGAGTGCCGAAAACAAACACGAAAACTCAATCAAGGGATCGGAGGTGATTCCATACGCATGGCTCGCACAGCCGTTCTTGTTGGCGGCATTAGTCTTGCTTTCGTCGTTTTCCAGAACCCGAGAAAGCAGTTTTGACACACTCATCAATACGTGCGCGCAGTGTTCGAAATTATGAAACTCGTGATCGTGATACAAGAGACTGATGGCGGTGACGTAATTGCGAAGCTGGTCTTCGACAGTGCTAGGTATGTCGACAAGTGTTAGGGCATTGTTTCCATCAAAGGCTGCCGCTGCGGCCTCGATAAGAGCGTTTGAAATCGGATCCGAGGACGGTCTTTCTTGCCGGATCGAAATTATCTCTTGAATTTCCTCGATTACAAGGCCGTCGGAATCGAACAAGCAAAGCGAGTCTTCTCCTTCGTCGTCCAAAGGCTGGTTGGTCACCATTCCCCTCTTGTCTGTGTTGTTACGGCATTTGCGATTTATGGCGATCTTTCTCAAGGATTGCATCAAGATCTCGACGATCCATTCAATGAGGCGATATTCCTTTGGATTCCGGGCCACACGGTGGTGGCGAGACCACGACTTCATCCGTTTGGGAGGTGACAGCGTGGAATCTCCAGAAAGTGTATCGATGCTCATGCTGTCGAACGAGGAGATAGACGAACTGGACCTGAACTTTGTGTCCGGGTTGGTGTCGGCGGCATCTCCCGGACGCAAACAAGAGCGAGAACCGTTCTTGACGGAAGCCGACCTGCGGGTTGGAAACGATCTCGATGCGTTCGAAGACTGAACCAACCAGTAGGTTTGCATCTCCCCTTTGCCCTTTACGGCTACCAGGTGTTCTCGGCGGACCACCCATTTACCGCATCCATCGGCCTCGAGAAGCTCGGCCGTGTGCTCGCTGACCTGGATCTTGTTGACCTGTCCCGTGGATTCCATTCGGGAGGCGGTATTGACGGTGTCCCCAAAGAGCTGAAAGCGGGTCTTGTCTCCGCGGAGGACCCCTGCCGTGACGGGACCGGAGTGGATCCCCATGCGCAACCCGAGCTCGACCGTGTCGGGACCCAGGTGTACCTCGAGTTTCTTGATGAGCGTTTTGTATCGCCTCAGACACCTCTTGGCGAATCTTGCTATAATGGTAGCGTGCTTTGGTTGCTGAGGTTTTGTTTGGTTTGGTGTGATTGTGATTGTGATTGTGGTGTGATTATGATGTGACGTGTATTGTGTCGGACGCAGAACGAGAGACAGCAGCAGCAAAACAATGAATGAATGAGAAATTGCAAGCAGCACCGGATAGCTATCAGTGCAAGCTTTGATCCGACTCCGTCTCTGGTTTGGATTCCAGCAACGCAACGCAACGCAACGCAACGCAACGCAACACAACGCAACGCAACACAACGCAACACAACGCAACACAGCACAACGCAACACAACGCAACACAACGCAACGTACCTGTTTTGGAAGACCCGCACAAGCTACATAACAATCCCCAACGGTTTCCACCTTGAAGACGTCCGATGCCCGGGCAATGTCGTCAAAGGCACAGTAGATAGTTTCCAGCAGCCGAAAGACATCGGTGGGAGCCCGTGCCGAACTCCAGGCGGTGAAGCCGGCAATGTCGCACATCAAGATGGTGGTGTTGGGATAGAAATCGGCAATGGGTTTCGTCTTGCCGAATCTCGAGAGCAATTCGTCGATGCTGCGAGCACCCGATGAGGAAACCGCTTCGGCTGTTGCGACGATTGCCCGGCTGTCCTTGTGACGGGTGGCGAATGGTGGAGGAGATGGAGGTTTTCGGAATTGCGACATCGACCGCAGGGAGATGGAGCGAGGCATTCGGTGGAAGATGTTGCTGCTTCTGCTTCTGCTTCTGCGAAGCAGTGATTTGTGGCTCCCCGACAGGGAGAGAGGCGACGACGAGGGTGACTCCCACCGAAAGCTACCGCTTCGGGTAAGACCGGTGGATTTCGGCGGCGATCGCTGTGTGTTGTGAATGTGAATACCGCGAGTCGCCATTGGGTCTGCCGTTTCGAGTGCCAATGGCACCGTGTGATCGCGCGTTTCGGCGGCATCGGACTCGATCTTTGGTGCAGCATTTCCCTTTTTGGATCTTGGTGCTGCTGCAGTGGCACTGCCCGGTTTGACACCCCCGACCATGGAATTTTTCATCGCCCATGGCGGTTGTTCTGGTTGGATGGTGGGCGGGAACTCACTCGGTATCGACGAATCCTCGTGGCTACTGCTACTGCTGCTGCTGCTACTATTGCTGCTACTATTGCTACTATTGCTGCTGCTGCAACGGCTGGAAAGGCAGTGGTCGGATTCTTTGCTGCTGCTGTTGAGGCTCATGAGTTTCCGCTGAATGTTGGCCGGGAACATGGATCCCACAATGGCATCGGCCCGTTCGGCCCGGCGCAAGAGTTTTTGGTGTCTGTCTTGCACGGCTCGATCGTATCGTGCGAATGCGACCAGGATGCAGCCAAAGAGTAGAGCCACGACCAGGGAGGCAACCCCCGCGAGGAGCAAAGGAGATCGCGCGAGAAGAACTCGTTCTAGTTCTCGCTCTCTCTCTCGCTCTTTTTGGCACCGTTTGCCAGCGGACGGCGGTGAGGAAACGGAGACGGAGACGGAGGCGGATGGTGGCGGGGAAGAACGCAAGGCGGCAGTGGCAGTTGCAGTGGCAGTTGCAGTGGCAGTTGCAGTGGCAGTTGCAGTGGCTTCCTCCGTGTCTCCTCCTCCTTTGGTCGCGACGGCAGGATCTGTTTCTTTCGTATCCCGGCCGCGCCGCGTCGGGTAGAGCGTAAAGGTGGTAGCGATGGACGCTTCAGTGGCGAGGGAGGGGGGGACCTTCGTGTGGAGCTCACGAGCTGCTTCCTCGCAGCACGAATCTTGCAACTCGCCGTGTCCCAAAAAGAAGAAGGATGCTTTAGTAGGAGTTCCCTCTTTTGGAAGGATCCGCACCTCGTAGGTCCGCGGGGGACGACGATGGGCCGGGGTTGCTATTGGTGCTTGTGCTGGTGCTGGTGCTGGAGTTGGTGTTGGTGTTGGTGTTGCGTCCTTGTCAATGTGAATGCTCGTGCGATCCCGGACTACCAGGTGAAACGTAAGAAAACGGGAAGCTTCGTCTTCGTTGTCGTCTTCGTCTTCGTTTTCGTCTTCGTTGTCGTAGTGTTGGTCTTGGTTCCAAAGTATCGGCGCACCGTCGAAGAGGGCCGTTTCCGATTCGAGGATAGCGAAGACGTAGGCGGCAACGCGGGTCTTGGAATTGGGCTGATCGTAGACCGGAACGCGGAGAACGAGGCGGAGGTCTTCGTTGTCGTTGTCGTTGTCGTTGCTGTTGTCATTGCTGTTGTCGTTGCTGTTGTCATTGCTATCACCGTTGCTGTTGTTGTTGTCGTCGCCACAGTCCCCGGAAGCGGAGCGAACGGGAGTCGTTTCGCTCCAGAGCGCAAGTGGAGGCACATCAGACTCGTTGGGAGCTAGGGCATCCGGTGCTACTGCTGGTGGTACTGCTGGTGGTACTGCTGGTGGTACTGCTACAGGTGCTGTTGCTCGGAAGGACCAGGACCACAAATCTAGATTGATCAGGGAGGAAGAATGCCGACAGGCGGGTGGGAGTAGGAGTGGCCCGGGTTTCTTTGCCGGTGAATGGGGGATGCCTCGGGTGCTGCTTTTGTTGCTGCTTCTGTTGCTGCTTCTGTTGCTGTTTCTGTTGGACTGCTGGGCCGTGCGGTAGTACTCGTACGAGTCCACGGACTGCCAGACCGGGAGGTGATAGCGCTGCGAGGGTGAGGGCGCATTGTTGAGATCACCATTACCATTACCATCACCATTACCATCCGTTGCCGGAACCGAGCGAATCCGAGACGACGGCACCGATTCTAATTCTGGTTCTAATTCGGAGCCATCATTGGAAGGCTCGATCCACTGCCCGTGGTAGAACGAATAGCGTTCCCACGGCACTCTAAGCGAGGCATCGACGACGGGAGCCCAGGCCACGCGCTCCACGACAAAGCGAGGAAGACGAGGAGGTTGGGTGTCGTCCTTGTCGTCCTCCTCCTCCCCGTCGTCGTTGTAGTCTTCCTCCTCCTCGTCCAGCGACAACGATGGCTCCCACACGGCACTCGCCAACTCGGTGAATTCCGGCAGAGTCACAAAGGGAAAGGCGGAGTCGAATTGCGATTGCGATTGCGATTGCGATTGCGATTGCGCAGCATTTGTAACGGCGTCGGTGTTTGCGTCTGTGTTTGTGTCCCGCGGCTGCAGTTTCGCAATGCCCGGTCGGTTCGTGTTGGGATCGGTGGGAATCACCAGGACCGGCCCCACATTGGTATTGGTGTTGGTGTTGGTGTTGGTATTGGCATTGGCGGTCAGCGCTTCCGACACGTCGCGGAGGACAGCGGCCGTTTTCGCGAGGCGTTGTCGGGCCGTTTCCTCCAGTGCGGTGACCACAAGCGTGCGAACACGGAGGAGGTCGTCGTAATCGTAATCGTAATCGTAATCGTAATTGTAATCGGCGTTGTCTTTGTCTTTGCCTTGGCCAACGATATCATCACCGGAAGAGAAGGAGCTGTGGTGACGGGTAAAGCACGAGCTCGTTGGTAGCACCTGCGCCTGCACCTGCGCCTGCACCCGGAGGCAGTCCGCCAGGAGGTAGACCCCGATTCCGGTGGCGATGCTTGCGCAGAGGCCCAGCAGGACGACCATTGTTCCAACGAAGAACTTGCACCGGGCCACGCGTCCGGATCCGAGGTGTCGAAACGATTCCGCTTTGTGCTGCGGAGCACCGGATGGCAATGGCGACGAGGATTGTGATGGCGACGAGGATTGCGATGACGATGATGATTGCGATGAGGATGATGATTGCGATGATGATTGCGATGATGATTGCGATGACGATTGCGATGACGATTGCGATGACGATTGCGATGACGATGACGATGGCTCGGAAGCACGTCGCCGTCCCGGACAGAGCGGAGGCACCTCACAGACCACGGTGGGCATGCCGAAGATTGTGGCCGTGTTGCCATGGTGGAGATCGTGCTTTTGCTCGTCCTCAAACTCGAGCTCGAACTCGATTTCGTCGACGCCGCACTCGAGATCGCTGTAAGCACTTGCCCAACGGGATCCCCTCTTGCGATCGTCCTTGTTCTGGCAATCGTTGTTCTGGTTGTGGTCATCGGTATCGGTGTCATTGTCATTGTCATTGTGGGCAACAATGACACTAATAGGGCAGACGCCAATGCCATCTCGGAAGAGTGTTCGAGGCACCGGCCGAGATCGGGATCGGGATTGGAATTGGAATTGAAATGGTTTCGGTTGGGATTTGAGGTTCCAGTTGCACTTGTAGTCACAGTCGTAGTCATAGTCGTGTTTGCGTTTGTGTTTGAATTCGCATTCATATTCATATTCATATCCGGATTCGTGTTTGTATTCGCATTCCACATCGACTCCGAATCCTTCTGGTTCGGGACATCGTGAATGTTGGAGAACGTGGCTTAGATGTTCGGTGGAAGCATGGCGATCGCGTTTTTGCTCTTCGCGGCGATCGCAATTCGTATAACGGTACTTGTAGTCTTGGTTGTACTTGTAGTCTTGGTTGCCTTTGTAGTTGTCTTCGCAATCGTTGGTCATTGCGGTCATGGTCATTGTGGAGGGAGACGATGCAGATGGACAAATCCCCGCGTTCTTGTTCATGTTCATGTTCATGTTCATGTTGCTGCTGGTGCTGGTGTTGGAATAGGCCAGGGTTTCGTTGTCCGTTCTGGCGTTGGAACCGTAACCGTAACCGTCACCGTAACCGTAACTATAACAGTTGTCACCACGTACGTGTACACAGGAATCCTCCTTCCTCCGAATCGCAACAAACGACGGAGACGATGATGCAAACGCAGCCACTGTGTTGGGGGCCTTCGTTGTTGTCTTCGTTTTCGTCGGATTGTAGGCACCCCCTCCGCTGCTGGTCCACGTTTTGGTGCGCGAGACAACAACGATCCCGGGGGCTGTTGTGGGAGCAGGAGTCACCACGGGACACCTCGTTGCTGTTGGAGTTGCTGTTGCTGTTGGAGTTGCTGTTGCTGTTGCCGTTGGAGTTGCCGTGGCAGTCACCGTGGCAGTTGGGGTTGCTGCTGCTGCTGCTGCTGCTGCTGTCCGAATCGTCTTCGTGTTTGTGGTCGTGTTTGTGTGTGTGGTCGTGTTGTTGTCGCGCACCATTTGCGGAATCTCGCCGGTCGCGGGTCTCGTTCTCCGTGGTTTGATCCCTGCTCCAATTCCTCGCTTGACGCTGCTACTGCGGGGGAATTGCCGTTTCTGGGACGATATTCGGGACCGGGAGATCATCAGGTTGTTCATGGTGTGGTGTTTGATGTTGGTTGGTTGGTTTGGTTGGTTTGGTTGGTTTGGTTGACGTTGGTTTGGTTGATGTTGGTTTGGTTGGTGTTGGTTTGCTATGCTATGCTATGCTATGCTATGTTTTGATATGATTTGATTCGCAAAAAGATACTAGTACCGGATCGGACCGAAGCGAAGCGAAGCGATTGTTGTAGATTGTGATTGGCAAAAGAATCTGGAAACGAGTTTCTTCCCCTTCATCCAGAACTTGGTAACATCTTCCTTCTCAATGGATCGATCGTATCGTATCGTATCGTGTCGTGTCGTATGGATCGCAGTAACATTCCTATTGAATATATCAAATATATTGCATGGATTCCTTCGTTCCGAAAAGCAAAAGCGAGGAACTAAGATGCGACCGCTACCGCGAAGCACCGAACTAACACTATCTACCATGGATTCGATTCATCGTGATTTTGGGTTCCCACCGGGACCAACCTGGATTGCGCAGGGCTATCGGTCGTCGGATATCATACGTATGGTATACCCAGTGCCATATTGCAATGCAATGCCGTGCCATGCCATGCCATGGAATGCACGGAGCATCCAGCCTTTTTTGTCTCGTTGCGGAACAACACAACAATCATCGAAAACACCAGGACCACCCGGAGTTCGTCGTTCGTGTTCACTCCCGGTTTTTACGTATTGTATTTGCCTCCTCGTTTTACGTATTGAGGATTGTATTTGCCTCGTTTTACGTTTCACGATTGGTAAGGCAAGCCCTTTGCTTGTTCGTTCGTGAGTTAGTTCGTTCGTTCGTTCGTTCGTTAGTGTTGCTTGCTTCCTTGATTTGTTACATACGGTACAGTACCAGTTCCGTGCGTTCCGGGATGGTAGATTCGGCGGTAGCGAATGCCGGATTGCGACACGGTAAGTTATGTACAACTATGTACAAGTACGTATACGCACCGTAATCTTATGAATACTTGTACGATCCGTCGACACCAACCGAAGGGTAATCTTACAAACGGGGAGCAAGTGGGATGGGGGTCTTGTAGCGAGGAATAAGGGCACGTACTTTTTCTCACAGAAAATAACCGGAAGAGGAATGCGGGTTTGGAACACTCCATCAAGACTCGAAAGACATCACCAATCTCAAAACAGGTACGGTACGAACCGGTAATTACCGGTCCCGGTAAGATTAATAGGTAATCCTATGGCTTCGGCGGACGAGCACGTGTACTCGCTCCTAAGTACCAAGAAAAATGAGGGTTTGAAACAGGCTCAACGGGCGGGAGAAGGGAGTGGTACTCCGGTAGCAGATGGTGGTACTCCGGTACCAAAAGTGGTACTCTGGTACCACACTTTATTCTGGTACCATTTTCTACGTGACTTCCAGTAGAATGTACTGTGCAATTTCCAGTCGTATTTTGAGCACTGTTCTCTTACGACTAGTTTCGATACTCCCAGAACAGACTAATACACAGCAGACTACTAGGGACCAGAGTATATGCCAAAAAAAGAGCTAGAATTAGTCTGTAGACCTATTTCTTGCTAGAGAGCACACCATGATGAATATTGAGGCTGTTTGGGCGGGCCAAAATCAGAGCTTGTAGCTCGTGCACTTCTTGTAGTTTGGATGCTGGAGCGAGAAATACAATCATCCCGTAGTAAATGAAGCAGCGCTTGTAGTAGTTCAGGCGCCGTGGATACACCAGTCCCCCAGAGCAGCACACCAGTGCTTGTAGTTCAGACACCGGAGCAAGAATACACAGTTTCCTCCTAGACTGGAGCAGGCAATGCTTGTAATTTGGACGCCGGGTCCGATGGGCGCGCTTCTTCCTCTTTCCAGCAGTGGCAGTTGGAGATCCAGAAGGAGGAGGGGGGTTCTTCTTCTTGTAGGGGTTGCTCAATGAAGAATTCCTGGCTGCTACAGACCGACGTTGGGTTGTTGTTGTTGCTGTTGCATCGGTAGAGGATGACCGAGTCCAAGACCAAAGATCTTCGTCGAGCATTAGACCGAGAGCAGGAGCAGCGTTGCTTGCTCTTTCAGGGTGGAATAGTTCAAACCATGTTTGCTGGAAGGGACTATTCCCATGGCCAAAAGCAAAAAGGAGCATCGTCGTGAGGAGTGATACTATGAATAAACAAAGTGACAACAACAACAATGATGACGACGCGCTGACAGCTCCAAATCAAACCAAAACAGCCTGAACACCTCCTCCCCCAACAAACACAGAACCGACAGTCACTTACAGTGCTTGTTGCTGCTATTCCCATGGTCAAACAGGCAAAAAGAAGAAGCAGCGTCCTGAGTGATAGGAATGAATAAACTGACAACAACGATGACGACAACAATGACGATAACAACAGCAAATGAAACAGAACAGCCTAAACATCTCCCCCCCAGCAACCAAAGGACCGGCAATGACTTACAGTGTGATAGGATGGCTTTCTTGTTGTTGTAATAGGAAAGAAAGCAGTGAAAATGGTCTATTCCCATGGTCGGGGGAGCAATTTGGTTTTGCAAAGTGGTTGATTTTGAAATTATGAATTACCACGGGGGAAAAACAGCAAAAATCCAACTTGTAGTAGGGATTCTACAAGATTCTACGCAGGTGGTGTCAAGGAATCAACCAAATCCTGCTGCTGCTGCTGCTGCGAATCCCGCGCGTTTGCTCCCTCTTTACGCTTGAGTATACCTAAAAACACGTGCAATGCGTTGAAAAAATTATTACTTAACAAAGTGAGTGGTACTCCGGTACCACCAAAATGGTACCACTGCTGATCCCTACCGTACATCTTGTACTTGTTCCTACGAGTACTCCTCGGTACCACCAATCGGTACCAGTTTACCCTTCCCCCTGTCCCCCCCGTAGCAGCAACAACAGATCCTACTCCCCCTGTAGCAGCATCGAAACGCTACTGTAAGCAACACCGATACCCCTCCTCCTCCTTTGTGCCCGTCCTTCCGAAGCCATAGAGATTACCATGTCAACACCCCTTTCCTCCTTTACCTCCTCCTCGTATTATCAGTGGGGAGGAGGGGTATTACTTGGTACCACTCTAGCTGCTTGTTTCCTCGGCCCGGGGGGCCTCGTAAACAAGCAGCTAGAGTGGTACCAAGTAATACCCCTCCTCCCCACTGATAATACTCGGAGTCGATTTGGTTGGCACGTGTCATCCCCTCTCTAAAGAAAAAACTCCCTTAAGAAAAATCCTCGGCGCGCGCGCCTCGGATTTTTCTTAAGGGAGTTTTTTCTTTAGAGAGGGGATGACACGTGCCAACCAAAACGGAGGACGGGGTGTTACCTATAGTAACACCCCGTCCTCCGTTTTGGTTGGCACATGTCAACCCCTCTCTAAAGAAAAATCCTCGGCGCGCGCCTCGGATTTTTCTTTAGAGAGGGGTTGACATGTGCCAACCAAATTGACTCCTTGTAGTATCATTGGGAGGAGGGGTATTACTTGGTACCACTCTAGCTCCTTGTTTACGAGGCCCCGGGCCTCGTAAACAAGGAGCTAGAGTGGTACCAAGTAATACCCCTCCTCCCAATGATACTACAAGGAGGAGCTAAAGGAGGAAAGGGGTGTTGACATGGTAATCTCTATGGCTTTGGAAGGACGAGCACAAAGGAGGAGGAGGTCGGTCCTTCTTGTTACTAGCTATCGTATCGGTGTTGCTTACAGTAGCGTTTCGATGCTGCTACAGGGGGAGTAGTAGCTGTTTGATGCTGCTACAGGGGGGGGGGGGGGCAAGGCTAAACCGGTACCAACGATTGGTGGTACCAACGAGTACTCGTAGGAACAAGTACAAAATGTACAGTACTGATCAGTGGTACCATTTTGGTGGTACCGGAGTACCACTCACTTTGTTAAGTAATAATTTTTTCAACGCATTGGACGTGTTTTTAGGTATACTCAAGTGTAAAGAGGGAGCAAACGCGCGGGATTTGCAGCAGCAGCAGGATTTGGTTGATTCCTTCTTGACACCACAACCTGTGTAGAATCTAGTAGAATCCCTACTACAACCTGGATTTTTGCTGTTTTTCAACCGTTGTAATTCATAATTTCAAAACCAACCACTTTCAAAAGCAAACTGTTTCCCCGACCATGGGAATAGACCCTCTCACTGCTTCCTTTCCTATTACAACAACAAGCAACCCATTCTTCTATCAGCATACTGTAGTAGTAAGTCATTGCTTTGATCTAGGGGACTGCTGCTGTATCTATGGCATTTGAATTACAAGCGCTGCCTTGGATCATTTGGATCGACACGAGCAGCGATACGAGGATTGATTCCAGCGGCGATACAAGCTGCGATACAAGATGCGTCCTCCGCTTGTACCCGGTCCGCCCAGCAGACTCAGGAGCAATATTCATCATGGTGTGCTCTCTAGCAAGAAATAGGTCTACAGACTAATTCTACTAGCTCTTTTTTTGGCATATACTCTGGTCCCTAGTCTGCTGTGTATTAGTCTGTTCTGGGAGTATCGAAAGTAGTGGTAAGAGAACAGTGCTCAAAATACGACTGGAAATTGCACAGCAGTACATTCTACTAGAAATCACGTAGAAAATCGTACCAGAAAAATTGTGGTACCAGAGTACCACTTTTTGGTACCGGAGTACCACATTCTGCTACCAGAGTACCACTCCCTCCTTCCACCCGTTGAGCCTGTTTCAAACTCTCATTTTTCTTGGTACTTAGGAGCGAGTACACGTGCTCATCCGCCGAAGCCATAGGATTACCGTAGTACCGTGAGGGTGCACAATATAAATACAACCAAAAATACAACAGAACAAAAATCATGTAGAAGTCTAATACAGAGGTAATGTTTGGTGAGCACCCCGCACCTTTTTGTGTAACACTCTAAGTATCAAAAACAACACGCTAAGTATCAAAAAAATTCGGCAAGCAAATTTTGAACTCGCTAAAACAAGAGTGCTCACAACAAGACAGATCAAAAATCGACCATTCTCTTTCCAAGTTGAGGGACAAGAAGCAAGATGCAAGTAACAAAGAATGTGTACAAATAATACTATTATCCATTACTCACATGTTACACTACACTTACATGATCGACTTAGACAGGTGATCATCGATCAAACCCACCCGTGATTACAGCACTCGCTCAACAACACACGGAACATGGAAAAACTTGAACTAGAAAAAAGAGCTCATCAGCAACAACAGGGGGGGATCCCCTATCCAACAAGCTGTGTGCTCCTCCATTGAACCAACAATCAAAGGAATTGATCTAAGGAATCGATCAAACCAATGATCAAACCAACAATCAAACCAACGGTCGAATCGATCAATCAAACCAAGAACAATCAAACCTAGAACAATCCAACAAACAATCGAATCGGCCTCCATTGACTTCGAAACAATCGATCGATTGATTGATCGAACCAAGCGATCGATCAAACCAAGTGATCAATCAAACCAAGCGGTTGATCAAACCAATCAATCAATGGAGGAGAGTTGGATTCCCTCCATCCCTCTCATCACGATGCATTGCCTTGATTAGGTTTGTGATGGACAAGTCCCCATAAGCACGCGTGATCTTGTTGATAGCAGTGTTGACATCATTGCCCCGATTCAAGAGCCTCTCCATACATCCTCCCCAGACCACCTTCCTGTTGGAATATTTGAACTTAACGTGCCCTTGCTCTGCTGCAGTGAACCCGCGCGCTGGCTTCCTCCCTCCTATTCCATTCTGGTACTCATCCCACAACAAGGCTTGAATGGTTCTTGGAGTGGTGTACAAGGTTGCAGGCCGCTGCCCCTCTGGAAGTCCCGGAGCCGCATCCACTACAGCCGGTCCTCTCCCTCCTCCTCCTCCTCCAAGCCGGTGTGCCAGAGCCATTGCAATCCCTTTACAGATCTGTTGCAACTGCTTCACCTGTCTCTTCATCTCTGCTATCTCTGCAATATTATGGTTCCTCAGCTCTGCAACATGGTTCTGTGTGGTACACATCTTTGCATAGATAGCATTCTTCCATTGATGTCCATGCCCTCTTACTCCCCTTGCAATCTCATCATCTGTGGTAGGGACTTCATCCAAGTACACAACTCCATCATTATTTGAAGCAATCACCCAAACCTTTTCCATAGGATTTACTTCTTCATCCTCCATCCGGCCCTCTAACAGCCAATACCAATTAAGGATCTGACCCTTCAATCCAGCAGGAACCATATCAACTGCTGCTCCATCAAAGCAAGCCCAAAACAAGGGCTTTGCAAGGATGGCGCCAGCTATAGGGCCAAACTTGGCTCTAATTGCTTGCGCAACAGCAGTGCAAAGCCAATCCCTTGAAATACCACTACCATCTTTCTCTTTGTACTGACAGATACCCTTGTAACAAAGCTTACTAGCTGCATAAATAGCTAGCCAATCCAACTGCACATCCAGATAGTTCTCTTGTATGCCTCTAGTCTTCCATCTAGCTCTGTAGTTGACGTTGTTCATAGTAGCTCCTGCTCTGTGCGCCATAGTAGTACCCCACTTCTTAACAGAGTGAGTGCCAAGCTTCCGGTCTATCACAGATTCAAACTCTGGATCATCAATGATCCGCTTGAGGGCATTCTTCTGATACGTGCTCTTGCAAGAATTTGCTTCTGTATCTTGCACCTTTGCAGATGAATTAAACACAGTATCTCCTTCTGCAAACACCATTGGCTCAATTGCCCTGCCCCAGTGCTTACTAGTCACACTTTGAGATAGATTGCAACAAGCCCAAGGAGAACACAGTACTATTGCTGATCCATAGCCCCCATTAACAGCTGCACTGGACAGTCCCCTTCATCCTGGACATTCTTCGACCATCTCATCTGCACTGTAATGTAACTGGTATAGTTTAGGCTCACTTCCAAGTTAATCTTCTTCTTCATATGGAATGTTTCGTCGCCCCTAGCAATCATATGAAGCATTGTATCGTTAACACTGATGCCTAGACGATAAAAGGAACAAACAGATACCAGATAGTTTCCCAGGAACAGTTATAATAATGGAAAACAAAAACACAAACTCTGAAAATAAGTACAAATTACACAAAGACTATCCACAAAAAAATACACCGGAATTAGAATATTTCTTCAAAAGAATTCTTGGAGCAGTGTCGCCAAAACAGATGGACTTCAAACAAAAATCAGTACAAGCAACAATCAGTAACATTTTCACCTCAAGGGATGAAGTGTTTGCGCTCCTTTTCCTTTACAACCACTATGAATCGTGGCTAAACACAACAAAGGGCACAAGGATAAGAAAGAAGTTCACTGATAGTAAGCGAGGAATTAAAGAGGGATGGAGGGAGGAGGGACAAGACCTTTACGGATGTGTCAAAGAGGAAATAGGAAAATGAAGGCAGGAACAACAGACAAAAGATTTAGAGATTGAACTACTTAAAACATGCCAACAGCAAAATGGCTATGATACACGATGACATAAGGAGGAGGAAGATAATACAAAGGGAAAAAACGAAGCAAAAATATGACATGATGGACACTCTTGACAAGGATGACAAGGACTACAAATATTACCTCGCAAACAGAGCGTGGTAATAACACTATAGTACAGCAGCTAGTAGTTTATTCGTATTCAATGTCGGTTGCCACAATAAATTTGTCTGCTGCTAAAATTGAATAGTGTGAAGGAGATTATGGCAAAAGCGGATACAATACTTTGTTCGTCTTTGTACAAAAAATATGTTTCTTGTCTTTGGGTATTCGATATTTGTAGTGTGAGTATTGTGAAATGGGTGTACTAACAGAATAGATTGCTGGTTATCAAGAAGCTCATACATTTTTGAAGAAATTCGTAATAACGCAACAACAATATCATTGTACCAGTACATACCGGTAGAGGATATTATTACAAAAGATGAGTTTCGTGTGAAAAAAATTGAATGGAGAATAAATATTATTGGGGTAAGAAGCATGAAACGAAGTTGTAGAATAGAAAAATTGTGAAGCAACCATAATACTGGGGCTGAAACTATCGGTGCAAAAATAGTCCTCCTTGAAATTGTTGCGTGCAAAAATACGTAGAGAATTTCGTCACATAAACGATGCTCGTGCTTTCGTAAAATTCGTGCGATATTTTAAAATATTCCGAAACATTTTGTTGCGCGCACAATAAATAATTCTCTACCTATTTTTGCACGCAACAATTTCAAGTAGGACTATTTTCCTATCCATATTTTCACCCCCTGTTTCATGGTTGCTTCCAAATTTTTCTATTCTACAATTTTGTTTCATGCTTACCCCGTTAATATTTACTCGCCATTTAATTTTTGTTATTTTCCACACGAAACTCATCTTTTGTAATAATATCCTCTATGTACACTGATATTGTCGTAGCGTTGATACCATTTTCTGAACAAATATAGGAGCTTCTTGATAACCAGCAATGTATTCTGTTATGTTGCTTTCACAATACTCACACTACATTTATCGAATATCAAATTCCAACAACCATATTTTTGTACTAATAAGAAAATATTTTATCCGCATTTGCAATACTCTCCGACATTTTACAATATTCACGATACGCTTATCAAATACGGAAATACAACAAACATATTTTGTAACAAATACGAAAGTATTTTATTAGCCTTTGAAATTATCTTGTTTATTGTATTATATTCGAACAGAAGACCCGGAACAATATTGTGCTAACCATAAAATAATAATGAACTAGCCGTTCTACTATTGATGTTGATATCATCCATTACTCTTGTTCGTTTTTATTGTATTCCATGAAAAATTTGTAGTCCTCATCATCTTCGTCTAGAATCTCAACCAAGGTACGTTTTCGCTTCCGTGTTTTTCCCTCTTTGTTCTCCTCCTTATCTTGTTGTTTACGATTGCCATTTTGCTTTTGGTACATTTTAAGTATTTCCGTCTCTAATTCTTTTGACTGTTGTTCCTCCCTTCGTTCTTCTAATTCGCTTACTAGGTATTCGTAAAGATCTTGTCCCTCGTTACTCCACCCCTCCTTATTTCCAGACTTACCGTCAGTGAATTTTTTTCTCAACCTCGTGCCCTTTGTTGTGTTTATCCACGAGTCGTAGTCGTTGTAAAGGAAAAGCAATGCAAAAGCTTCATCGCTTGGGGTGAAAATGTTACTGATTGTCATTCTGACTGATTTTCTTTTGAAGTCTGTCTGTTTTGGTGACACCGCTCCAAGAATTCTTTTCATGAAGTATTTGAATTCTGGTGAATTTTTCCGCCGATAGTCTTTGTGCAATTGGTACCTATTTTCTGAGTTAACGTCTTGTGTGTCCGTGATTAGAACCGTTCCTGGGAAACTATCTGGTATCAGGTTGTTTCTTTTATCGTCTACGTGTCAGTGTTCATACGACCAAAATGTTAGAATGGCTTATGAACGATTGCATGCCGGCAATCATTTTCTTGTTGGTTGCGTACCTTTGTAGTTTTTCCTGGCAAGAGTTTGAGCATTGTGCCTACACGCAGTCACTGCACGGCAATAAATTCCACTCCACTTTTGGTCTTTTATATCAATCGTATTTGGTATTTCATTGTTATTCGCTTGTTTTACAATTTTGAATATCGTCGCCTTCACGAATGTAATCTCTGGCAGGAATTTAAATTTCCTGAATGCTTTTTCTTTGACGTGTTTGACAATGTTGTTTTCCAAGTTATCGTTATCGTATTGTTTTGTTGTCTGTAGAATATTTCTGTTGCTACTGTTGGTGGTTGTATATGTTTGGCTATCGTTTGTGTTTGTTCGGTCACTTCCCGATACACTGCTGTTTGGGCTGTTTGTGTTATTGGTAACAAAGGTTCTACCTGTCACCGGACTGCAAATAGTACTCAGTTCCACCATAATTTTTTTGTTAACTCGTGCACATAAACTTACCGTTTTTACCTTTGATTGATTTGGCGCGCTATTTTTATGATAATAATGTTGTTTGTAGGCATCGTTTGGTAATTTTTTTTCATTCCTACTGTACACACTGTAAGCTCTTGATTTACTGTCTCCAAGGAATAGCTGTATTTCAACTAATTGTACTATCTGTGAGTGTTGTTCTTGTACTGTCGCCTGCCTATCTTATTTTCGAGCGTGCCGTGATATTCTGGAATGTCGAGTCCTCAAAATTTTGGCGCGGACCCGAACATTTTGTTCTTCCCTACCCTACCGTACTTACCGTACGGTACCATAACATTCCTTATTTATTTATCTACTTATTGTTTTTCAATTTTCTGCAACGGCGTTGCAGTAAATTCTATATTTTGGGTGGTTGACACTCCCCCCTGAATTAATTATGGAATGGATCACAATTTGTAGGTGAAACGGAGGGAATTTTGTTGTTGTTGTTTTGTTGCTTTCTGATGAGTATTTTTTTTGAATGTATATTTTTTTTAGGTGATATTTTACATAATTTCCGTTCTATTTTTTGCACTTAATTTGTACCGGTGATACCTTCGATATTGTCATGGTTTTTTTTTTGTAATGGAATCCTTACAGAGTTGCAGAGTTAGTGTTTCACGCGTCCCCATGCTCCACAAGGAACGGGATAGTTGTTATATTCCTCTAAATCTTCCGGCGAATTCCAACGTTTTTCGTAAAGACTTAGCCATTTCTCAATTTTCCACTCGTTTTTGTCTTGTTCGCTCTTTCCCCCCCTGTTTGTCACTTCTTTTGCTTTCCGTTTTTTCTTTTTTGACTGTTTTCTTGCTTTGTTCATGAACGAATCCCACTTATGTTTGGTACATTTTGTTTCCGTGTTTTTGTTATTTATGTTCTCTTCTTTAATTGGCGGCAATATTTCTTGTGTTGAGTACCACTCGTTATCGTCTTTTGATCTGCAATACCATTCCAATCTGTCAGTTTCGATGATTGCCTCATTTGTCATTTTGCGCCAGTTGTTGAACCAAATGTACGTCATACAAGGACGGTTCCCAGGGTGGTAATGTATACAATCTTTTATGTGTTCTCTTGCCTCCGGTGTCAGATTACTCCATTTTTTTGCCGGGAAAGTACGACTGTCTTGTATCATTCTCTCTTGTTCTATTGATTTTACTTCCGGTCCAATACCCACGTTGTCGTAGCACTTAATGTCTTCCGATGTTTTCAATGCGGGATAACCACATGTAATGTATGCAAGAATGACTCCCATTGCCCATACATGGTCCATCCCGTCAGTGTTCCCTTCTTTGTAGTCGGGAAATACTTCCTCGGTTATGTACTTGAAGCATTGTTCCCAAATGTTCAAAGCTTCGTCCTCCTCGAAATGTCCTTTTTTGCTGTTGAGTCTTTGTCGCACTTCTTCTATCTTCTGGCATCCACTAAGGATTGTGTTAACCAAGTGTCCGTTTTTGGCACACAAGGCATCAAATCCTGTTTCGAAATGATATAGAAACGGGTTTCCGTCGTTGTTTACATCATCGTGGTTTAGCTCGTGCATCTGTTTGTTGTAATCCTTGGAGAAGACAGTACCCCGGGTTGGCACAACTGTTGTTCTGTGTGTCGGTTTCGGTGTTTTGTTTTTCATTTTCCTGTTATTTCCCATTTGTAACGCAGTCATGCACCTATTTGTACCACAGTACACCTAACGTTCGTACTCCCATGCCGCATCATAAAGTTGGTATTTGTTGTTTTCTCCAGGCGTTGTAACTTGCAGTTTTTGGTTGTGGCTGCTTTTTCCCGTTCACGCATAATTCTTACTATTGTTACGTACCGGTACCAACACTACGATGGTGCACGCAAATAGTCTGATTCAAAAACAGACAAGCTTCTTTAAGTAGTGTAACTTTCCTCATCTGCATGCGATTGGTTCTTGATATATCGTTGAGATGAACGTGTCCGGTGGATCGATACCTCCATAGAGATGTGTACAAGATGTATTCTTCGTACTTCCTTGGTACTATTTTTTTAATATCGTATTGGTACGACGCACATAAATTGTCTGACTCATAAACAGACTAGCGTTAAGTAGTGTAACTTTTCCCCTTTGGATATGATTGGTTCTTGATATACCGGTAGAGGTGAATGTGTCCATTGGATCGATTCCCCCGTAGACATATGTCCAAGGTGTGTCCTATGTTTTATTTTTGTATAAATTTTTTATTATTGTATTGGGACGGTGCACACCAATTATATGGTTCAAAAACTGACTAGCTATATGTAGTGTAACTTTCCCCGATCACGTATAATTGGTTATTGATATAGTGGTGAACGTGTCCAGTGGATCGATTCCTCCGTTGAGATCTGGTGTACCAAGGGTAGTCTCCGTAAATTTTGGTTATTAGTTTTTTGATTTTTGTATGAACAAGTAACCAAATTAGTGTTTCTCATTTACTTTTTGAGTGTCAAAGTGTGTTATTTTCTGAAATGTTTGGATGAATATTGCTCATACTATGGATTGGGGAGACTATGAAACCATATTGAGAAGTCACAGCCTTATATTTTAGTCATTATGAATTTTCTAATAATGTTTGTCCCTGGACATGCATGTACCAAAATACTGAGTCCTAGTACTTAGTTTTAGAGTGGAAATGTGTTGCATTGACTGCAATTTCAGGATGAATAGTGTTCATACTATGGATGGGGTACACTGTGCTGAAACAAACTGGACAAGAAGCAGGCTGATACTTTAGTCAGTATGAATTTTAGAATAATGTTTGTCCCTGGACATGCATGTACCAAAATACTGAGTCCTAGTCAGTTTTGAGTGTAAATGTGTGGCATTGACTGTAATTTCAGGATGAATATTGCTCATACTATGGATGGGGTAGACTATGAAACAAACTGGACAAGAAACAGGCTGATACTTTAGTCAGTATGAATTTTAGAATAATGTTTGTCCCTGGACATGCATGTACCAAAATATTGAGTCCTAGTCAGTTTTAGAGTGCAAATGAGTGGCATTGACTGCAATTTCAGGATGAATATTGCTCATACTATGGATGGGGTAGACTATGAAACAAACTGGACAAGAAACAGGTTGATACTTTAGTCAGTGTGAATTTTAGAATAATGTTGTCCCTGGACATGCATGTACCAAAATACTGAGTCCTAGTCAGTTTTGAGTGCAAATGTGTGGCATTGACTGCAATTTCAGGATGAATATTGCTCATACTATGGATTGGGGAGACTATGAAACAAACCGGACAAGAAACAGGCTGATACTTTAGTCAGTATGAATTTTAGAATAATGTTTGTCCCTGGACATGCATGTACCAAAATACTGAGTCCTAGTCAGTTTTGAGTGCAAATGTGTGGCATTGACTGCAATTTCAGGATGAATATTGCTCATACTATGGATTGGGGAGACTATGAAACAAACTGGACAAGAAACAGGCTGATACTTTAGTCAGTGTGAATTTTAGAATAATGTTTGTCCCTGGACATGCATGTACCAAAATAGTGAGTCCTAGGCTAGTCAGTTTAGAGTGCAAATGAGTGGCATTGACTGCAATTTCAGGATGAATATTGCTCATACTATGGATGGGGTAGACTATGAAACAAAGTGGACAAGAAACAGGCTGATACTTTAGTCAGTATGAGATTTAGAACAATTTTAGTCCCCTCTGGCATTGCTGCATGTACCCAAATAGTGATTCCTAGGCAGTTTTCGAGTGCAAATGTGTGGCATTGGCTGCATGAAACAGAATTGACCAGAAATCTTCTACTTATACTTGAGTCAGTTTTAAAATTTATTAGTCCTAGTAATATTAGTTAGTATGTTTATGATTGTGCGAATTAGGCTGCAATTTCATGATCAATATTTCGCATAATATTGATTGAATAAAGAACTATGAAGGATAATGGATAAGTTACAAACGGATGCTTGCATTTGGTGTAACATAGTATGCCTCACTCATCCAATCTTGGATGATTTGGTGGAACTGGTGCTGTACTCTGACACGGTTGTGGTTGTGTCAGAAGATGAATCGGATACCTCCTCACTTCCATCCGTCGGGTCACTAATCCCAACATCCTTGCTGAAACATTTTACTAAATCCGATACTTTTTTAATGCGTCGAGGATTGGTTTCTTTCAGGCCGGAAATCTGAAAGTATGGGCAAAATTGTCGTTTCTCCCCCACCTTACGTTTGTGGAAAGTACATATATAACCCGCCACTCGTTCATATTGGTCGTAGTCTCCGAAAACGTACCTATAAACTTCTCCAATTTCAACTGGTCCGTTTTTTTCTGGAGTATAACGAACTTGTTCGTTTACTTCGTAAATAGGAAACAATATCTCTGGATCCTGATCTTTCAACAGCACAGAACATTGGAATTCACGTTTGGTTTCCTTCTCCTTGATCTTGATAGGATAAACTGGCAGTGTTACAGTGGCGTTAAGATGATTTTTCGCAACATCTATAATCATTTCTTCGCTTACATTTGAACCCTTTTTTTCACAGGTTTTAGTCGTTGTGTCAGTCAAACCAGTATCCTTGGAATTACCCTTACTTGTGTCAATTCCCGATTCTTTAGATTCGTTTGGCTTATTTTTCGAACCGTTACTGGTTACTTTTGATCCACTGATGTTCTTTCTCCCATCGTTGATATTGTTCGTCTTGCCAACATTGCCACCGTCAACGTTATCATCCCAGGGTGGGATGAATCCACGCTTGGAATCATTTGTCGTATTGAGATTGAAAGTAACCCATCCTACCCGGTATGTGTTATTTGATTTGTTGAACTCATTTATTTGAACCTTGGATCTTTTGAAGCAATCCCAAGTTAGAAAGTCCGATGGTTCGTAAAAAACAAAGTCACGACCCTGGAGGTGTTCGAATGCCAGATTCAATTCTCCCGTTCCCTTTCCATAATTGTTGACAACCTTATCGTCCAAAAATTGAACTACAAGGTTAGCCGATGATAGATCATCCGACTTTTCCAACAAATATATTGCTAGTTTTTCTGTCAACGGGGTAAATATGGTACCCATTTCTGGAAGGTAGCTATACTGAATGAATTCTTCCACCCAAGTATGACGTTGGAGAACTTCTGGATCAATTACGAATATCTCACGGAACACGTATGGAATGTGTTCCATAAAAACTCGTTGGTGCACCTCTTGTTGTGAGTTAACATCGTATTGAAGGAATCTTGTAACACAAGTTTGATTCTTATGTTGTTCTTCCAATCCGGACAGTTCCAAAATACCTGTTACAAGTTCTTCTGGTTTATCGTCAAAATTGACATGGGCAAATTTTGTCTTACTCAGAACACATGCCATCGGGAAAATGTACAATCGATCATTCCTTTGAAAATACGGAACACTTCCCTCCGTCGATTCGGTGACCATAGCTCCTTTTAGAAAATTCCTCTCGGTCAATACCAAATCTTCAATGGTTTCCATCACATGATCGTAACTGACAAATGATTGGTTATTGGTTTTGAAGACTTTTGGTATCATTTTCTCACAAACATTGTCAATTGAACAATCAAAGGACGAACCAACGCCGTCGACTCGAATCATTGATGCACATAGTACTTGAGAAATGAACAAATTACATGCTGTTTCCAACGAAACGACCACGTTTACCCCAATCTTGTTCCCGTTTTGGACAAATTTTGTTATAAGCCATTGATGCACCAAATATAGGATTCCTTTCGGCACCTTGAAATATGCCAGATCTATTTTTCCGGTTCCATGTTTGCATGGCGACAGGGTGACAAGGTCCTCATCGATATCGAAATGTATGTTGTAATATTTTGTGACCGTGTGCTTGTAGTTGATGACGTAGTGGAAAACCAATTGAGTATTGAGTGGTAATAACACTTTTCCCGTTTCCGGAATTTGCGTGTCCCCTTTTCGATGAAATCCTACTGGAACCCACTTCTCCCCAGAAAGTACCGTTGTGCCCAAGACAAATGAATTGTTAATTAATTCGGGTAAGTAATACTGATAAAAACCTTCGTGTGTCAAAACTTTGATGTCGACGTGTCTCATGTCGATGATGGTACAAATGGTTTTCGCCTTCCCTTGAAAGCGTAACCAATGTTCACGAATGAGCTCCTGAAAAGCAGTTTCTCGTTCCGTTATCTTCATCAACTTATTGTTTGACACAATAAGTTCTTTAAACTCGATGTTTTCTGTTGGTAAGGATTTTAAGCATTCAATACGCTGCTTCTTGAAATGTTTGTCTAAGTCCACCTGATTGCAGCTACGAGTCATTGAAACACGTAGAGAGGTCTTTGCCATAAGGCAGTCCAAGAAGTTCCTCATTGATCTGACGTATCCTTTCAACTGACTGGGAGAACAATTGTCGCCTTTGGTATGGAAACACAAATCCTCAGACGAAATATCCGACCCAGGTGGATACTTCACATTCTTCATGTACCAAACCAATATCTCACGGTACATTATCATGTACTTCTTCATTGTAACGTAGTTGACGACGTTGCGCCCATAAATAGCATCCACGCCTGATGTGTCATTAACATTCTTCAACAGTGACTCGAACCTATCCCACTTGTTCGCCATGTCGTAGTCATTGAATCGATCGGTTAATTGCTTCCTGCTCAAAAATTTCAACACTCCAGTCATACCGTTGTCAATTTCAAACAAAAATAAATCCACCATGACGTTTATTTGATGGGGAATAGGCCCTAAGTCACTTAAGGTTGTATTGGGTTTTTTCTTCTTTCCCTTCCCCTTCTTCTTTTCCGCAGAGTTAGTAGTAGACATTGACTTCCTGAAATCTGGTGTAGGTTCGGATTCAATAATTTTTGATACAAGGTAAACCCTCGTCAACAATGCAGTGAAACATGTTGTAACCTCAAGACTGAGGTTCCTCACAAACTCCTCTGTTCCATATGACTCACCCTTCAAAGCCTTTGTAAGGTTATTAATTACTGCCTGTCGATGATCTCTTTGATCGGTATCATGTTTGTCAAGACTATTGGTTGGTGGGTCTTTCAATCTACCCTTCTTACAACTTGTCGTTTTCTCATTTGAATTTGGGTTGGCACCGCGCTTGCGAGCACTATTAGTCGTAGGTGTCATTGGCAATGTAAAATGTTATCAGTATTTGAGACAATCTTTTTATTGTTTGAAAACAATGAGAATCACTGTTGTGTGAATCTAGTTTACCCGAGTTACGAGCAAACATTGAATGAAAGAAGGATAGTAGTACAACTTGAAACTTCTTTCACCAGATATCACCACTCACGTAGCGACGCGACAGTGGTAATCATGTCTCAAAAACCATTTCTCAAAAAATCGAAAACGTAGCAGGTGCCCGTAAACGTGTCCTTGTTCTCGTAAAGACGTTCTACCACTAACCTGAGAAAGAGTTAAACAATATCGTCACAATAATTGGACAAATAAAACCTGCAACGACGAATGCAAGGGCGGGGATTTGTCTGTGAATCCGTTGGGATCAAAAAACCATTTTTTGTAACTGGAACCGCCGTTCCCGAAAAACGGAAAAAAGGGTTTTTTGGGTGGAATGAAAGGTGAGAAGAAGAAAAGATAAAAAGGAACATTTTCCAATTTGGAAAATGGCCCCATCGCTGAATTGTTCCATTGTGTGTACAAAAGTACAGTCGTATGAACACCTAGTAGCGCTAAATAGGGAAAAGGGCATTGGTTGGTGTAACTCCGTTGCCAAAAAACAAATGATCCGATCGCTGAATTGGTGCAATTTGTGTAGAAACGTACAGTCGTATGAAACTTTTCACGCTAAATACTAAAAAGGGCTTTTGTTGCAACGCCGTTGTCAAAAAAAAAAAATGGTCCGATCGATGATTTGGTGCATTTTGTGGGGTACAAAGGTACTTTGGTATGACCAGTACTATCGTATGAACCATGACGCTAACTACGTATGAACCATATCACGCTAAATAACAAAAATACCATTTGTTGCAACGCCGTTGCAAAAAAAACAAAAAACAAAATACTTAACGGACCAATGTAATTCTGACGTTCGAAGTTTGTTGTACTGTTGTATGATCCATATCACGCTAAATACCAAAAAGACCATTTGTTGCAACGCCGTTGCAAAAAAAAAAAAGAACATAATACTTAACGAACCAATATCATTCTTACGTTCGAAGTTTGTTGTACTGTTGTATGATCCATATCACGCTAAATACCAAAAAGACCATTTGTTGCAACGCCGTTGCAAAAAAAAAAAGAACATAATACTTAACGGACCAATATCATTCTTACGTTCGAAGTTGTTTACTTAGCAGAAAATGTATGGAACTGGTGGTGTCATTCTTACGTTCGAATGTTGATACTTGATCTATCGAACCGATGTCGTCCTTACGTTCGAAGTTTGATATAAGTACTTTGTACGGAGTAGTTAGCTTACAATGAAAGTATGTTGCTCACTAACTTCGGTCACTTTTTTTCACTTTCCGACAAACATCAATTTCCAACTTATCTGAGTAGAGTGTTGTTTCTTTCCAACAACACTCCGTCCGAGAACGTGGGATCCGACCCTCTTCGTCACATGCCTTAGGGCGACGATGTCACGAGCACAACGATCCGTTCTCAGATATTTCAGTCCGATATAACAGCCTTGTACTGCAAAAGAAGTAGAAAGCATTCGATTAGGGATTAGTTGCTGGAAAGATATTCTTGTTTGGACGGCCGCCTTACATAAACATCTTGAAAGCACAAAATCTGCATCAATTGCCTATATATCAACAGGAACAAGTCCCTGTTTTTCGTGACATAGGAATTACTACAAGTCTGCAAATCAACGGCAGCAGAAAGAACAACGACAACGAATAACAAACCGGCAAATGGAATCATTGGAGGCAACAACGTATCTGCGGCAACAATGTATCGGTGACATCAACGGTAAAACGAATCAGAACAAGCAACGGTACGAATGAGATAGACAACAATGATAATACTTCCTCGACCGGCATTACTGATAATGTATTTCCTCACTTATGTTTTTCTTCCTTATTTCATAGGACCGGAACGGAATAACAGATTGGAAACAACAGATTAGAATTTGGCAATCGCAACGGTAAGAATGAGAGAGGAGAAAGACAATGATCTTACTTCTTCTGGCATTCCTGATAATGTATTTTCTTCCTTCTCTTTTTCTTCTCATTTTCATAGGACCGTATCAGAGCAACGGATTTGAAACAAGGGATTGGAAACAACGAATCGGAAGAACCGATCTTTCCTGGTGTGGCAAATCTTTCCTATAATTGCAAAGGATACAACGAATCGAACGCGACACTGAATCGAAGTCAACACAGAATCGAAGGTAACAACAACGGCAACAACACAGCAACACCACCAATCAACAACAACAACAACGAAAGGAAGCAAACGGTGTACGTTGGTAGCATGTAGATTATATTATTCTGTTGTTATTATTTACTGTACTACATCAATAGATACTCACCCATTTTGATCAATTATCATACCAAATATTCGAATAAAATCGTGTACAGCTGCGAGAGCAACAGCGGAAAGCAACAGCGAGAGCAGCAGCGGCAGCGACAGCCGCGAGAGCAACAGCGGCAATCAGCAGCGAACAAAGCTACAATCGGCAACGACAGCCGCGAGAGCAACAGCGGCAATCGGCAGCGACAGCCGCAAGAGCAACAGCGGCAATCGGCAGCGACAGCCTCAGGGGCAAGCGGCAAGCAGCAGCGAGAGCAACACCGGCAATCGGCAGCGACAGCCGCGAGAGCAACGACAGCCGCGAGAGCAACAGCGGCAATCAGCAGCGAACAAAGCTACAATCGGCAACGACAGCCGCGAGAGCAACAGCGGCAATCGGCAGCGACAGCCGCAAGAGCAACAGCGGCAATCGGCAGCGACAGCCTCAGGGGCAAGCGGCAAGCAGCAGCGAGAGCAACACCGGCAATCGGCAGCGACAGCCGCGAGAGCAACGACAGCCGCGAGAGCAACAGCGGCAATCAGCAGCGAACAAAGCTACAATCGGCAACGACAGCCGCGAGAGCAACAGCGGCAATCGGCAGCGACAGCCGCAAGAGCAACAGCGGCAATCGGCAGCGACAGCCTCAGGGGCAAGCGGCAAGCAGCAGCGAGAGCAACACCGGCAATCGGCAGCGACAGCCGCGAGAGCAACGACAGCCGCGAGAGCAACAGTGGCAATCAGCAGCGAAAGCTACAATCGGCAACGACAGCCGCGAGAGCAACAGCGGCAATCGGCAGCGACAGCCGCAAGAGCAACAGCGGCAATTGGCAGCGACAGCCTCAGGGGCAAGCGGCAAGCAGCAGCGAGAGCAACACCGGAAATCGGCAGCGACAGCCGCGAGAGCAACGACATCCGCGTGAGCAAGAGCGGCAATCGGCAGCGGCAAGCGGCAAGCAGCAGCGAGAGCAACAGCGGCAAGTGTCAAGCGAAAAGCGGAAAGCAGCAAGAGCAACAATTGCTACACCTACTCCAACCATGACGACAAATCAGTTCTCGGACAGAGCTATGAAGCAAAAAAGAGATAGGAAACATGAGAAAAGAAGAAAGCAGAGAATGTCATCGAACTTTCTTAGGATAGCAGCACCTGTGTCAACGAGCCATAAAACTTATACAATGTTGTCCGACATAAAACCAATGAAGAAGGAAAGGACAAATAGGCGTAGTACTTGCAAAGATTGTGTCAGTACAATAGCGTTGAAAAACAAAGACAGAACAACTGTGGTCAAAGGAAAATACATGGAGACAAACTGGGGTGGCAAAATAAGAGGAAAGAAAAAGTATCAACCGGAACAGGCTTTGTTGATAGATAAATTCGATAGATTGGATAGTAGAAACGACGAGCATATTGTTGCGTTTGACGAGAATAATCCGTCGTTGCGCATTTTCGCAAAAGTTTCCAGAAAATTTGCCAAGCGACACCTTGCTACGAAGAATAATATCAAACTGTTAAGAAAGTTTGCTCCGGAAATTGTTGGATCCAAACCGACAGTTGCCAGAGGTCAGAAGCGCGGCAGTATCAACGATGATTATGCTATCATTGGAGTTAGACCAGAAAGATTGTCTTCCAACAATGGTGAGTACGTGTTCAAAAGTCATGTGAAACCAAACATGAAACTGGAGCTGGAACACACGACAGTGAGAATTGTGAAGCATATGCATCATAGTTTAACACACATCGAACCATTTGTTGAGGATGAAATGGATGTGTTGTCTCAGATTCTGACTCGTACGCAGCTCAATGCCATTGGGAAACAGGCATTAGCTTTTTCGATTGGTCGAAATTACCATTCTCGATGCCATGTTGATGATGACATGTATTATACTCGTTTAACAGTCATAGCTCCGTCGGGAGTGCATGCTGACGAAGTGATTTATTATTTTGTCTTCCCAACGTACCGCATCAAAGTGCCGTTGCGTTCTGGGGATACTCTGCTCTTTAATCCGTTAGTGTTTCATAGCTGTTCGAATCCCAAATACGAAGGGTGTTATATTATGAGCGCCTATGTATCGCGCAAAACTATACTAAGAAGTAATCCATTATAATAATAACTTGATACTCATGACAAAGAATTTATGACTGTACCGTACTAGTACTATACCGTCGAAAATACAGGAAAAGGGCATTTGGTGCAACGCCGTTGCAGAATATAGAAAAACGCTAAATAAACATGAGAAGGGGGGTATGATTGTACCATACTAGTATACAATCCAAAAAACGGGAAAAGGGCATTTGGTGCAACGCCGTTGCAGAATATAGAAAAACGGTAAATAAACATGAGAAGGGGGGTATGATTGTACCATACTAGTATACAATCCAAAAAACGGGAAAAGGGCATTTGGTGCAACGCCGTTGCAGAAAATAGATAAACGCAAATTACACAGGAAAAGGGGGGTATGACTGTACTGTACTAGTATACCATCCAAAATACGGGAAAACGGCATTTTGTGCAACGCCGTTGCAGAAAATAGAAAAACACAAAATATACAGGAAGAGGGTGGTACGACTGTACCGTACTAGTATACCAGCATCCAAAACACGGGAAAAGGGCATTTGGTGCAACGCAGTTGCAGATAATAGAAAAACGCAAAATACACATGATAAGGGGGTATGATTGTATTATACTAGTATACCATCCAAAACACGGGAAAAGGGCATTTGGTGCAACGCCGTTACAGAAAATAAAAAAACGCAAAATACATCTGAGAAGGGGGGTATGATTGTACCATACTAGTATACAATCCAAAACACGGGAAAAGATAATAAACTTGTTCATTGAAGTCATGTGCTGTTTTCACCATCTCGTACTATTGATTGTAAATCCTTCTTTTCCAGTGAAGCCATTGTCTCGCGGAAATTAAACAACCATTGTTCACGATTACCCAGCACAAAATATTGGTCAGGACTACCATGGTTTCTAACAACGGCAGCTTCGGACTCAATGGCGTTGCAGTCGAACAAATACAATTTGATCCGAAGCTCACCTAGCTTTACCAACGCATGATGGTGTTTTTTTCCTTTGTCCCTCTTGCTCGGTATGGGGTCTGCAGAAACAAAGCAACGAGCGACGGCATAATAACCATCGTGCACTAATTCGAAACCACTAACGGAGCTACCCACGGGGAACGGACCTTCGAGGTAAAGCAGGCACAGAATCTGACATGGATAAACTTTCAGTCCACGTCCATCAAGGAGGTCGAGTTGAAAATTAGCCCAATCGTACCATACATTGGACAATTGTCCAGAATCAGACTTAAACGATGGGTGGGCACGAAACAATAATTTCATCTCGCGAGATTGGTCATACCTCTTGTGCTCCGTGGTTCCAAAAACCTTGCTGCTGCCCACAGCCGGTAGGACCACGTCACAACAAAATTTGAGAACATCAGATGGAAACCAGGGTAAACTTGAGTTTTTTTTTTCATCCCACTTCATGTAAGGGAGACCATTCATCACACCAATCCAAAACGAAGACCCACCTGACCAACCACCCTCCTTAGGATGATTTGGTCCAGTTATGGGTCTATGTTCGAACAAATCGAATTCACGGTCAAGTCGATCAATAGTTCGATACTCCATCACTCGGTTGCAAGTTTGCTTGATAAGTGTGGACTTGTTTCGTTGAGTTCTCTTAGCAGGACCCTTCACTTCAGTTTTATGATTGCTCTCACTCGCGGCAGAGTCCCACCCAGTTGGAGGACCAAATAATCTCATGTACTGTGATAAATGAAAATACATGTGATTCTTCACAAGATTGTTACCCTCTCCCTTACTTCGTTGAAGATTGTTATTTATACAGTTAATGAAAAGAACAACCATTTTGTCCACATTCAAAACACCTTTCTTGTCTTGTTTGAAAACCTCGTCGAACGTTCCAGCATACTTTAGGAACTCTTCCATACCCAACAACAACTCAATGGCGTAAATACGTCGGTCAATTTCCTCTTCACACTTTCTGCTCTTGTTCTCGAGATTGGAAGGAGTCTTTCGAGACAACAACAATTGACGACCTCCAGCAGACAGAAGTGACAGCATCTGAATATAAAGCATTCCAATGTACTGGTTACCCTCCTTCTTCGCTGTATGTATTGATTCTGAAAAATTGGTTCGTGGGAAGTCACAATCGGATTGCCTCTGGACAGCACCACCGTAGTAACTGGCTAACCTTTCCATCTCACCAAGAAGCCGCTGGTTATTGCCTAAAAAGTCCTCGCAGAACGTCTCTGCTGCACGCTTTGCGCAACCAAGTTGGTGCATATGGAGTCTCTCTCCGGGAGACGCTAGATGAATATTATGTGGGTTTTCCCCAAAATCAAGATCATAAAAAGCGTTGCCGTTATGTACACCATGGTGAGAAATGTTTTTGAAATACTGTTCAACATTCACTCCTTCGCCAACCATTGGAGCAGTAAAATCAGATATGTTCCAGAGCCAAATGGATTGGTACTCTTCCCCAATTTGGTGCTTAGACACTTGCATGTTACCAGTTACAACTGAAACAGGAACCTTCAAAACATTCACACGAGCGTTAATACCAAGTGCTCTGGGACAATTGCAATGCCTACAGATCATCTTTGAATTCGATGTTTGATAATGACCACAAAGTTGGTCGTGCTGGGGAGTATCACCTATGAAATAAGCAACCGCAAATTTCATTCGAACCGACCATTTCTTCTTGTTCCACGGCAAATTAGACCATTCAATACCATCCGTTTGGTTGCAGGCATCTTTCAAAGATGAAAGAGCAAAACGAAGGCCAGAGTGAAGATTGTTCACATTGTCAATTGATTCGGCACCTTTATCACCGGGACATGTTGGGTGATAGTATATAGCCTCCCACGCATCCGGCCGGGAGTTTCGAGTTAGGGTGTTGAATATGCCAAGAGTCATGTTCAGTGGGGTAAGAGTGGTTTGACCACTATTGTCAATTGCAATTCCATCCATGTAGAGAATAATAGGAACCAGAATTTCATTCGATCCAGATTTGCATCTCTTCTCCCAAGTGTTGATCCACCATTCACCGTGATGCAGTTCGTCAATATCAATATTCCCTTGAAGTTCTGGATAACGGACGGGTAAGGTGGGGTCTTCAGCATGGGGGAATGACAGATTATCTTCCTTCACCAAAGTCACATTTGTTAATAGGGAATGAAGTGCTTTTTGGAACGACCGGACGTAGATTTGTTTGCGACTGGAAACATCAGCATTCTGTGATTTCTTAGAACACCAGTCAATAAGATGAGGTTCAAACCCATCGCCTTTTATTTCAGGCACAGTTGCGGAAATCTCCTTCATAACACTTGCCCTGGTCTTTATGAGATTGCCTTTAGTCCATGAAAATAAATTAAGCCACTCCGATTCAATAGCCCATTCATACAATTCCTTCTCGGCAACTAATGGTATGCTATGATTCCGCATGATTTTCATTAACTTGATCTTGACCTTCAATTCGTCAGATATGTTCCTCCCTACATTGGGTGTCGTAATTAATAGCGTGTTTGAAACACGATGGGAATCGTCAACATCAATGTTGATGCCTTCTTCATCATTGACAATCGAAGAGTGGGGGGCCTCTATGATCTCACTTCCTTCTTCCTCATCGTCATTGTTAGGGAAGAAAAAATTGTCTTCGGAGACAGAATCATCGTCATCCTCTATGTTTGATAATTCCTGACCAATCAAGGCACGCCCAATCGATTCGACAGAAGGGTCATACATAACTTGATTGTCGAGCAACTCTGGTAATGCGCCGTCACTACTCTGTGGACCGTTACGGGTGTTCGTTAGACCTAATTGTTGACTAACATCCTCAAGCTTCTTCCTCTTTTTTCTAATGAATATGCATGATGCAAAATCTACTATCCCCGAAGATTGCGTGAAATAAGAATAGCATGATGCGTCATTCACAATATGGTCCCGAAGACCAGGAGAAACAACTACTCCCGTTTTCTTTCTTCGTCGCGCTGTAAACAAGGGGGGTTTCTTCTTCTTGGTAACCTTCTGCTTTCCGTAACCAGTAGTGATCAAAGGAGAGTCCCGGTAGCAACGTAAACAATATACCTGATATTTGGGAGTGCGGACCATCGTTACTGCTGAAGCCGTACGATAGCCAGTAATAACAATAAAAATGGAGAAACGATTGAGATTGAAAAATTGCGACCATGCACTGTTTGTTTCAGGCATAAAATTCAGTAACATGCCACTACTTCGGAAACAGATGCCAGTGGGGTAGGAAAATGAAATGTGCATAAAAATATTATGAGTTCGACATTAATTTTAATAAATAGGGTGAAATTACAAAGGGGGACCAGTGGAGTTCGACCCAAATATGCGCGTGATTCTGAAATAACCCTGAATCTCGTTTGTGTGACGTTTTTGTGATGCCCACAACAAAACCTTTCGGAATTTTTAAAATACATCACACGAAGAATTTGACACAACCATGATCATCGTTTAAGTGACGTCGTACTCGTACTCGTAATTCGCAATGTACTAGTTTTTCACAACATTGAGCATGATGAAGGAGAAGTAATTCATGGTATTAGAAGCTCCTGTCTTTCTTTGGCACTCGTTCGTCTTGGCACTTCATACCCTGTTTCTTTTGCGTTGAGGTAGGGAAACCATGGGTCCGGGCAAAAAAAATGTCTAGGCTCTAGGTTTAATAGGGTGCAGTATGATTACAGTATGATTACAGTATGTAAACCAATCATTTGCACGATTGGAACCAACATTCAATCAATCAATCAAGAATATACTGTATCTTTCAGCTACATGTATCGCTGAGCAAGCAATTATTCTTATTAATTTTAATACTATTAATATTATGTGCCTGCATTATGTATACCACACGCATACGTAAACAAATAATAATACTCCGTAATAGATCCACGAGTGCACGAAACCAAACCAAACCAAACCAAACCAAACCAAAGCAGACCCAACATTCGTGTCAACCGTTCCAAATCTATTTCGACAGCAGAGAGAACACAGACTACCACTACGAGTGCCCATTGGTTTGCACGCATGCACGCATACGCACGTACACACAGCAGGATGGAAGCTCGAGGATCGTTGTTCGTGCCTTGCGCTGCCGAACTAGCTAACTAGCTAGCTAGCTAACTCTACCTAACTAACTACCTAACTAACTAGCTAACTAGCTAGCTACCAGCCCTCTTCGGACCGCCGGAGGTCGTCCCAGGCCCGCCGGACGCAGTCGCGGGGTCGTGTGCCCGGGGGCAACCGATGCGGCTGCTCCAGCTCGCGGGCGGCATCGGCCGTGTGCCGGTTGGCCACCGCCCAGACGCACCGGTCGGCAAACCGGCGCTGCAGCCCGTGCGGAAGCCTCGACACCAGCCACGACGGCCGGATCGACGATCCCAGCCGGGTTTCGCCGCTCGGGGTCCGGGCCAGGAGGCACTCGGAGGCCCGGGCCGCCAGCAGCTCTTTTTTGCAAAAGTCCAGGCGGTATTCGGTCGAATTCGAATCCGAATTCGATGACGACAGGGTGGGAGTGGCAATGGCGGGGGCAGTATTCTCGTCGATGTTCCCGTTGTTGTTGTCGTCGTTGCCGTCGCTTCGCACCAGGAGCCTCGCAATGGCCCGGGACAAAGTCTCCTCGACGGCCCGGAGGGAGTCGGCCGGGAGGTCTTCGCGGCGGTCGCTGCCAATGGGTCCGGATTGCGATTGCGATCGCGATCCCGACCGCAAGCGGTGGTAGTCTCTCTGCAGGACGCGATCGCTGCAGACCACCAATTCGTGGGTCGTGTGCTGGGTGTGGGGATTCGTTTGGGTCCTCACAAAGGCGGGGGCTTTTGTATTTGTATTTGTTATCGCTTTCGCTTTCGACGACGAGTGCCGGAACCGCCCGTCTCCGCCGCCGTTGCACTGCAGGCACCGGACGGTGAGAATATCCGGGACGACCTCGACGGTGGCACCGGATTCGTCCACGTCGGGTTGCCCGTTGTACTCCATCTTTGACGACGACGACGACGACGACGACGACGGCGACGAGGAGGAACCCCCGGCGGTGGCAGAATCCTCGTCGAGGGCTTCCGACCTGGCAACCACCAGCACCCCGCGCGGAAAAACGTTGGAATAGGACATGGTCCTCGGCCTCTTGTCAACCAGCTCGGCGCGGAGCCGGTCGAGGGCGTCGAGCGCCGGGTGGATCTGGCTGTGTCCCCCCCAGTCCCTGTGCAGGGGAAACAGGGCGTCGCGCACAAAATAGGCGCAATCCCGATCCATCGGTGCTGGCGTTGGCTGTGGATCTTGTTGCGCGCCGGGACCGGAGCCGGGACTGTCAATGCTGCCGTCGGGCATTCTCTTGAATTGGGTTTGGGATTGGGTTGGGCTTTGGCTTTGGTGTTCTTGTTAACAATAGAATAGATTTAATGAGGAGAATGTTTGGGACAGATGTATGATGATCTGATCTGATGTGATCTGATCTGATCTAATCTAATCTAATCTCATCTAATCTAGTCTCGTCTAATCTGATCCGATCCGATCCGATCCGATCCGATCCGATCTAATCTAATCTAATCTAATCGATTCGAGTCGATTCGATTCGAGTCGATTCGATCCGATGTTGCTGCTACCGCACGGGTGGGGGTTGTACGAGTACCAGCAAGGTCATATCGGTGAATAGTATGTAACCTATCGTTAGTCGAAAGCAGGCGCTTTTTGCGAGGTGTTATCGATGGCAAGATGGAACACTTCGAGCGAGGAACAGGGCTAGTGGGAATCTTTTTCGCAAGGGAGAAAGAAGATCTCGATCAAAATCAAAGGATTCCTTTTTTGAAGTCACGAAGGCAATGCGCGCACCGGTCATATGATGTGTACTTCGTAATAATCTATGAGTTGCTCGGCCGCGCGTGTAGTAAAATTGGTGGAGTTGTTGGTTGAACGTTTAACACTAACCCTAAGCTGATAATGCAACCTTCTACACGGAGTGTACTGGGGGGGAGGAACGTAGAAATATTTTAAAACTATTTTTAACAAGTAGCTGCGGCACAAACCCAATGACTAAAAACGTTGAAAAACAGTAGCCAAACAATTATTTACAGAAAAGAGATGCTTTGTCTAAATGCAATAGTAATATTTAGTGGCGTGCGTTAATTTTTATGGTAGCAAACTCTCATTTTTATGGTTGCACGTAACCATAAGATTTAACCTGAATAGATTAAAAAATTGTACGATTAAAATCTGTTTTAGATCAAGTTAATCAAGTGTACCGCTCGATTCAATCAAGCACTTTTTGATTTGCGTTACTTGTACTTGTACTCATAGTCGTAGTTGGGAAGCAATTTTCCAAAACCGTGTTATTTGTGTTATTTTTTTGGATTTTTGTGTCTCAACTCGCATGTACCGTATGTACGGCTCAGCATAGAATCAATCAAATCACAAAAATTGAATTGAATTGAATCATACCATTTGCCACCAAGTGCATATTTTTTGTTGACAGAGGATGTGTCTTATGCACTAGACATGATAGTCTAATGTGCACAACATGTTTTTTCCAACAAATTCAGGCCACTTGTGATGCAACAAGCTTGAAATTCAAGATTGAAGTCATCATTGCAAGACAACAACAATACCATTTCAGACTATACTCATGGAGAAAGCCTCAGCACCTTGTAGTACACCACTGTGAAATGATCCTCAGATTTTTGCACTCACAATGTACAAGTGGGCTTTGTCTCCATAAAGCGACAATTCTACCCCCCCCCCCCCCCCCCCTTGAAGGTGAAGGATGGAAATGACATCTTACTATGGCTGTTGATTTGTGTGCAAGTTTGCATAATCCAACACCACTACTACTTCCATGCTGAAAAACAATGGTAAAAGGCACTTTAAAATTGGTATAAACGAAAAATTCATCGTCGTTGTCGTTTTGCCGTTGTTGTTGTTGTTGTTGTTGTTGATTTGCAATTGTAAAAGAACAGAGTGTTGGTCAGAAATAAAATCATACTTGTTGAAAATGGTACAATTTGTACATCTACGAGGAGTCTGACTTGTTGTACTTACGGTCGTCTACTCTGGAACAAAATGGCGGCGTCAAAAACGTCATTGTCGTCATCGTTGTTGTGGTTGAAAACGGCCATCATCCTCAAAGATAAGAGAGCCGTCGAGAAAAAAATCAGACTTGTTAGAAATAGTGCAAAATGTACATGTTGTTTGAGGTCGATCGAACTGGGCGCGCGCGACTAGATGAGACGCGTGCAAACTAAATGAGGCGCGTGCAAATTAAAACAAGGCGCGCGCGACTGAATGAATGAGACACGGTCGATTGTGCATCTTGCTTCTACAGGAATTTGACTGGATGGATTACAGGATTGGAATTTCTGTGATCGAAGGAGAACTTTCTGTGAATGTGGAGAAGGACCGTCAGCATGTGAAGAAAGGACGTCACCGTGTGGAGAAGAAACATCATAGGGTGAAGAAAGACCATCATTGGATGATGTGGCGGGGAAAGTATCTTCTCCACATGCCCCCTTATGTACCGGATTATATAGGGCGCAAGGTAGAGGCCTACGGCCCCTGGTAATAAAGGTATAGAGCATGCGAGAATTACACCGGAGTATTAGCGGGCCGGTACAAATATTAGTGATTTAGTATGTGCATCGAAGTATTCGCGGGTCGATGCATCAATTTTAGTGATCTTAGGAAAGAGTGGATTATCTGCTCACAATTTCAAACAACTTAATGTCGTAAACAAACAATAATAAGAACAACACCAGTTAGCAAAACACCAATTCTGCTCCTTGAATTTCGGAGCCCTTCAAACATTCTTTGAAAAATTACGGAGCGCTCCATCTCCACAAGGCCGGACAGTTGGTCCCAAACTATTACACAAGCAGGCTGGCTTACAAGATATACTCACACACAACGGTGAGATACTCGGAACAGGACGCCAGCAGAAGAGATATTTGCACAACGGCGAAATACTCTGTGACCCCCAAGGAGCCCTTCAAACACATGTCTGAGTCGGACTTACTAATATACTTACAGACATCTACTCTATTACGAATTTTTGCCGCCGTTGTCATCCTCAATCGTCGTCATTGCCAATCATCGTTGTCAATTGTCGTCGTTGAATCATTGTTGTATAATCGTTGTCATTGCCCGATGAGAGAGTTGGTGAGAAATACAATCAGAATTGTTAGAATTGGTGCAATTTGTACATGAATGAGTTGGACTTGATGTACTTAAAGCCATCTACTCTCATGCAAATGTTTGCCGTCGTTGTCATCGTCAGATGAGAGCGTTCTTGGTTAGAAATACAATCAGACTTGTTAGAATTGGTACACCTTGTACATGAATGTATTAAATTCCTTTCGTGACCAGAAGTACCAAAGCTACCAAAGGGTAGATTTCCTATGCGCATGAATCAATGAGTCCCGTATCCATCTAAGTAATCGATTCCCACGACATATCGATTCCCACGGCGCATCGATTCCCATCGCGCATAAACGGTGAGCAATCCCTGTCTTACGATATTGCCATTGTTCTTCGGTGAGCAAACTCTGATTTCATAAAATATCACACGAGCTACGGGAGCAATTCCTGACCTTAATGATAAACATTTCATGGAGTCCTCCTAACGGAACAAGAGAAGAAAACCGTTGGCATGTGGTTCTCACACAATACATATACATGCATACAAATATATATGGTCAACGACTAATACATGCACGGAAATAATCAGCGAGTAATCTCAGCACTACGCAACAGCAGTTGCAACGTATTCATCTCAATAAAAGAGATATCTTGCATTTCGGCAAGATTTCACTTTATCTCATACTTTTAACATTCAACTGATTTATATCCCAAAATTCACACTAGTTGCTACCAACTACTTGTAATCTACATACTAAGGTCTGTCTCGCTGCAATCTGAATAAGTCACAGCAAGAGGAGATCTGGCGTTTCCCTAGTCTCGCCTGTAGTCCGATTATCCGTTGCTGAAAGTATCCACACACAATTGTCACGCGTAGAGTACAATCGTTCGTCTACTAACACACTAACGCAGCGTTGCTGTTCTTCAGAAGTCCTTGAATCAGACTCTCAACGAATCGGATTCAGAAGGAAAATAATAGATTAACAGTCGCAAGCTCTAAGAAGGCTTGCACACAAGAAGGAACAGGAACGGAATTAATCATAATCCCTACGCTGGCATATGCACGTCGCACATCGCACAAGAAGCAGTTCCCATTCTCAGTTACCACGCACTTCCTTCCAAGACTCCGAACCACCACAGATGCCGAACATACCGGTACCGGTAATGGCCGGCAATGCACTCGGAGGCGAAGAGAAGAATGACGCCGAAGTCACCACTATCGAACGCTTTCCCAGCTTCGATGCTGATATGAGAAAGATACTCATATCATTACTCAACGTAACAAGTGAGATTACTAGCAAGTTGTGCCTAGCTCTCAAAGAAGGCGGATTATGCGAATGGAAGTCGTTCCTCGGCGCACTTATCGAACCGGATTTTGCACGTGAACTTACCTATATGGAACGAGGATTGACAACGCATATCCCTCGCTCCATCCAAAGGAACATAGAAGCACTTGCGGATTTCGCTATCGACCTACAAGAAGCCGATGTCGCTCTAGAAGAAGACAAGAGGAACTGGAAGGATGTAAAGTCATATACATACAGGGAATTCCAGTCGTTCCGCGAGGAACGTGCCCAACGCTTGCGTAACGAATCTGTTCTGAACCCACCACCTCCTCCGGCAGGAAATAACAAAAAGTCACCTCAGCAGGTAAAGTACGAATCATGGTGCCGAAAAGCACGAGATGAAAAGTCCTTTACACCCCTCACGAATGACTCGAGATTTGAACACTGGCTCGTAGGTTTCAAAGCTAAACTCGAGGCATACGACATCGATACAGAGACATTCCTCGATGAAACTTGGCCTCCAGCCACGCTCGTGGGTTACACCCGTGATCTCTACATCAAACAATGTGCCTTCTTCTGGGTACTAATGTTGGAAGTCTTCAAGAGTGACCTTTCTGCATCATGTGTACACAGTCATTCTACCACTCGTGATGGACGCCAGGCCTACTTCGACTTCGTAAACCTTCATAGCCAATCAAAAGCAAAGGTATACGACAACTCGACCCAGCTACAAGCGTTGCTCAAGTTGAACCTCAACAATTGGAAGGAATCCAAAGTGAAATTCATCACACATTGGTTTGACGAATTGAATCACCTCAACAAGCTCCGTCCTCCCAACAAGCCCCTCGAGTATCACACTGTAAAATCAGCATTGTGTCAGGCATGTTATTCCAGCTTCCAGCTAAGCGAACAATTTGCCAAAGTCAAGGATCCAGGTGGGACGAATAGCACCGCAACGGATGCAGTTGCCGAAGCCGCTGCTATCCATGATCTTAAAATCACGCTTTTACTCGAAGCAACTCGACTTGATTCCCAGTCTGCGATGTCTGCTCCTCGGCCGACCGTACGTGCACACGTTCATGATTTCTCTTCTGACTCGATCCAACACCATGATGACTATGCTCTTCCCATCGAATTTGAAGGCGACTATCAAGATTATGCTGTGTTCAAGGCTGGACGTACCCCTGACCCTACCACAAGGTTGCCTACAAACATATGGAAGGCCTTGTCACGTCAGGACATGAAGAGTTGGCTCAGTTTTTCTCCGGAAGGAAAGAAAATCGTGGTTGCCTCATTGCGACACGACTTACTTAACACTAACCAACCTGACCCCAACAGTGTCAAACCCATTACACGAAAGGCATACCAACATGAACATTCGGTATCTTTTCAAGAAGACGATACTTCGACCAAGGATGAGCATGCCAATTCCACAGCAGACCTACATCCTGCTGTAGAGAATGATCGTAGAGGCGTTTTCCATGCATCTCTAGGTGTATACAAATCAACGACCTCCTCGTCCAAGGACCAGCGACCTCTCAAGTCTTCCGTGTCACCCGCGCATCCAGCTCGATTCCTTTCAAACAACCCTGACATTCAGTACAAAAAGGACGGTGACACCCAAATACCTGTCGGAACACCATCGTATTCCGCCAATTTTCACCAGTGGTACACTCCCGAGGATGATCTCACCTTTCCTAATGATGGTACCGTAACGTCATACACATACCGTATACACAAAACTACGGTTACTAGCCCTGGTTTTGCCATGGTTGATCGCGGCGCAAATGGCTGCATCATCGGTAATGATGCATGTCTCATCTCCAAGGATATTCCACCACGATATGTTAACGTCACCGGCATTAACAATCATCAGGTACAAAACATTCCCATTGCTACATGCGGAGCATATTCCATGTCGAACAGAGGCCCCGTCATTCTCATTTTCAATGAATGTGCCTATACAGGACGACATCCTTCTATATTGTCATCCGGCCAGATGGAAGCATATTTTTCCACTGTAGACGACACGTCCATCAAAGCAGGCGGAGGACAGGTCATCACCACCTCCGATGGCTATGCACTGCCTCTTAGCATACGACACGGCTTACCATACCTTGCGATGCGAAAGTATACGACTGTCGAATTTGACACGTTACCACATGTTATCATGACGTCCGATAAACATTGGGACCCATCTGTTCTCGATACCACGATCAGTGCAAAGGATGAACAATTTCTCCAGAAATATCCTCCCCAACCACAGCAACTCCCTTATGCCGATTACGACGAATATGGGAACCCACGCTGTCTTGAAGGATTAGATATCTCTGTTTCTCCCGGGTCCTCCACGGTTACATCCCTCAGCTCGTATTCCAGCCATTCCACCCGATCTCCCTTTCTTCCGATTGATGATCATAAGAACAACGATCGCTCCTTTTGGCTTACTTCCACTGACTATGCTCATCAAGAACGTCTCGCATGCTGCGCACCAACCGCAGTCTCTGGAACAGTCACTGCGTTTCCGACAGATTGTACAGCCAGTGACACTACACGCATTGCAGCTACGCCCCGCGAAAGATATCCCAACGAACATGACTACTTATCCCTGAAACCTTTCTTTTGTTGGATTTCCACCGATCGCATCAAAGCTACTTTTGAAAACTCAACCCAATACGGTTCGTTAGCGGTTAGCCCTGATGGTAACATTTTCAAACGGTTTCATTCCCCTCAACCGGCCATGAACGTTCGCCCCTTTAATGACGATGTTATGTCCGATGCAGTCTATTCAGATGTCCCAGCAATTGATGGTGGATCCAAGATTGCTCAGATCTTCTTCGGCCGAAAATCGCATATTATTCACGTTGAAGAAATGCGTACCACCGGCGATTTTCTACCCTGCTTTCAGAACTTTGTTCGAAAATGGGGCAGACCCATCCGCCTTCTTTGCGACCACGGTAACTATCAATCAAGCAAGAAAGTCATGGATTACCTCAAGATGTTATGGATTGGACTCTGGCAAAGTGAACCGTACCACCAACATCAGAATCAATTCGAACGACGATACCAAACGTTCAAACGCATTGTCAATCGCGTCATGGATCATACCGGCACACCACCACACATGTGGTTACTGTGCATGACATACGTCGCGGGTCTCCTTAATGTTGTCTCTGACCCTACGCTGTCCGATAAACAACCGATCTTCATTGCCACGGGTACAATTGGCGACATCAGCGCATACACCAGTTTCTTCTGGTTTGAACCTGTGTATTTCAAGACCAATGACTCCCCTTTCGGTACCAAATCTACCGAACGCCTAGGTCATTTCGTCGGCATCGCTGAACATGTTGGCAATGGACTCTGCTTTCGAATCTGGGATCCAGTTACCAACAAGTTACTAGACCGGTCCGGTGTTCGATCTGCTCTTACACCTGAGTCACGTAACAAGCGCGCGGGCTTATTTACTGATGATGGTTTCATCAAATGGCGTAATGCAAAGGATTCCTTACCCCGTCTATATGCCACTGGAGAAGCTCCAGCTTTCAAACATGGGGAGCATACCAATCAGAATAAACTCATTGACGAGTCTACTAAACCAAACAGCTCAATTTCCCCTAACGGTTCACCTGCTGATTCTGACACCGCCAATAACACCGTTCCACCTGGCACTCAACCAAATCTTCAACCACCCGCCCACCCCTCGTTACCGAGCTTTCTTTATAAGAAGGTCGATGACAGCCCAAGCTGGTCCCCTTCTCCACTCCCTAACAACTATGGGGAGAGTCTTGATGGTCCTCCTACGACACACATCTTCAGCAAGACATCTGATGGCGTTCTCCTTACTGAAGATGATTTTGATCCACCGGAATTAGCATACTTTGATGTTAGTGACGTCACAACTCCACACACCAACCCCGCTACTCCTTCCGTAGACCCATCACAGGTAGTTGTTACCGACGAAGAAGGCAACGCACAATTTGACGATGACGGTAAACCTATTACCATTCCTACGATCCCGATTGCCGATCTACAAGGACGTTCCTTCCTTGTAACCAATCCCGATGGCACCCGGAAACGTCTCACCATTGTCGATGTTGAAGACAGTCTTGAACGCAATAAAGACTTCATCAAGTTCAAGTGCAAACACTCCGATGACGAACTCGATGATATCATTGCATACAATGACGTCATGAATTACATCCATCGTGATTCAACACAAGAAGACGGCAAACTCTGGTCGTTTCGCCGCATCCTAGGACACCAAGGTCCACTGGATAACAAGCACCCTCAATACAAAGGTTCCAAGTATAACCTTTGGATTGAATGGGAGAATATGGAACGCACATATGAACCTCTGGCCAATATTGCGGCTGATGACCCAGTCACCGTTGCAAAATATGGGAAAGACAACAACTTGCTTGACCTCCCAGGCTGGAAACGTCTCAGGAGAATCACCAACCTAGCCCGACGAACCAAGAAACTTGATCGACTCGTGCATCAAGCCAAACTACGTTCTTTCCGTACCACTCCGCAGTATCAATATGGATTCAAAGTGCCTCGTAACCACGAAGAAGCCCTCCGATTTGATCAAGCCAACGGGAACACCAAATGGGAAGATGCCACCACTCTTGAAATGGCACAACTCAATGAATACAATACATTCATTGATAAAGGCGTATACAAGACAAGCTCCATTCCCCCGGGATTCCAACAGATCAAGGTACACATGATATACGCTGTCAAACACGACGGAAGACACAAGGCTCGCCTCGTTGCTAACGGTAACCTCACTGAGGCCCCTATCCACAGTGTTTACGCAGGCGTCGTATCTCTTCGCGGTCTACGTATGTGCCTATTCCTAGCTGAACTCAACGATCTAGAAGCATGGGGTACCGACATAGGTAACGCCTACTTAGAAGCAGTCACCTGCGAGAAAGTATGCATCAAGGCAGGTCCCGAATTCGGATCGTTGGAGGGTCACCTATTGGTCATTTACAAAGCCCTATATGGTCTCAGGTCTTCAGGCAAGTGTTTTGGAGACTTACTCGCGGCTTGTCTCATCGAACTCGGATTCGAAAGATCCCGCGCAGAACCGGAAATATTCCTCAAACCCGGAACGAACAAGCATGGTGAACGTGTATATGAGCTTATATGCACATATGTCGATGACCTATGTCTCTGCATGGCCGATCCCAATTCCTTCTTGAAGATATTGCAATCGTCACCATATAACTTCAAATTGAAGGGATCCGGACCTATGAACTTTCATTTGGGATGTGGATTTGAGCGCGACGAACATGGTGTTTTATGCATGAATCCCATAAAGTTCATCGAAAAGATGGAAGCATCTTACGAACAAATGTTCGGATGCAAACCTAGCACTAGGTTCCAATCGCCCATCGCGGAGAACGATCATCCTGAATTGGACTCCTCAGCCTTTCTTGAAGAAACCGGTATACAGAAATACCAAAGTATGATCGGTTCACTACAATGGATCATCGCTATTGGCCGTTTCGATGTACAAACAGCCGTGATGACGCTCTCAAGTTTCAGAGCTCAGCCACGAGATGGGCATCTCGACCGTGCTAAACGTATCTATGGATATATCTCCAAATTTAGACATTTTAAAATCAGATTCCGTGTGGAACCGCCCGATTTTATATTGACTAAACCCGACACCATCGACTGGTCCAATACCGTCTATGGGGAGCATTCTGAGGAGCTACCCGACGACGCTCCTGCACCGCTTGGAAAGACAGTAGTGTTATCACATTTCTATGATGCCAACCTCATGCATGATATTCTCAGTGGCAAGGCAGTTACCGGCATACTTCATTTCGCGAACAAGACTCCCATGATGTGGTTCTCGAAGAAGCAGTCTACTACGGAAACAGCCACCTTTGGAGCTGAATTTGTTGCAGGGAGAACTTGCATCGAACAGATTGTCGATCTACGCCACTCATTCCGATACCTCGGAACACGAGTCCATGATATCTCATACTCTTGGGGTGACAACGAAAAGATGATCCAGACGTCGACCTTTCCTTACGCAAGGTTGCACAAGCGTCATAACATTCTATCGTTTCACTACGTACGGAGCATGATAGCGAGAGGTTTCATTTTAATGATGCACATCCCAGGTAAGGATAACTGTGCAGACATTCTTACCAAGCATTGGAGTCACTCAGTTGTGTATCCACTGCTCAGGCCCATCTTCCACTTCTGTGGTAATACTGGCGACCTTCTCCAGGATGATGGAAGCATCATGTAGAGCGTGATGACCCTTCACAAGGAGACATGGGGAGTATTAAATTCCTTTCGTGACCAGAAGTACCAAAGCTACCAAAGGGTAGATTTCCTATGCGCATGAATCAATGAGTCCCGTATCCATCTAAGTAATCGATTCCCACGACATATCGATTCCCACGGCGCATCGATTCCCATCGCGCATAAACGGTGAGCAATCCCTGTCTTACGATATTGCCATTGTTCTTCGGTGAGCAAACTCTGATTTCATAAAATATCACACGAGCTACGGGAGCAATTCCTGACCTTAATGATAAACATTTCATGGAGTCCTCCTAACGGAACAAGAGAAGAAAACCGTTGGCATGTGGTTCTCACACAATACATATACATGCATACAAATATATATGGTCAACGACTAATACATGCACGGAAATAATCAGCGAGTAATCTCAGCACTACGCAACAGCAGTTGCAACGTATTCATCTCAATAAAAGAGATATCTTGCATTTCGGCAAGATTTCACTTTATCTCATACTTTTAACATTCAACTGATTTATATCCCAAAATTCACACTAGTTGCTACCAACTACTTGTAATCTACATACTAAGGTCTGTCTCGCTGCAATCTGAATAAGTCACAGCAAGAGGAGATCTGGCGTTTCCCTAGTCTCGCCTGTAGTCCGATTATCCGTTGCTGAAAGTATCCACACACAATTGTCACGCGTAGAGTACAATCGTTCGTCTACTAACACACTAACGCAGCGTTGCTGTTCTTCAGAAGTCCTTGAATCAGACTCTCAACGAATCGGATTCAGAAGGAAAATAATAGAATGAGTTGGACTTGATGTACTTAAAGCCATCTACTCTGATACGAATTTTTGCAGTGAAAATTGTTGTCGTCAAATTGTCAGCCTCGGCCTGGCTTCATTACGAGATAAGAGAGTTAGTGAGAAATACAATCAGACTTGTTAGAATTGGTACAATTTGTACATGAATGACGAGTTGGACTTGATGTACTTTCAGCCATCTACTCTGATACAAATTTTTGCGGCAAAAATTGTTGCCGTCAAATTGTGGTCCTCGGCCCTGCTTCATTGCGAGATGAGAGAGTTGAAAAGAAAAACAATCAGACTTGTTAGAATTGGTACAATTTGTATATGAATGAGTTGGACTTGATGTACTTAAAGCCATCTACTCTCATACAAATTTTTGCTGTCGTTGTCGTCGTCATCAGATGAGAGAGTTGGTGAGAAATACAATCAGACTTGTTAGAATTGGTACAACTTGGCTGTACATCAATGAGTTGGACTTGATGTACTTAAAGCCATCTACTCTGATAAAAATGTTTGTGGTGAAAATTGTCGTTGTCAAATTGTTGGCCTCAGCCCGGCTTCATTGCGAGATGAGAGAGTTGGCAAGAAATACAATCAGACTTGTTAGAATTGGTACAACTTGTACATGAATGAGTTGGACTTGATGTACTTAAAGCCACCATCTACTCTGATACCAATTTTTGCCATCAGTGTTGTTGTCTTTGCCAGATGCAAGAGTTGGTGAGAAATTCAATCAGAATTGACTTGATGTACTTAAAGCCGTCTACTCTCATACAAATTTTTGCTGTTGTCGTCATCGCCGTCGTCAGATGAGAGGAGAGTTGGCGAGAAATACAATCAGACTTGTTAGAATTGGTACACCTTGTACATGAATGAGTTGGTGGGCTTGATGTTCTCACAGCCATCTACTCTAATACAATTTTTTGTGGTGAAAATTGTCGGCGTCAAATTGTTGGCCTTAGCCCGGCTTCATTGCGAGATGAGAGAGTTGGCAAACTCACTTCTGTTTCTTTCATGATTCATCTCACCCATAACAGGAACAATATTCATGGTTCAATCACACAAAATATTTGATTTTCTATTTTTCAATTGCAAATTGTGTGTATTTTTCCTCCAAATCCAGGACCCAAATGCACTTATTAGGTGGTGACAGACAAACTATGAAAGATAACTCACTTCTGTTTCTTTCATGATTCAACTTATCCATAACAGGAACAATATTCATGGACTAATCACACTAAATGTCAGATTTTCTATTTTCTAATTGCAAATTAGTGTGTACTGTTTATGTGGTACTGGTATTCATAGGTAGTAGTAGGTAGTACCGGTACTTGTACTACTTGGCAGGTACTTTATGGTCTGTCCTTTTTCCGTTTTTATGGTCTGTCCTTTTTCCGATTTTATGGTCCGTCCTTTTTCCCTTTTTTTTGGTCTGTCCTTTTTCCGATTTTATGGTCCGTCCTTTTTCCATTATTTATGATCTGTCCTTTACCCCTTTTATGTTTTTATGGTCTGTCCCTTACCCCTTTTCTGTTTTTATGGTCCGTCCTTTATCCGGTACTGGCTTGCGCGCGCAAGCGCCCGCATGCAGAGCCGATCGCGCACGCTCGCGCGAACACATTTTAAGTAGGCATAAAAACAAATAGTTTTTTTGGTTCATTTAATTAAGGCTCTTAAAATCAAGTTCACTATCTAAGACAATGAGAAGTCCGTTGACAATGCCAAATAATAGGTGATCTAGATCACGATCTCAGCTAGATGCTGCATATTTTAACATTTTCAGGGGACATCTGGTTGCTGAGCATTGTGAACTTGATTTTCGACACCGTAAAAACAGCCAAATCTGCATGGGAAATTAACAACGGTACGGTAAGTAAGACTAACATTATTACTTCTATTTTGGAGAATAAAAATTAGGGGCACTACAACGGTATCCATACTGCGCGTTCCGGAAATATTCGGTTACACCCCTTTCCTGTACCGGTACCGGGTACCAAGATGCGGTTGTCCTGACAACTAATCCAATGAGTCGAATACATGACGTGCCAACGCGCGCGTGGGGATACGATCTTCCGGACACTCTGCAACGGCTTTTGAGTGAAGAAGGATCAATCATTGTTTTTTCATCAAAAAAACATCGAACACTACTCGATACTCGTACTGTATCAACTACGGCTTTGATCTTCCATCGTATCGGGTAAGGAGATCCTCCGAGTCGTACCGTACCGTACATACCTTCCAGACGCGAAACGCAAACACCCCCGTTCGAAGCCACCGGAACGACAAAACTCATCGGGAACTATTGGTACGGTAGTATAGTAGGAACCAAACATGACGAACTTTTCGACGCTATCATCGTCGTCGTCGTCGTCGTCGTCGTCGTCGGTGGCACCGCATCGAACCGTGCTTCTGTCGTTTCTGATTGCATCGTTGTTGGCTTCCCTCGCCGCAACCTTTCATTCCACACGGATCGGTATCGGTATCGACTCCTCGTTCGCGAATACGAATACGAATACGAATACGAATACGAATGCGTCTGCGCGAGACCGCGAACCGAAACGATCCTCGTTGCCCCGGCCCATGGCCCCCCGTGGCCCACTCAAGCTGAGGGAACGACCGAGCTTTTCGGCAAGCCCGTTTACCTTTGATACCTTCCGGGTCGGTGGTATCGAAGTCGCGTCCTTCGGACTCGACGACACCGCCGCTTCCGAAACACAGACACAGACGCAAACGCAAACGCAAACGCAAACGCAAACGCAAACGCAAACAGAAACCCCGTTCGAATTGTTCCATGATTTTGACCTGTCATCTCGGATCATCGGCAATGAGACGTGGGTGAACCTGATTGGGTACCGACGGGATGCCGAATTCACCAGCCTTTCCTTTTACGTCGACAAGATTGCCCGGAAGCGATGGCTCGAGACCACATCCCTGGACGGCATTGAGGCCTTTGTTCTCAAGTACGGGTCGGAGCTCGTCATCGATGACGCCGCAATCGATCGCAAGGAGGCCCAGCGCAGAGCCCTGCAGGCACTGCTGCCCGTCGGAAAGGACTACGCGGCAAAACCCACCCACCTCTCCTGCGCTGGGGGCGTGTGGCTGACCAAGACCGTCGGCAATGCAACCTTTGTCGGAAACGGTAAGAAGCCATTCGCCGATACCCCCGGCTTCACGACCGACCTCGTGGCCTCCGACCTGGCCGAACAGCTCCAAAAGGTACAGGAATCCTGCGGCCGGCGGGTTCCGGAGTCCCTGGCGTTGCGGAACGTCCATCCCGGAGTCGTGGTGGAGGAGCGATTCACGTCCTGGGACCACACAGAGGACGACCGCGGGGGGATGGAATTCAAGGTGTTTACGATCTGGGGCCGCATGTGGCTCGCGGTGCAGCGGCCGGGGATGGACGGGGCCGTGGCGATCTTGCACCGCAACGGGACCAACCTCGAGTGGGCCGGGAAGTCCCATCCCCTCCCGGACTGGATCGACTGGCCCCGGATCGTGGCCATTGCCGAAGAATCCGGAAAACACAAGGACATGTTCCGGACCGACATTTTCGTCGGAATCCCGGCCGGTCTCCGCGGAAGGAGCCGGGAGGACCGGGCGAAGGCGGTCCGGTACGTCATTTCCGAGAGCGAGATCCATCCGACGGAGTACTTTCACGTAAAGGGGACCCAGGAAATCTTTGACGAGGGGGGGCGGCTGTGGCTGGCCGGTTACGCCCTCGGAAACTACCGCGTCGTGCTCAACACGGAGGTCCCACCCGCCTTTGTGGAGCGCGGCATGCTGCCAGAGGATCCGGCGCTCTGGCACGGATGAACAACAATAGTTACACCAAACCAAAACCAAAACAACAAGCGTGCGGTGTTAAATCGCGCCGTGTCGTCGGCGACGCGATACGGGGAGATCGTGCGAGAAAGCAGCTTCAAACTCCATGATTGATTCCGAGACCAGGGTGCGTAGATTATGCCGACGAGCTCTCACGGTGGGAACCGCTATCCGTCCCAAAACTAATATTTACCGATAACAACACGACAGAACAAATTGCATGAGCTGTACGGAAGAAAAAATCCAAATTTTTAATTGCTACTATTATTTTAGACTAGTACATAATATTATCACATTGATTCGCAAGTTATCAACTCAGTTAGGCAACTTAGCAATGCGACGGGTATAATCTATTATGATGTTGTGATACTCAGCGCAACATCCGGACGAGAGAAGCAAAATCTTTGATACTGAATATTGAACCAGGGTGAAGTCCGAACAAATAATGGAATCGATGTTCGTACTCGAGGTAAAGCCAACAACATTACATAAAAGTTAAGTCGATAATCGTCGCAAAGACCGATCGGTGATTACACTTACTACATTGGATTCTAAGAAAGAAACACGACATGCAGTCAAAAATCTGTTCGCGCAACCCTTCGATACTAAGTCTAATCAATACCTATACCATTACTATTCCGTAGCTTACTATAATTTATGAAATTCGAGTAACGCTGGAACAACTGTGACTACTAAACTATCGGCTTACGCTTTTCAGTACGATTCCGTTTCTTCTCGTCTCAGTTTTTTGCGTTTCTTCGTAAAGCCACGTTTTCTAGAAAAGGCCTTTTGCACTTTGCCCTTTTGGGCTGCCTTGTCCTCTCCGGAAGTACCATCGTCTTCGAGGCGATCGTCGACCTCCTGACCTTCCAACTGCATGCGTTCCTGCTGGGCCTCGGCCTCTTGGACCACCTCTACCAGCTCGGCTTCTTGTTCGTCGTAAAAGACGATTCCGCGACCGGTTCGCTGACCGGCGCGTCCGCATCGTCCCATTCGGTGGAGATGGGAGACAACGTTTCCGGAAAATTGCAGCTGGACCACGGCGGTGACCCCGGGAACGTCCAATCCACGGCTCGCCAGGTCGGTGCACACCAATACGGGGACGGCACTGTCGTCGTTGGAGCTACCGTCTCCGTCGTTGGTGTAACGCCGGAAGCGATCGAGGTTTTCCGCTCGTTCGTTCAGGGAAATCTTCGCGTGATACTTGACCGCATTCACCCCGCGCTGGGCCAGGGCTTGGTGAACTCCCTCCACGTCATCGACACTGTTCAAAAATACCATGGTCTTTTCACCCTTCAAACCGTCGCTGTCCTCGCTGGCATCGTCTTCTTCGGTCAAGAGCATATCGGCCAATCGTTCCATTCGTTCTTTTTTTGTCTCGACCTGGTACCATTTGGTGGCCTGGGACAATCCGTAGTGCTTGGCATTGTGCATGTTCCCCGTTTCGATGCGCTTGGCGTACGGGAACTTTCGCTCGAGATAGGCATTGACGCTCTTCAACCCCACGTCCGGAAGGGTCGCAGCACAAAAGACGTGCTGCGTCTTCCGAATGGTTTGATCGTCCGGAGAAGCATGCGGGTCGACCAACCTGTCGGCACGACGGAAGCCGATCAAGACGTTTTCCAGAGCCCGAATGTATCCTCCGTCCAGCAACATGTCGGCTTCGTCTACCACCAGTGTCTTGACGTCGGCAAAGAGGTCGATGAACTTGGGGGGCAATCCCAGAGGCCCCAGTGCTACGGGCGTACTCACCACAATGTCCACCGGCGGATCGTTCCCGCCGAAGCCGATCGAGTCACGGAAGGGCTTGAAGTCCATGGGCTCATTGAGACCACCCGGCATGACCGCTAGGCGGACGATGGTCGAGGGATCGGTGTCGCCCGCAGTTTTGGAGGCCGCCAGAGGTCCGAGTTGTTCCATCAGAGAGCCACCACCTCCCTGGATCCAGACCACGGATTCTTCGATGCTTCCACCGCAGAGAGGAACCGCCATTCGCAAAACCTGCTGGACTAGTTCCTTGTTGGGAACCAGAACAATGGCTCGGGCGTAATCGTACGATGGGAGGCCACCATTGCCGTTGGCGGCCGATTCTGCCTTTTCTTGCAGAATCGTATCCAGCAGGGGCAGCAGATAGGCCAGGGTCTTGCCACTTCCCGTTTCGGCACCAATGGTAACGTCGTTCGCCCACAATGGAGATCCTTCCGCGGAAGTTTCGTCGCTACCCAGGATTTGGTCGAATGTTTTGGCCTGTATTTGCGTTGGCTGCGTCAGTCCGAGTTTCTGGAGGCGGTCTAACAAGACCTGAGATCGAACCCCCATCGATTCGAAGGTGGTGCTGGAATCGGCAAAGAATCCATCGTCGTTGCTTTCCGTGGTTGCAGAAAAGACTGCGGAATTTGACGAAAATGGCCTTCTTCGGTGACGCTGGAAGTTTTGTTGGGTAACAGGATACCGAGACGATGCCAACATTCCGGTTGATTTGGCCAGGGATGATGTTCTCGTCGCAAAGGCAGGGACGGATGTTCCGAACGTTCTCGTCGACCTACCGGTGGCGCGGAATCCCTCTTTCGCCGCAAACACCACCCCTCTCTTTACCACCACCGTGGAAGTTAAAAGTGTCATCGCCATCGCTAGTATCGCTGTCGCAAAAAAAATCGGTGTTGTTATTGTTGTTGTTGTTGTTGTTGTTGTCGCTCTTCTTTTCGTTGTCACTGATGATGCTGGATACTCGTACCTGCTATTACCGTTGTCGCAGTTGGCCTTTTTCATTTTTCTGTTTCTCTGTTTCTCTGTTTCAAGTGAGCTGACCACTGCACTTCTAGTTCTCGATCCCGGTCTTGGTTTGTTTGTTTTTTCGCCGCAACAATATAGAATCCTGTGTTTGTAAGTGAGTCTCTGCAACCTGTTTGTTGGTCCGGAGTGGACAGACAGTCGAAGGTCGAAAAGCAGAAAACAATCATCAAACCGATCACAACACACCGCGTTACGATCGTAATCTTACCGGTACAAATCGGTATTCTTTCAAAACAGATCCATCAAAATCGAAGAAGTTTTCGATCACGATCGAACGGATGAATGGTAGGATGAACACATTCCACGTGGAACTTATCTGAGAAAGACGTCCGTCTGTCGCACAAGTCGAAATTTCAAGTTCTTGTGTACGAGCAGTACGAGTACTCGTAGTACTACATAGTACTGTACGATGGCATGCTGTGTTGTCTATCAACATATCCATGGATGTTTGCAAATTTTACTCCATTTCTCCCTTTCCAGTAAACACCAGTGCCCAATACAATGTAACGAAAAAGTCGTTTAAATGCACCATACTTCATTCATCATATAGTAAGCAATACACCAGCACTCCTCCTACATTCATTCAAAGAAATAGCTTCGAAGCAACAAGAAAACTACTAGTAGTAGTACTGCTAGTACTACTACTAATGAACAGCTACATGATTGTTGTTACTACTCATCATGAATACAGTTCCTAATACTAAATTTCCTACCATCTTCACCATTTTTCCTTTGTCCATCCCATGCATGTGCAATTCCATTTCCAGTATTGCTTAAAAATTGTTCTTTCTTTTAAGGTGGAATCATGATGGAATGTGGTGCTCACGGAGAATAGTGATGGTAAGAAGTCCTACTACCATCATCTTTGATTCTCACTTTCCTATGATCACCACACATTCCAAAACTAAAGTTTTGTCGTGCTAATGTAGTGATAGCCTAACAAAGAGAGGTGCCAGCAGGTTTGAGAAAAATAGGATTTCTTATTACACACAGATATACTAGTACTATTGATGCTCATGCTTGCGTCAAATTTGTGCAGTGTATTTAAAAGATGCTGAAATGTTTGTTGCTTGCATGAAAAATAATTCTCTATGTATTTTTGGACGCAACAATTTCAAAGAGGACCACTGCAAATAAAAAATACCAAAGGCCAACAAAGATATTATTGTACAAAGAAGAAAGTATTTTATCCGCATTTGCAACAATCTTCTTTATACTATTCAATTTTAACAGCAGACAAATATACTGTGCAAACCGACATAAAATAATAATAAACTAACTGCTGTACTATGGTGTTGTTACCACCATTTACTTTTATAAATTGTCTCTGTTTTTTATGTAATATTTGTAGTCCTCGTCATCCTTGTCAAGAGTCTACATCATGTCAGATTTCTGCTTTTGTCTTTTCTCCTTTCTATTTTCTTTGTCCTCCTTATGTCATTGTGTATGATAGCCATTTTGCTGTTGGTATTTTTTAGGTAGGTCAATCTCTAAATCTTTCATCTGTTGTTCCTCCCTTTGTTTTTCTATTTCACTTTTTGACATATTCGTAAAGCTCTTGTTGCTCGCCACTCCATCCCTTTGTAATTTCTGACTTACTATCAGTGAATTTCTTTCTCTTCCTTGTGCCCTTTGTTGTGTTTAGCCACAATTTGTAGTCGTTGTAAAGGAAAAGAAGCACAAACACTTCATCACTCAAGGTAAAAATGTTACCCACTGTGTTGTTCGTAATGATTTTCTTTTGAAGTCTGTCTGTTGTGGTGGCACTGCTCCAAGAATTCTTTGAAAGAAGTATTGGAATTCCAGTGCATTTTTTTGTCAATAGTCTATGTGTAATTTGTACTTATTATCGGAGTTTTTGTTTTTGTTTTCCATTATTATAACTGTTCCTGGGAAACTATCTGGTATCTGTTTGTTTGTTTCATCATCTAGGCATCGGTGTTAAAATGATACAATATGGTTAGAAATGATGAAAATGTGTATACTGGCAACTATGATGTTGTCAGTTCTTACCTGAATAATTTTTCCTAGCTAGAGTCTGAGTGTTGTGCCTACATGTAGTGATTGGTTTGCAGAAATTCTGGTCCACTTTGGTGCATGGATGTTCTTTGTCGCTGCCATTTTGTTTTCATTATTCAATTTTACAATTTTGGTATTTTGAACCTTGTTTGGTAATTATTGGGAATTTGATCTTCCTGAACATTTTTTCCTTGTTGTATGCGGTAATATAATCTTTAATGTTTTTCTCAGTGTGCTCTCTTCTTGCCTGAATTGCATCGCTGATACTGCTATTGGTTGTATGTGTTTGGTTATCATTCTTGTTTGTCAGCTCACTTCCTGATACGCTGCTCACTGGGCTGTTTGTTGTATATGCATCAATTGTTGTACCCTGAACCAGTCTGCACATTTGTTGTACCATTTTTTCTTCATTAAACCGCAAATAGAAACTTACCAGGTTTTGTTTTCAGTGTTTGGTGTGGTAGTTTTATGGGAGTTGAATTATTTTGGAGTCTGCGGATTTTAGTTGTCATTCACACTGTCGTACTGTGCTAAAAGTTATTAGTTGTTGCAGGTGCTTGATTTACTGTGTCCTGAGGAGCGCTGTTTCACTACTATTTTTTGTAGTATTGTTGCACTTTTGAGGGGGGTTGTACTGACACCTGCCTATCCTTTGTCTGCGCTTGCACTGACAATGTGGAATGTGTTCTCCAGAAAATCCTGGTGCGGACCAAAATCCTGGCGTGGAGCACAATATTATTGTGTACCCTACCCCATCAATGGTATGTTTCACCCTTATAGTCTTAGCCCAAGCATAGTAATATCTTGTGTCTCTGGATGTATGATGAAAGTAGTGATGTATGACAGTAAGAACTTATGTTGGAGAGGTGAATCCATTTCTGTACATTTCATGACAACAATCATGGAGTGGCGTTGCAGAAGTATAGTGCTGGAACGGTGTTGCAGGCTTTCTGTTCAAAACTTGTTCAAATTTGCCAATGGAAAATCTCAAAATTGTGCATCAATTCTCAAAAATTTGTTTCCGCGTTTCATTCTGTTATGCTTTGTTTTCATCAGTTTTAAACTTTTGTTTTGGAACGACATTGCAGGTTATATATTTTACAGCTGGCTAGAGTGGATGGAAAATCTCAAAATCTTTTTACATTGTTGCATGATGTTCAGTTGCCGTTTCAGGTGTTGTGGTTTAAAGTTGGGTCCAATATGTTTTTTGTTTCATCAGTTTGGGATGTCTTTCTATATCTATTTTGTTGTGTTATCTGATTTGTTATGTGTCAAGTTACTGTTACCAAATTGTAGCAACTTTGATTGCTTTGACAAAACATTTTTTTGTGTTCTCTCAATTGTGAATCAAAAAATGCCAGAAAGAACAACAAGAGCAACAAGAAGATTGTCTCAAAAAGTTCCACCGCTCCATTGAGTGGGTGGACAAAACAACACTATTCCACCAGCAGATGCAGATACAGATCCACCCCCCTCCGTACCTAATGACTGGATTTGAATAGCCAATCTACCCGCAGCTGTACACGCTGCTGCTCCTGGAGTTCTAGATGTACATGTTGTGCCTGTAACACCATTGATACTGACAGCTGCACCCACACCGGTCTGTGCATTAGCACATGTAGCTGCATCCGCATCCAAAGCTATGCCGTCTTGTGGAGGTGAAGCACCAAACGGTGTGGTTCCAAGACCATTGGTAACTCCAGCTGGTGCACGCCATTCTACTTTACCCCCTGATTTTTTTAGGATGACTCACAATACAAGGTTCACAAAGAGGCGATGAAATGACATGTCAAAGCTTGCCTTGAAAACCAGGGTGCCGGCGGCTTCTCTGATATTTTGACTGACAAATTGATCACTGCCATAAGTCAGGACAATGAATCTGTCTTCAGCCAGTTGATGAATAAGGCATACATCACCACTAAACTTTTTTCTTCAGGAACCCCTCCTGCCTTCAGCCAGACCGCGATTGGGTGAGAATGCATCATTGGTATTGGGTCATTAACCAAGGGTTGTTGACATGATGTTAAATCTTTTTCTGCATGACTCTGGTGCACAGATGATAAAGAAGGTCTGCATCTTGGATGTAAACAAACTGACAACTCATTTCAAGGACTAAAACATGAAAGATAAATGACACGCCTTTCAGAGAGCGCTGAACTCCATTATCCAAACTGATGATAGTACAGGTATAACAGAGTACACCCCCATCAAAGGAGAAGATAAATTAGCTGAAGGCAAATCGCACGCTGTTTGGTCGACCAATGTGGTTAGCTAAAAAACATACTGAAGTACATGAAAGTCTATTTAAGCCTTCTTTGGTGGTATGTTCATTCTGTTGAATTCCCACCGGCACCTTTGAATGACAAGCCAGGTCTGTTTTTCTATCAAAGATTTCAAGACGACCTCTGTAAAGACAAATGATATATCCGCAAGATGGTCTCTTTCTTTGATGGTCTTTTGTTGAAACACGCACTCCGACATTTTCTTTCAGCAAGTTACTCCTTCAAACAAATAGACAATACTATCAAACAAATTTGGGGCAAGAAAGTCTTATGCCAAACAAAAACAGGTCCACCAGCAGTAGAGTTAGTCCCTGTCACTAAATCCGCAAAGAACCTCAAGTTGAATTGGCCATCTGATGTGTCAAAGAGAGATCTTGCGTTTCAAAAGGTCCTCATGTCTTTGTGGGTACAATTCCAACAACAGAAGACAAGAATTTTTGAAGAAGTCAACCTCGACCACTTTGCTGATGAGTCATTTGTTGATGACCATTTGTACAAGAAACTTTTTCCAAATCTGTATCAGTGTTCATTTGTGGTTGGACAGTACAACAAGGCAGGACTGGACAATTTGGTCAAGAGAATTGGATTTCAACTGTCATCTCCTCTTCATTTTTCAAAGCTTGTGGAGCACAGGAAAACTTTGAATGAGTGTTACAAAGTAGTGGTTGACTTTGACAAAAAAATTGGTGACTCTTTGTACATCAAAGTTGAGTACGGAATGCATCCAGAACATGAACAGCATGTAAAAACATCGTTGCAACGTTTAATCCTGACTTTGTGTTGGGGTGACAATGTTCTTTTGACACCAAACGATGTTGAAATGTTGAATATTCTGTGCAATGAGTTGCTCGATAATGTTTTAACAAGTCGGTTGTCACGCAATCCCAACGGTAAACATGTCCCAGTTAATCAGAGTATGGTTGTGAAAGCAATAGTAGCTCATGCAGTATTGGACACAGAACAAACAACTCTTAACCTTGACACTGCACTTGAGAAGATGGATGGATATTTGAAATCAAAGCACCAATCATTGTCCATCTTCAACCCCTGGGGACCTTACCGCCAAGATTGGTTATACATTTACACCACCACAAATGGCAGAAGTTCCATTCAATTTGACAAACCGGCTCCATGAGAACTTCTAAGAGGTGACAAGTCTAAGGAGACTTATCCCTTAAAGAAAGATGACAAATGCTTTTCAGTTACAAGGTTCCTTAATTTCAATGAGAGCTGCCAATACACGGTGGAGGACCAGTTGTTCTGGGAGCATATGTGACATGTATTCCATGAGATTTTTATCACCCAACCGGAAATACTACTTTGCGCTAGTAATTGTTTCAATAGGTTCCTGGAATTTCTCCCTACGTATAATTACGTACCGGTTGGGGGGAAATTGTTCCCTCCTTTGACTAAGGAACTTCTGTGTGACATATTAAAGAAGAAAAAATGAGTCATTTGGGCAAACTTGAAAGTTAGCTTTGTATCAGAAGACAATGAAAAGAATGTACTATTGGATGGTCTTTCTTTGAGGGAAGTTTTTGAGAATATAAGTGTACCAGGCTTTGAACGTCACAATGTACTCAACATTGCAAAGTGGGACTTCCTTAAAAAGCAACACCGTCAATTGAAATTGTTTAGCAAAAATAATGCTACATATTCTGTTGGATGGCTAGTGTTCACTAAAAAGGGCTCGGTGGAGTGAAGTCATTCTTTTGATTTCCTTTGGTTGACAAATCAACAGTCAACCCACAATTGGAAAGTGATGGAGATGGATTCCGTCCGTCCTAAATGACTTGGGAGGAGAGGATGAAGGAAAGGATAAGAAACAGCCCATGAAGCCCAATGCAATTGATAAGAAGTTGTTTGCCAAGCGCCAGGGACAAAGATCGTTGCTGTGCCCGGGTCACAAACGTAAGAAGACTGTGCCAGAGCAATCAAATCTATGTGACAAGCACAAGGAGGGGAAGGTTCTCCAAACCTGGGCCATGTTGTAAATCTAGGATACCTTATGCAAGTTCCTTGTCGGTAACATCAAGGTGTTGTTCTCAGACAATGATCCCACAATCAAGTATCCTCATTTTGCAATTGATAGCAAGGTTACAATCACGGATATTCCCCCCCTTGAAGGGGGGTAGTCAAGAGTTATACACATAAAAAGAAGGACCATTTTCCTTCTTACCCTGGATACATGGTACTCACAATCCTTGAGGGATGCAAGCAGATTGATGATGTGAGAACAAGACTCAACAGCAAAAAAGGACAATTTGATGAAGATGAAGCTTTGAAGATTTGGGAACAATGCTTTAAGTATGTCACCAATGAATTATTTCCGGACTATAAGAAAGGTTATACTGGTGGTATTGACCATGTGTGGGTTATGAGTATCATTCAATTGTACCTTTTATGCCGTTATGCTGCATTGAAAGGAACAGAGGACATAAAGTGTTACAAGACCGTGGGTATTGGACCAGAAGTACAATCCAGAGAACAAGAGAGACTGGAATGGGATGGTCATACTTTTCCAGCAAAGAAATGGTGTAATCTGACACCGGAGGCAAGAGAGCACATGAAACAATTCATACATTTTAATCCTGGGAACCGTCCCTGTCTGAAATGATTTGGTCAAATGAGTGGCGCACAAAGACTGAAGAGGCAATCATTGAAAAGGACCAATTGGAATGATTTGGCTACTCAACACACAATACCGGGTTTTACTCTACAGACAAAAGGTTTCCTGTAATGGGTGATTGGTACAATAAGCGTATGGGTACAAAGGGAAGACCTGAATCCTTTTTTGTACCATTTTGAAACAGGAGATGACTCTCTATGCAACAGAAATGGACATTTTGTACTCACAATCCCAGATGGATTCAAGCTGACAAATGTTGTAAGAACAACACTAAACAACAGAAAAGGAAGATTCAAGGAAGCAGAAGCTGCCATGATTTGGATACAGGCACTGGACTATGTCCGCTACAAATTATTCCTGGACCATGAGAAAGGCAACACATACACCACAAACCACATTTGGGGTCTGGGTATCATTTTTTCCTACCTTCTATGTGGTTATCCAGCACTGAACAGGAAGGCAGGCATCCACTGTTATGACAAAGTTGGCATCAGACCAAAAGCAGACTCGAAAGGACAAAGCAAAATGGAAATGGATGGACATACTTTCCCAGCAAAGCCCTGGTGCCAGCTGATGCAGCCAGTGAAAAAGCACATTGAATGATGTATACATTTTCATCCAGGGAACTGTCCCTGTCTGACGACAATTTGGTTGACTGATTGGTGGATGTTGACTACCCGGTATGTAATTGTGAAGGGAGGCTTGAAAAATGTAATCTCCAAATCCCCTACTGAGGAGTATGCAACCAACACAGAACAAGCAGATGAGGTAAAGGTAATGCAAAAAGACACAGAAAGAAAATGCATGTGAGAGCAGTCGGATTCAGTCATGAACAAATTGAGAAAACAGCCAAAGACTTAAATGCAGAAACTGAAAGAATTAAAGAACAAAGAGAAAAAGGAGGAAGAAGACAGAAATGAGAGGAACATTCAGCACTGGCTACATCTTTATGAGAAACCTGAAGATTTGGAGGAGTACAACAACTATCCCGTTCCTTGTGGCACATGGGACATGTGAAACACTACTAATAACCATCATTGCAAAATTTGTCACTACTTAGGAGTAGGTACATAGTTGACACGTACTTAAAAATGGAAGGATGAATTATGTAAGGTGAAATATTATTCATTACAAATCCAGAAGTCATGATTGCCATTCCAGACAATTCAATCTGCAATGCTGTTGCAGACACTTAACCCTGCAATGCGGCTCCATACAATATGCTTATTTCAAAATAAAGTTCCAAACAACAGACCAGAATTTGACCAAACTTGTTCCACCAATTAAAATCATCACAATTGTACAGTACTGAAAAACACCCTTCTAATACACTGTTCCAGGATTAAACAAAAATGGAACGGCAATTGACCATGTTAAAATCAATGGTGTCAACATGGAATGGAGTTGCAGCAATAGAGGAAGTGTTGTACAAAACTTTCAATCCACCAATTAAAAAATACAATCATTACCTTCACTTACCTGCAATGCCATTCCAGGAAGGATTAAAAATCACTACTGGTTTTGCCGGCTTTCACTCTTGAGTTCATTTTTTGTTTTCAACCCAGCCGTTGTATCGCAGAAATTGAATAACTATTGTTCCCTGTTTCCAAGGACAGACTACTGATCTTTGCTACAGAGGTTTCTGACCACGGCAACTTCAGACTCAATGGCATTGCAGTCAAACAAGTATAATTTTTTTTGCAACTCCCCTTGCTTCACCAATGCATGGTAGTGTTTTTTCCATTTCTCTCTCTTGCTAGATATTGGGTCAACAGAAACAAAGCAACAAGCAACGGCATAGTAACCATCATGTACTAATTCAAACCTGCTGACAGAACTTCCAGGGGGGAACGGGCCTTCAAGATGAAGCAGGCACAGAATCTGGCATGGATAACTTGCAGTCCACATCTGTCCAGGAGGTCTATTAGTTGAAAAATTTCCCAGTTGTACCATATGTTTCACAATTGTCCAAAATCAGACTTAATGATGGATGGGCACAAAAACGTAACTTCATTCAATGATAATTGTCATACCTCTTGTGCTCCGTGGATCAACGAAGCGTGCTGATACCCACAGCCGGAAGGACCATATTGCACCAAAATTTGAGAAGATCCAATGGAAACCATGGTACATTTGTGTTTTTCTTTTTTGTCCCACTTCATGTAAGGCAAACCATCCATAACACCAATTAAAAACTTTGGCCCAGCTGACCGACCACCCTCTGTAGAATGATTTGGTCCTGTGAACAATTTATGATGAAACAGATCAAATTCATGGTCAAGTCAATCAATAGTACAGTACTCCATTAATTGCTTGCAGGTTTGCTTGATTGGTGTGGATTTGATTTGTTGGGATCTCTTTGCAGGAGCCTTCACTTCAGTTTTATGGTTGCTCTCACTCGCTACAGAATCTCATCCTGTTGGAGGACCAAATAATCTCATGTACTGTGATAAATGGAAATGCATGTGATTCTTCACTAGATTGTTCCCCTCTCCCTTATTTTGTTATATATTGTTATTTATACAGTTAATGAAATGAACAACCATCTTGTCAAGATTTAAAACTCTCTTGTTGTCTTCTTTGAAAACCTGATCAAATGTTCCGACGTAATGGAGGAACTCCTCCATACCCAACAACAACTCAATGGCATAAATACGCCCACCAATTTCTTCCTCACACTTTCTGCCCTTGCTGTCAACTTTGGTTGACGTTTGTTGGGACAACAACAATTGACAACCTTCCTCAGATAAAAGTGCTAGCATCTGAATGTAAAGCACACCAATGTACTGGTTCCCCTCCTTCTTTGCTGTATGTATTTATTGATTCCAAAAAATTGGTTTGCAGAAAGTCACGATCAGATTGCCTCTGAACAGCAGTGTCATAGTAACTGGCTACCCTGTCCCTGTCACCAAGTAGCTGCATATTATTCCCCAAAAATTCCTCATGGAACATCTCCGCTGCTTGCTTCGTGCAACCAAGTTGGTGCATGTGGAGCCTCTCTCCCCGTGAAGTTAGATGAATATTATGTGGGTTGTCTCCAAAATTGAGATCATAAAATGTGTTACCATTATGTACACTAGTAGCCGCGTGTTATTCCCTAAAAATTCCTCACGGAAAGTCTCTGCTGCTCGCTTTGCGCAACCAAGTTGGTGCATATGGAGTCTCTCTCCTGGTGACGATAGATTAATTTTATGTGGATTTTCTCCAAAATCAAGATCATAAAACGCGTTACCATTATGAACACAATGGTGGGAAACATTCTTGAAACACTGTTCAACATTCACTCCTTCCTCCACCATTGGAGTAGTGAAATCAGACATCTTCCATAGCCCAACAGATTGATACTCTTCCCCATTATTGTCCTTACAAACCTTCATCTTCCCACTTTTAATTGAAACAGGAACCTTCAGAACATTCACACGAGCATTAGTACCAAGTGCCCTTGGACAATTGCAATGTCTACAGATCATCTTTGTATTGGCTGTTTGATAATGTCCACAAAGTTGGTTGTGCTGGGGAGTATCACCTATGAAATAAGCAACTGCAAATTTCATTCAAACATACCATTTCTTCTTGTTCCATGGCAAATTAGACCATTCTATACCATCTGTTAGGTTATAGGCATCTTTCAAAGATGAAAGAGCCAAACGAAGGGCAGCGTGAAGATTGTTCACATTGTCAATCAATTTGTCACCTTTATCACGTGTGCCTGTGGGGTGAAAATGTATAGTCTCCCATACATCTGGCCAAGAATTCTGAGCTAAGGTGTTGAATATGCCAAGTGTCATGTTCAGTGGGGTAAGAGTGGTTTAACCATTATTGTCAATTGCGATTCCATCCATGTAGAGAATTATAGGCACCAAAATTTCATTTGATTTGGATTTGCATCTCTTCTCCCAAGTATTGATCCACCATTCACCGTGATGGGGTTTGTCTATATCAATATTACCTTGTAGTTCCGGATACCGCACTGGTAAGGTAGGGTCTTCAGCGTGGGGGAAAGATATATTTTCTTCCTTTACCAATGTCACTTTCGTTAATAGCGAATGAAGCACTTTTCAGAACAACTGGGCATAGATTTGTTTACGACCAGCAACGTCAGCACAAATCAATTTCTTATAACACCAGTCGATAAAATGAGGTCCAAACCCATCACCTTCTATTTCAGGCACAGTTGCGTAAATGCCCTTCATGACTCTTGACCTTGTCTGTATGAGATTTCCTTTTGTCCATGAAAATAAATTAAGATGCTCCAATTTGATAGCCCATTCATACAATTCCTCCTCTGCAACTAAAGGTATGCTATGATTCCGCATAATTTTCATTAACTTGATCTTGACCTTCAGTTTGTCTGATACATGCCTTCCGGCATTTGGTGTCATGATTGTCGTGTTTGAACCAGGAGGAAAATCATGAACAACCATATTGTTGCCTTCACTATCAACACTCAAAGGGGGGGAGACTTTGCTGTCAATTCCTTCTTACTCATCATCATCATTACTAGGAGAAAAACAATTATCATCAGAAACAGAGTCATCCTCATTGTTTGCTAATTTCCAACCAATCAAGGCACACTCCATTGGTCCGACAGAAGGGTCATACATCACTTGATTGTCGAGCACCTCTGGGACTAGACCACTACTCAGTGGACCATGAGGGGTGTTTGTTAGACTTAATTTTTCACTAGCATCCTCTGGCTTCTTTGATTTTCTGATGAATATGGAAGATGCGAAATCATCTACCCCCAAAGATTGGTAGTAATAAGAATAGTAGTATCATGATTCATTTTGTGAAATAGTGCCAAGAAGAGCAGGCGAAACAATTAGTCCTGTATTATTTCTCCATCTTGCTGTAAACAAGGGGGGTTCTTCTTCTTGGTGACCTTCTTCTCTCTCTAACCAGTAGTAATAAGAGCAGGTGAGTACAAGTAGCACCGTTTACAATAAACCTGATATTTAGCAGTGCGGACCATCGTTAGCCATTAACAATAGAAATGAGGAACTGATTCAAATTGAGAAATTGCAACCATGCACTATTTGTTTCAGGCATCAAATTCAGTTCCAAGCCACCAGATTGGAAACAGTTGCCAGTGGGGTAGGAAGATATACTGTGCGTAAAAATATTATGAGTTTGACATTAATTTCAAAAAAATGGATGAAATTACAAAGGGGGACCGGTGGAGTCCTCTGGCCCACATATGCGCGTGATTATTCCCCAACTGTAACCCTGAAAGTCGTTTCTGTGATGTAGTAGTACTGGTGCTGGTGCATTCCAAATTCATGCTGCTGCTGGTTAGTGGTATACCGATGAGCAAATAGGTCACAACAAGAAGGAGGAGATGAGAACTCCTCGTCCAGTAGTAACATTGAAAGAGGAGGCTTGATGCTTGAAGTCTGCAAGTCCGGGAAAATAAGAAGCTCAGCATAGAAATCGAAGTATCAAGCCTTGTGCTTTGTTCTTAGCAGATGAGTGAGGAGATAGCTAGTCGAGGAGAAAACATCTGGTATGAACTGCAACAAGATCTATTCTTCTCTGATTTTGTTTGTGGTGTGTGTGTGTGTGTGTGTTTGTGTGTACCGTACTACAAGTACCGTAAGATTACCGTGTCAGACCCAAGCGCCCAGCGGTTTCTTGGTGTCTGTCCAGGCATCATCGCCAGACGTAGCATTTTTTGTTTTTAGAAAGAGTGTAAGAAGATATCATCTCAGCAACAGAGAACTATGATGTGTGATCAAGTGATGACATCGTCGAAACCCAGAAGATTCGATGAATTGATGCTCAGTTATTAACCTACCGGTATGGATGGAGGTTCTCATCCGATCTTATCACGAGCACCAGATGGCAGCGTATGTTGCACATACCGGTATGTTGGTACGGTTTGAAGCCTAAATAATAGGACTAGAACAATTATGCAACCCCTCATTATTCTTCGCATCCCAAGTTGTGAACCGCAACCGCAACGTCCCTAACAACAACAAAAAATTCCGATTCCGATAACGAATCATCGAACCGATACCGTACGCTAACTGCTTGCACGCACGATGAGAACGATTCTTATCTCCCTTTGCCTGGTTGCTGCCGCCGCCGCCGCGTTGGTGGCACCCGCCGTCGAGGCATTCCATGTTGCGATTCCTGTTCCGAGTCGAAGATCGAATGCCGCGCTGGCTCCAACCGGTGCTACTTTTAGCACTAGCACTAGAACTAGCACCGCACTTTTCTACAAAAACGCTACCGCACCTCGGGCCAGAAGCGGTGTTGTGGATGCTGAGACGGATGCCGAGACGGATGCTGCCTTCCCCAACTACAGCATTCTGGCGGAAAATGGATCGCCGGTAGTAGCAACAGCAAAAGCAACAGCAACAGCATCAGCATCAGCAACACCCGATTCCGAACCGGATCTTATTCCAAGCGAGCAATTTCCCGGAACCGATGAAAACGAACGATTCGAGTGCGATCCATCCGTGGCTATGTGGAGAGCTTTTCAGAACACGAACAACAGCAACCAAGAGACCTACACGGTCCAGGACAACGTCCGGGAAATGCTCCGCATCGCAGGCCGGTTTCTGAACGAGGGACGAGCGAGCGACCGTGGGTCGTCGGCGTCGTATTTCGCCCGGCACGCAGTGCGAACCATATATTTTTGTGCAAACGCCGTCCTTGGGGACGCCGCCTACCAGGCCTCGAAGCGCAACAACAGCAGCAACAACGACTCGCCGCCTCGAGCCCGGGGAATCATGCCCATGGGCATGTCTAGCGCACAAGGATCCCGCTTGGTGCTGGAGGCCCTCTTGTGCTACGAACAGGACTATTTCGACATGATTGCCAAGGGAGTCTACCGCGAACCATGGGACATGAAATCACTCCGCCACCGGCAATCGAATCCGATCAACGTCATCACCCAAACCAATCGGTTCGTCCGGGAGGCAATCGGGACCCTCGCCCGACGGAATCGTGGAACCGAAGAGGACAAACAAGTTCGGTTCTTTACCAATAGCGGTGCGAAGGGTCTCGAATCCACAACTACCAGCATGTATCCCGATTATTACCAAACGGCATTTCATTACCAACGAGATGGTGCGTACAATTTATTCATGATCGTTCCCGTGCGGTACTGTACCGAGCAAATAATGAGACGACTGGGATTTCACAATCTCAATCTTTTTGAATTGCTTTGCTTTGTATTCTCCCATTTTGATGTATCTCTGAATTTACACACACCAACCAGGATGGATGTCGTCGGATTCGGCAAACGCGTACGAGACGTCGACCGAAACCTTGTTTCTGGGACGACAGGATTCCATGCAGCGCACGAGTTTGCCTCCCCTTATGGAACTGTCGAAACGAGCCTTCCAAGCCAAGAAGGATTGCCGTCCCATGAGAGTCTTGGAGGTTGCCTGCGGGACTGGACGCTTCATGACATTCGTGCGGGACAACCTGCCACTGGACACGGAATACACGGCTCTGGATCTTTCTCCCTTTTATCTGGAAAAGGCCTCGGACAACGACAACTACTGGGTACGCACCCGACAAAGCGAAGAAGCGCAACAACAACGAGGAGGAGGATCCACGACCATTCGTCCCGCCACTCTGGTGCAGGCACCGGCCGAGAACCTGCCCTTTACCGACGGTTCCTTCGACGCCGTAGTCTGTTTCTACCTCTTTCACGAGCTGCCCCGGGATGTTCGTAGCAAGGCCGCCTCCGAAATGGCGCGGGCGGTCGCCCCGGGTGGCACCGTGGTCCTGACGGATTCGATCCAGAAGGGCGATCGGCCGCCGCTGGACCCATTCCTCGGAAACTTCAAGAACATGAACGAGCCCTACTACCTGGATTACATCCAAGACGACCTAGGATTGCATTTTGAAAACGAGGGCCTGGTTCCCGGTACCAAGATCATCCGGTCGACCACCAAATCGCTCTCCTTCTCCAAGCCCGGAGAACTTGTCGTGTGACGAGAACGTTTCCAATCAATTAAAAGGCTTTCGTTTGGAGTCGACAATACTTGTTGAAACCTATGCATTCCCAAGCTACTGCTTCACTATATGATGAATTTGCAAGTAGAGGTATGCAGAGATTTGTTCTGATAAATGTTCTTAATGTACTTTCTGAAGAGGTAAAATAATTAAAAGTGAGCTCTGTGTCCGTGATGCTCTTTTGATGTGATTTGGATAAAACTTGTTTTTGTCTCTTGTCCAGGTAAAATGTATGTCATATGTATTGCCAGTATATATGGTGAGATGCATGTGTTCTGAAATCTTTCTGATTCTTACCAAGCCGTCACAATGTTCTGTTTCTTCCATTCGTCGGATTCGTCTGTCCGTGTCTGCTTCCAACAATTCTACCGCCAATTAGGAAAAAGAAGAGAACAGGGCGCTTCTCGTTCCGCGTGAACCACCGACACAAAATAAAAATATTGATGTTGACACAATTGACAATGCTTATATTTTACAGCAGTGTGAGCTGATGCTGCTGTTGCTGTTGCTGCTGCTGTCTTCGTATCCAACCAATTTCATGCTGGTTGCGCAAAAGGAGACGATCGATCAAAATTTCGAACGCACCGCTTTGGGAATCCCTGTTCTGTCGCAAACCAATATTGAATATTTGATGTGAAAGAAAAATGTGTCCCATTAAAAAAATTTCCTACGCCACAGAAATAGATACGCATATTATTTGAAGCATTCCTCTAAAATATCTTTTTGAAAAATCTATTGAAATTTGACATGCGTGCACGTGTAGCCATTCGCTACTATCGTCTATTAAAAATGGTTCGGAGCAGGGCGTGTATGTAGCATTTGATGCATTTCTTTGAAGAGGGGTGCAACGACGCAGCTAGAAGAACCATTTCTCGAATTGCGTGATCGCTAATGAATTTGTTTTTCTATTCGACACAGTGCACTGTGTGTTGGCGTGATTTGGTTCGGTTGAAGGTGGATTGGTTTCTTTTCCGGATAGGTAGCGTGTATGCATCTGAACCTTTTTCCGGAAAGAATCTCCGCACGCCAGAGAAATCTCGAACCTGGTGTACCGGAGCAATCGAAGCAGAGCGTATTCCGTCGAACGTGTGCGCGATGGCATTTCGTGTGTGACATGAACCTGCGCTTCCGCTGTCCTCTGCCGTGTTGAAAGGGTTGGGCTGATCTGCTGTGCTCAAGCATCGCAGATTTTGAAATTCGCATCCAATAAAAATTAGCGAAAGGGGAGTGAACCCATTGATGCCACGTTCAGTTTACGGAGAATCACTCTCTGTGGCCATCAGGTGAAGCCGTGGATTAAACCGTTGCACTAGAACATCCACTCCTTGCCGTTGCCATCACACTCGTGCTCGTGCTCCACAATTCTAGCTACCAGTCTGGCATGAAATGAAAATTTATCGATCGCCCATGTCGCCAAAGCTCGAAAGATTTGAATTCTTCGAGAACGATCAGTGCTTCGATGCATCAGGACACTCTGGTTCGAACCGCATCGTTCGAAATCGCGGTGTCCTACTCTATGGATCGGATCAGGATCGGGATCCGGAGGGTTCAGCGGTCATCATCACCGCCGTCGTGGTGGGGGTCCTCCCAGGGATCGGCTTCCACTTGGATCCCCTCCCGAACCAGTGGCTCCCACACAAAGACTCCCTTGACGTAGTAGATTGTGGGAAGCTCCAAGGACACCGGGTTCCGGTGGTACCCGTGGAGGACGCGCGACAGCAGCGAGTCGGTCGCCCACGGACAGCGGGTCACGTCCAGGACCTCCAGGACCGGCAGCAGGGACGGGAGCAACAGCACCACGGCTCTTCCGACCTCGTGGTGCATTGCGAAGGATCCCGCGAGCGAGAGGTGGGTGATTCCCGAGCACTTTTCGAACCAGCGCACCAGGACGCTCGCCATGCTTCGACGATCGCCAACCTCGCCGGACTCCTCGCCGTCCCCGTTTAGGTCGAGGAGTTCCAGCCGCCGTAGCTTGAGGTTGCCACTGCCGTTACGGATGCCATTACTATTGCCATTGTCGTTGCCCTCGTAGCGATACAGTGCTTCGTGATCATCGTACTCGTCGTCGCAATTCTCCTCGTCTTCGTCGTCCCAGCAGTCAGGAACGAGTTCGCTGCTGCTGTAGTCGTAGTCGCCGTCGCCGCCATCCTTGTCGTGCTCACCGTTGTTGGTTCGGTTGGGAACGGATCCCCGCCGTCGCTGCAATAAGATGGGATTTTGTGGGATAAGGGCCTCCAGTCCGGTACGGGTTAGTGTGTTCCTGCCGTCCGCCTTTTTTCGGTTTCCGAGGCAGAGAGACTCGACGTCGGAGTGCTGGCCCAGGAGCATGGCCAGGTCGTTGTCCATGTACAACGGTGGGGGACGATCGGTGCGGCGGCTGCGATCCCGGGCGGTCTTTTTGGCGACGCCACGGGGATTTGTGTTGGCATGGGCATGGGCATGGGCATGGGTATTGGCGTCGGCATCGCTCGAGGCATTGTTGGACACTTTGGATGGGCTCGACCCGGACGAAAGAAGAATGGAGAGTTCCGAGCGGGACTCGGGCGGAAGCATCGAGAGCACTCCGTACAAGTCGCTGTCGCCCATGGCATCTCGGTAGTCGCGAATGTAGCTCGCAAAGACCACCAGCGACAGAGCCTGGAGCGTTTCCACCGGCCTAGCGTACTCCGTGGACGAGTCGGAGTCCGAGTCGTCGTCGCGCTCGCGCTTCGTGGTTGCAGTTTCGTAGCGAATCAGCCACCCCGGTGGATGAACAGGCCCCTTTGTGACGCCTGGTTCGAGCCCCGGAGACGCAACGCCGCTGCCGCCGCTCGCGAACTCGGACGGAAGAAATCCGTTTCTCCGGCGGCGTTCCCGCAAGAGATGGGCATCCCGTGAGCGCCGCTCGTTCAGAATCCCGGTCAGGTTCCGGCGCAGGGACAGGACGAACCGCGGTCGATCCCGGAGTCGTTCCTGCTGCCTCCGGGACGTCCACGCGACAAACTCGGACGTTTCCCGGCGGGTCCAGTGTAGGGTTTCGTCCCGGATGCGCTGGACCTCGTGGTTCTGGGTGGCGCGCAAACTCTTCGAGGCGAATCCCCCCGACTGGCGGCCCTTTCCTTTCTTGCCCATGTTCTGCTGCTGCTGTATGATTCGATCCGGGCGGTAGGTCGGAAACCGCGGTTCCCAGTTTCGTGGTGGCCCCGGCGTGGATTATAGATTGTTGTGACGATTAGTATCTTGTAGGAGTGGAAATGTGGAACAATCGAGAAGGCTGTCGGCGGAGAGCATCGAAGAGATGAGAAATGCAGACAGCATGCTTAAAGGTACGAAATTATGGGTTTGTGGTTTGATGGGATACGAGTACGTACCGTACGTACTCATAGAATCTAGGACTAGGACTACACATATCGTACTCTACATACCTCCGTAGAATACATCACAGTAGTATGTTCAAATGTCCTAATTTATTCTATTTTGATGAATGAATTTCAGGCAATCTATTACGCACTTGTACGGTAGTAATCTTACCGGTACGAACTTCGTACTGGTAGTTTAAATTGGGTGATTCCCGAAATACTTCTGGGTACTACCCAGACCAGATATTTTTTTCTTGACCAGCAGTCTTTTTGTACCCAGATTCTGGTTTGAGGTGAGCTCACGTCGACCAGCAATCTGGGTACTACCCAGATTTTTTTTGGAATCCATGCGCATTTCCACATGTTTCGCGCATGCTTGCTTATACTTAGGGTGACTGATATGTTATGTACGATCCATTGAAAAACACTTTTTCAGCTACTCGGGATGTCTATTGGCTGAAACGCATGTATTTCCCTCGCAATGCCCACCATGTTGGTGAAGCTCTTGATTTACATGCAGATTTTATTGAAGCTGACAACCTTGATTTCCCCGTTAATGATCCGCATGTTCCTCGCTCCATTCTTTGGAGCCAGACCAAGCGCCCTCCCATTCCGCATTGTGTTCAATTTCAGCCTGCAAGTGGGGGAGCTGACACCGAATCACTTCCCTTGCAACCTGAATTTGACACCGTAGAGGACGCCGCAGAAGAAGAAGAAGTTGATGACAATGAAGCCGCCACAGAGGACGACGGCGAAGACAAGGATGAAGAAGAAGATGAAGTGGCCCATGCTGATCGCCACGTTGTCACAATCACAAGGTATGGTCAAGTCGTAAGGAACTCACATCTCAATCCGAATTATTGCTACGGAGATAAGGCAAAGGCAGGCTACAACGCCGTGTGCTCAACTGCCGATATGGCAGGATATGCAGCAAAATTGACTGATGCTGAGATTCAATTTCACAAGGCAATGACAGATTTGCAAGAATTCAATTTGTTATCAGTATCTATCCCCTCTCAAGAATGCGCTACCAATAAACTCAGTTTGGTCAGCCCAGCTGGCAATGCTTTTGACAACACCAACCAGTTGAAGACAATGACCTACAAGGAATCTATGGCAAGTCCTATGCAAGACAAGTTTATAGAAGGTATTGATGCTGAACACGAGAAGATGGTTAAATATGGTGTATTTGCAGAGATTGATGACGAAGCCAATGTTCCACCCCGAACCAAGATCATGGATACTACTTGGGCCAACAAGATGAAACCAGATGGCACAGTTTGATGCAGAAACGTCGTATGAGGATTCAAGCAGCTTGACGGTGAGCATTTTGATGGCCAAGACAAATCCTCCCCTGTGGTCAGTGATATCTCCATTTGGATTGCAATGATCTTAATGGTCATGGCCAATTTTATGGCCTACATTGTGGATGTTGAAGGAGCCTTCTTGAATGGAAAAATCCAGAACGGGGAAAAGATATTCACAAAGATTCCCGAAGGCTATCAGAAATTCGATCCTTCCTATGTAATTCTACTGTTGCAGAAGACCCTCTATGGTACAATTCAAGCGGCATTGCAGTTTTGGAGGGAGGCCCGCCGTGCGATGCACAACATGCACATGGAGCGATGCAAGTCTGATCCATGTTTAGTTTTCAAGTGGATCAATGGAAAGCTACTTCTAATGTTGCTCTGGGTGGATGATTTTTACATCATGGGAGAAGAGAAGGAAGTTTTGAAACACAAGGAGGACCTCAAGGCCCTCTTTGAATGCAAGGATGTTGGTGAAATGGATGAGTACGTTGGATACCATATTGAACGCGACAAGAAGAACAGAACCCTGAGAATGACACAACCAGTCAAGATCAAGAGGTTTGTAGACAAGTTCAAGCTTGATGAATGCAGAGGCAATCCAGTCACTCCAGCAGAGCCAGGATCAGTGCTGAAGAAAGAAGGCGAAGGGCCAACCGGCAGTGTTCTCACCAAGGAAGCCCAGACAAAATTCAGATCAGGAACGGCCATTCTATTGCATATGATGAGGTGAACGCGCATTGAAACTCAAAATGCTGTCCGAGAGCTATCTAGATTAATGAAGGAAGCAAGGAAGTCACACATGTGCGCACTCAAGTGCGTAATGAAGTATTGTGCCAGAACACCCAAGAGATGTCTTACCTTGGCCCCAAATGCAGTGTAGGATGGAACCAAGGATTTTATCTCCAAGCTGATCAGACTCAGTGACTTGGAATTTGCCAAGGATGAGTCTCGTCACAGTGTCAATGGTTGGTCTACTTGGTTGAATGGTGCCAATGTGACTGCAAGATCAAGAATGATGCCAATTATTTGTCTGTCAGTGATGGAAGCAGAATTGTATGTGGCGGTGCTATGTGTGCAAGATATGCTCTATATTTGGAGAGTGATGATGTGCTTAGGACTGCAGATTAGGCTACCTATGGTATTATATGTTGACAACAAGGGAGCAGTTGGTTTCTGCAACAACTGGTCGATCGCAGGCCGCACGAGACATATTGAAGTGAAACAATATTTTATTAAATTCCTTTCGTGACCAGAAGTACCAAAGTTACCAAAGGGTAGATTTCCTATGCGCATGAATCAATGAGTCCCGTATTCATCTAAATAATCGATTCCCACGGCATATCGGTTCCCACGGCGCATCGATTCCCAACGCGCATAAACGGTGAGCAATCCCTGTCTTACGATATTGCCATTGTTCTTCGGTGAGCAAACTCTGATTTCATAAAATATCACACGAGCTACGGGAGCAATTCCTGACCTTAATGATAAACATTTCATGAAGTCTTCCTAACGGAACAAGAGAAGAAAACCGTTGGCATGTGATTCTCACACAATACATATACATGCATACAAATATATATGGTCAACGACTAATACATGCACGGAAATAATCAGCGAGTAATCTCAGCATTACGCAACAGCAGTTGCAACGTATTCATCTCAATAAAAGAGATATCTTGCATTTCGGCAAGATTTCACTTTATCTCATACTTTTAACATTCAACTGATTTATATCCCAAAATTCACACTAGTTGCTACCAACTACCTGTAATCTACATACTAAGGTCTGTCTCGCTGCAATCTGAATAAGTCACAGCAAGAGGAGATCTGGCGTTTCCCTAGTCTCGCCTGTAGTCCGATTATCCGTTGCCGAAAGTATCCAACCACAATTGTCACGCGTAGAGTACAATCGTTCGTCTACTAACACACTAACACAGCGTTGCTGTTTGTCAGAAGCCCTTGAATCAGACTCTCAACAAATCGGATTCAGAAGGAAAATAATAGATTAACAGTCGCAAGCTCTAAGAAGGCTTGCACACAAGAAGGAACAGGAACGGAATTGAACATAATCCCTACGCTGGCATATGCACGTCGCACATCGCACAAGAAGCAGTTCCCATTCTCAGTTACCACGCAATTCTTTCCAAGGCTCCGAACCACCACAGATGCCGAACATACCGTTAATGCCCGGCAATGCACTCGGAGGCGAAGAGAAGAATGACGCTGAAGTCACCACTATCGAACGCTTTCCCAGCTTCGATGCTGATATGAGAAAGATACTCATATCATTACTCAACGTAACAAGTGAGATTACTAGCAAGTTGTGCCTAGCTCTCAAAGAAGGCGGATTATGCGAGTGGAAGTCGTTCCTTGACGCACTTATCGAACCGGATTTTGCACGCGAACTTACCTATATGGAGCAAGGATTGGCAACGCATATCCCTCGATCCATCCAAAGGAGCATAGAAGCACTTGCGGATTTCGCTATCGACCTACAAGAAGAAGGTGTCGACCTAGGAGAAGACGAGAGGGACTGGAAAGATGTAAAGTCATATACATACAGGGAATTCCAGGCATTCCGCGGAGAGCGTGCCCAACGCTTACGTAACGAATCTGCTCTGAACCCACCACCTCCTCCGGCGGGAAGTAACAAAAAGTCCCCACAGCAGGTAAAGTACGAATCATGGTGCCGAAAAGCACGAGATGAAAAGTCCTTTACACCCCTCACGAATGACTCGAGATTCGAACACTGGCTCGTCGGTTTCAAAGCTAAACTCGAGGCATACGACATCAATACAGAGACATTCCTCGATGAAACTTGGCCTCCAGCCACGCTTGTGGGTTACACCCGTGATCTCTACGTCAAACAATGTGCCTTCTTCTGGGTACTAATGTTGGAAGTCTTCAAGAGTGACCTTTCTGCATCATGTGTACACAGTCATTCTACCACTCGTGATGGACGCAAGGCCTACTTCGACTTCGTAAACCTTCATAGCCAATCAAAAGCAAAGGTATACGACAACTCGACTCAACTACAAGCGTTGCTCAAGTTGAACCTCAACAATTGGAAGGAATCCAAAGTGAAATTCATCACACATTGGTTTGATGAATTGAATCACCTCAACAAGCTCCGTCCTCCCAACAAGCCCCTTGAGTACCATACCGTAAAATCAGCATTGTGTCAGGCATGCTATTCCAGCTTCCAGCTAAGCAAACAGTTTGCCAAAGTCAAGGATCCAGGTGGGACGAATAGCACCGTAACGGATGCAGTTGCCGAAGCCGCTGCTATCCACGATCTTAAAATCATGCTTTTACTCGAAGCAACTTGACTTGATTCCCAGTCTGCGATGTCTGCTCCTCGGTCGACCGTACGTGCACACGTTCATGATTTCTCTCCTGACTCGATCCAAAACCATGAGGACTATGCTCTCCCCATCGAATTTGAAGGAGACTATCAAGATTATGCTGTGTTCAAGGCTGGACGTACCCCTGACCCTACCACAAGGTTGCCTACAAACATATGGAAGGCCTTATCACGTCAGGACATGAAGAGTTGGCTCAGTTTTTCTCCGGAAGGCAAGAAAATCGTGGTTGCCTCATTGCGACATGACTTACTTAACACTAACCAACCTGACCCCAACAGTGTCAAACCCATTACCCGAAAGGCATACCAACATGAACACTCGGTATCTTTTCAAGAAGACGGTACTTCGACCAAGGATGAGCATGCCAATTCCGCAGCAGACCTACATCCTGCTGTAGAGAATGATCGTAGAGGCGTTTTCCATGCATCCCTAGGTGTATACAAATCCACGACCTCCTCGTCTAAGGACCAGCGACCTCTCAAGTCTTCCGTGTCACCCGCGCATCCAGCTCGATTCCTTTCAAACAACCCTGACATTCAGTACAAAAAGGACGGTGACACCCAAATACCTGTCGGAACACCATCGTATTCCGCCAATTTTCACCAGTGGTATACTCCCGAGGATGATCTCACCTTTCCTAATGATGGTCCCGTAACGTCATACACATACCGTATACACAAAACTACGGTTACTAGCCCTGGTTTTGCCATGGTCGATCGCGGCGCAAATGGCTGCATCATCGGTAATGATGCATGTCTCATCTCCAAGGATATTCCACCACGATATGTTAACGTCACCGGCATTAACAATCATCAGGTACAAAACATTCCCATTGCTACATGCGGAGCATATTCCATGTCGAACAGAGGCCCCGTCATTCTTATTTTCAATGAATGTGCCTATACAGGACGACATCCTTCTATATTGTCATCCGGCCAGATGGAAGCATATTTTTCCACTGTAGACGACACGTCCATCAAAGCAGGCGGAGGACAGGTCATCACCACCTCCGATGGCTATGCACTGCCTCTTAGCATATGACACGGCTTACCATACCTTGCGATACGAAAGTATACGACTGTCGAATTTGACACGCTACCACATGTTATCATGACGTCCGATAAACATTGGGACCCATCTGTTCTCGATACCACGATCAGTGCAAAGGATGAACAATTTCTCCAGAAATATCCTCCCCAACCACAGCAACTCCCTTATGCCGATTACGACGAATATGGGAACCCACGCTGCCTTGGAGGATTCGATATATCTGTTTCTCCCGGGTCCTCCACGGTCACATCCCTCAGCTCGTATTCCAGCCATTCCACCTGATCTCCCTTTCTTCCAATTGATGATCATAAGAACAACGATCGCTCCTTTTGGCTTACTTCCACTGACTACGCTCATCAAGAACGTCTCGCATGCTGCGCGCCAACCGCAGTCTCTGGAACAGTCACTGCGTTTCCGACAGATTGTACAGCCAGTGACACTACACGCATTGCAGCTACGCCCCGCGAAAGACACCCCAACGAACATGACTACTTATCCCTCAAACCTTTCTTTTGTTGGGTTTCCACCGATCGCATCAAAGCTACTTTTGAAAACTCAACCCAATACGGTTCGTTAGCGGTTAGCCCTGATGGTAACATTTTCAAACGGTTTCATTCCCCTCAACCGGACATGAACGTTCGCCCCTTCAATGACGATGTTATGTCCGATGCAGTCTATTCAGATGTCCCAGCAATTGATGGTGGATCCAAGATTGCTCAGGTCTTCTTTGGCCGCAAATCACATATTATTCACGTTGAAGAAATGCGTACCACCGGCGATTTCCTATCCTGCTTTCAGAACTTTGTTCGAAAATGGGGCAGGCCCATCCGCCTCCTTTGCGACCACGGTAACTATCAATCAAGTAAGAAAGTCATGGATTACCTCAAAATGTTATGGATTGGACTCTGGCAAAGTGAACCATACCATCAACACCAGAATCAATTCGAACGACGATACCAAACGTTCAAACGCATTGTCAATCGCGTCATGGATCGTACCGGCACACCGCCACACATGTGGTTACTGTGCATGACATACGTCGCGGGTCTCCTCAATGTTGTCTCTGACCCTACGCTGTCCGATAAACAACCGATCTTCATTGCCACGGGTACACTTGGCGACATCAGCGCATACACCAGCTTCTTCTGGTTTGAACCTGTGTATTTCAAGACCAATGACTCTCCTTTCGGTACCAAATCTACCGAACGCCTCGGTCATTTCGTCGGCATCGCCGAACATGTTGGCAATGGACTCTGCTTTCGCATCTGGGACCCAGTTACCAACAAGTTACTAGACCGGTCCGGTGTTCGATCTGCTCTTACACCTGAGTCACGTAACAAACGCGCGGGCCTATTTACTGATGATGGTTTCATCAAATGGCGTAATGCAAAGAATTCCTTACCCCGTATATACGCCACTGGAGAAGCTCCAGCTTTCAAACATGGGGAGCATACCAATCAGAATAAACTCATTGACGAGTCTACTAAACCAAACAGCTCAGTTTCACCTAACAGTTCACCTGCTGATTCTGACACCGCCAATGACACCGTTCCATCTGCACCCAACAAACAAACAGATACCACGCTCCACGCATCTGGCACTCAACCAAATCTTCAACCACCCGCCCACCCCTCGTTACCAAGCTTTCTTTATAAGAAGGTCGATGACAGCCCAAGCTGGTCACCTTCTCCACTCCCTAACAACTATGGGGAGAGTCTTGATGGTCCTCCTACGACACACATCTTCAGCAAGACATCCGACGGCGTTCTCCTTACTGAAGATGATTTTGACCCACCGGAATTAGCATACTTTGATGTTAGTGACGTCGCAACCCCACACACAAACCCAGCTACTCCTTCCGTAGACCCATCACAGGTAGTTGTTACCGACGAAGAAGGTAACGCACAGTTTGACGATGACGGTAAACCTATTACCATTCCTACGATCCCGATTGCCGATCTACAAGGACGTTCCTTCCTTGTAACCAATCTCGATGGCACCCGGAAGCGTCTTACCATTGTCGATGTTGAAGACAGTCTTGAACGCAATAAAGACTTCATCAAGTTCAAGTGCAAACACTCCAATGACGAACTCGATGATATCATTGCATACAATGACGTCATGAATTACATACATCGTGATTCAACACAAGAAGACGGCAAACTCTGGTCGTTTCGCCGCATCCTAGGACACCAAGGTCCACTGGATAACAAGCATCCTCAATACAAAGGTTCCAAGTATAACCTCTGGATTGAATGGGAGAATATGGAACGCACATATGAACCTCTGGCCAACATTGCAGCCGACGACCCGGTCACCGTTGCAAAATATGGGAAAGACAACAACTTGCTTGATCTCCCGGGTTGGAAACGTCTCAGAAGAATCACCAACCTAGCCCGACGAACCAAGAAACTTGATTGACTCGTGCACCAAGCCAAACTACGTTCCTTCCGTACCACTCCGCAGTATCAATATGGATTCAAAGTTCCTCGTAGCCACGAAGAAGCCCTCCGATTTGATCAAGCCAACGGAAACACCAAATGGGAAGATGCCACCACTCTGGAAATGGCACAACTCAATGAATACAATACATTCATTGATAAAGGCGTATACAAGACAAGCTCCATTCCCACGGGATTCCAACAAATCAAGGTACACATGATATACGCTGTCAAACACGACGGAAGACACAAGGCTTGCCTCGTTGCTAACGGTAATCTCACTGAGGCCCCTATCCACAGTGTTTACGCAGGCGTCGTATCTCTTCGCGGTCTACGTATGTGCCTATTCCTAGCTGAACTCAACGATCTAGAAGCATGGGGCACCGACATAGGTAACGCCTACTTCGAAGCAGTCACCTGCGAGAAAGTATGCATCAAGGCAGGTCCCGAATTCGGATCGTTGGAGGGTCACCTGTTGGTCATTTACAAAGCCCTATATGGTCTCAGGTCTTCAGGCAAGTGTTTTGGAGACTTACTCGCGGCTTGCCTCATCGAACTCGGCTTCGAAAGATCCCGCGCAGAACCGGAAATATTCCTCAAACCCGGAACGAACAAGCATGGCGAACGTGTATATGAGCTTATATGCACATATGTCGATGACCTATGTCTATGCATGGCAGATCCCAATTCCTTCTTGAAGATATTGCAATCGTCACCATATAACTTCAAATTGAAGGGATCCGGACCTATGAACTTTCATTTAGGATGTGGATTTGAGCGCGACGAACATGGTGTTCTGTGCATGAATCCCATAAAGTTCATCAAAAAGATGGAAGCATCTTACGAACAAATGTTCGGATGCAAACCTAGCACTAGGTTCCGATCACCCATCGCGGAGAACGATCATCCTGAATTGGACTCCTCAGCCTTTCTTGAAGAAACCGGTATACAGAAATATCAAAGTATGATCGGTTCACTGCAATGGATCATCGCTATTGGGCGTTTCGATGTACAAACAGCCGTGATGACGCTCTCAAGTTTCAGAGCTCAGCCACGAGATGGGCATCTCGAACGTGCTAAACGTATCTATGGATATATCTCCAAGTTTAGACATTTTAAAATCAGATTCCGCGTGGAACCACCCGATTTTATATTGACTAAACCCGACACCATCGACTGATCCAACACCGTCTATGGGGAGCATTCTGAAGAGCTACCCGACGACGCTCCTGCACCGCTTGGAAAGACAGTAGTGTTAACACACTTCTATGATGCCAACCTCATGCATGATATTCTCAGTGGCAAGGCAGTTACCGGCATTCTTCATTTCGCGAACAAGACTCCCATGATGTGGTTCTCGAAGAAGCAGTCTACTACGGAAACAGCCACCTTTGGAGCTGAATTTGTTGCAGGAAGAACTTGCATCGAACAGATTGTCGATCTACGCCACTCATTCCGATACCTCGGAACACGAGTCCATGATATCTCATACTCCTGGGGTGACAACAAAAAGATGATCCAAACGTCGACATTTCCTTACGCAAGGTTGCATAAGCGTCATAACATTCTATCGTTTCACTACGTACGGAGCATGATAGCGAGAGGATTCATTTTAATGATGCACGTCCCAGGTAAGGATAACTGTGCAGACATTCTCACCAAGCATTGGAGTCACTCAGTTGTGTATCCACTGCTCAGGCCCATATTCCACTTCTGTGGTAATACTGGTGACCTTCTCCAAGATGATGGAAGCATCATGTAGAGCGTGATGACCCTTCACAAGGAGACATGGGGAGTATTAAATTCCTTTCGTGACCAGAAGTACCAAAGTTACCAAAGGGTAGATTTCCTATGCGCATGAATCAATGAGTCCCGTATTCATCTAAATAATCGATTCCCACGGCATATCGGTTCCCACGGCGCATCGATTCCCAACGCGCATAAACGGTGAGCAATCCCTGTCTTACGATATTGCCATTGTTCTTCGGTGAGCAAACTCTGATTTCATAAAATATCACACGAGCTACGGGAGCAATTCCTGACCTTAATGATAAACATTTCATGGAGTCTTCCTAACGGAACAAGAGAAGAAAACCGTTGGCATGTGATTCTCACACAATACATATACATGCATACAAATATATATGGTCAACGACTAATACATGCACGGAAATAATCAGCGAGTAATCTCAGCATTACGCAACAGCAGTTGCAACGTATTCATCTCAATAAAAGAGATATCTTGCATTTCGGCAAGATTTCACTTTATCTCATACTTTTAACATTCAACTGATTTATATCCCAAAATTCACACTAGTTGCTACCAACTACCTGTAATCTACATACTAAGGTCTGTCTCGCTGCAATCTGAATAAGTCACAGCAAGAGGAGATCTGGCGTTTCCCTAGTCTCGCCTGTAGTCTGATTATCCGTTGCCGAAAGTATCCAACCACAATTGTCACGCGTAGAGTACAATCGTTCGTCTACTAACACACTAACACAGCGTTGCTGTTTGTCAGAAGCCCTTGAATCAGACTCTCAACGAATCGGATTCAGAAGGAAAATAATATATTTCCTGCGAGAGTTGAAAGCGATGGGCGTGCTCAAAGTCATGTGGAAAACAGGTGATGAGATGACGAGCGACATCTTTACCAAGAATCTACCCGGAACGCTAATTGAAAGACATGGTTCCAACAAGTTCTATGGAAGAGATGAGTATTCCCCAAAGACTGGCAAGGAAGACAAGGATACAAGCTTTTCAGCAGTGGACAACGAGGCCAGGGAAGCCCATGTAGCCTACATCGAGTTCTGGAGCAGCATCATCGATTAAGTATTTTATCCTTTGAAGCAGGGGAGTGTGTTTGAGGTCGATCAAATTAGTCGCGGATTGAACAAGTCGCGGCCGATCGAACGAATCGCGGCCGATCGAATGAGTCATCTTGCTTCTACAGGAATTTGACTGGATGGAATCCATGACTGGAAACTCTGTGAATGGAAGTGGGAATGAGAATTTTCCCAGAATATGGAGAAGGGCCATCTTCGTGTGGAGAAGGACCATCACCGGATGTGCGGCTAGAAAATTATCTTTGCCAGTTCCTTCTCCAAAAGTCCTTATGTACTGGAATCTACAGGGCACAAGGTAGATGCCTACAGCCCCTGGTAATAAAGATACAGGGCATGAAAGAATTGCACCGGAGTATTAGCGGGTCGGTGCAAATATTAGTGATTTTGTGTGTGCATTGGAGTATTAGCAGGCCAATGCACCAATTTAGTGATCTTAGGAAAGAGTGGATTCATCCACTCATAATTTCAATTTTAATGTCGTAAGAAAGTAAACAATAATAACAAACCACAGTTAGCGAAAATACCACACTATTCCTCCTCATCTTTCGGAGCCCTCCAAACAAGTTTGAGCAATGTTGCGCGGAGCACCAAATTCATCCTAATCAGTGTAGGGAAGTGGATGAGTAGTAGGGGGATACTGCTGGAGAAAAGCTTCATCCTGTGCGCTGAGGGTGGCATCAAGTACAGAGGGATTCCAATGTTGATCACTTGTCATAACAACGTGAGGAAGATTGGAAGTTAACAACTACTCTGTAACACTTGTTCAGAGGTTAATGCCATTCACGTTTAAAAGACTGGTTATGAGCTTAGTTTTTTACGTGTTATTTCACTCACAAGGCTAAAAACTGCCATACAAGCGCCTGTCCCTGCTATTGTATCTCATTAACTAAGGATCAGTAAAAGTTGGGAGCATAGGCAAATGAAACCCCACATTAAAGGCTCTTCATTGATGTATTTGTAGCTTATATACTCCAACGCTTTGGGAGGAATGAACACACTAATAGCATAGGTAGTAAGGATTTTTCACATTATTTTTAATTCCGTCGCTGCTTTTTTTATTCTTGGTACTGTTTTTGCCGTAGGAATGCCCGCGTGGACAGGTTAATATTTACTAGAGGTTAATGCTACTCACTGACGCTCTGTAGATTCTGGAACATTTTCTACGTTTCTGCATGGCATCAACCTCTAAACCCGTACCTCGGCTGATGCAATACCGCCCCGTTGTTTTTGCTATGGCTACGGCTGCGGCTGCTTCTGGTGGTGGAATAGTGTTGTTTTCTGCGGCTGCGGCAATGGCTGAATCTGCATTTGCTGGTGGAATAGTGTGCTTTTCTCCACCCACTCCACCGGGCAGTGGAGGTTCTCAAGATATACTTCTCATCATTCTTGTTGTTCTTTCTGGCATTGTTGTTTGATTCACAATTTAGAGAACACCAAAATAAAATTGTGTCAAAGCAATCTAAGTTGCTACAATTTGCTAACAGTAACTTGGCACATAACAAATCAGATAATACAACAAAACAGACATTCAAAGACATCCCAAACTGATGAACCAAAAAATATATCAGACCAAACTTTAAACCACAACACCTCAAACGGCAACAACTGAACATCATGCAACAATGTAAAAGGATTTTGAGAATTTCCATCCACTTGTTTAACTGGCAGTAAAATATATAACCTGCAACGCCATTCTGACACAAAAGTTTAAAACTGACCAAAACAAAGCGTAACAAAATGAAACACTGATGCATTATTTTGAGATTTGATACTCTATTTTGAGATTTCAAATTTGAACAAGTTTTGAACAGAAAGCCTGCAACGCTGTTCCAGTAATATACTTCTGCAACGCCGCTCCATGATTGTTGTTATGAAATGTACAGAAAATGGTTTCACCCCTCCAGCATAAGTACTTACTGTCATACATTACTACTTTCATCATACACCCGGACACACAAGATATTACTATGCCTGGGCTAAGACTATAAGGGTGGAACATACCATTGATGGGGTAGGGTGCACAATAATGTTGTGCTCCGCGCCAGGATTTTCTGGAAACCACATCCCACATTGTCAGGGCACCCGCGGACAAAGGATAGGCAGGCATCAGTACAGCCCCCCGCAAAAGTGCGACAATACAAAAAATAGTAGTGATACTAAGCTCCTCAGGACGCAGTAAATCAAGCACTTACAACGACTAATACTAACTTTTTGCACGGTACAACAGTGTGAATGAGAACTAAAATCTGCATACTCCAAAACAATTCACCTCCCATAAAACTAGCACCCCAAAACACTGAAAAGCAAAAGTTGGTAAGTTTCTATTTGTAATTCAACGAAGAAATAATGGTACAACAAATTTGCAGACCGCCGGTTCAGGGTACAACAACTGATACACATACAACAAACAGCCCAGCAAGCAGTGTATCATAAAGTGAGCCAACAAACACGAATGATAGTCAAACAGATACGGCCAATAGCACCAGTATCAGCAGCGATGCAATGCAGACAACAAAAGAGCGCACTGACAAAAACATTAAAGATTATATTACTTTCTACGTCAAGGAACAAGCGTTCAGGCAAAAGAAATTCCCAATAATGACCAAACAAGGTTCACAATACATAAAGATGATTATTACCACAATTTTAAATTGAATAATGAAAACAAAATACCAATGACAATGAACGTCCATGCACCAAAGTGGAATGGAATTTTCTGCAGAGCAACAATCACTGCATGTAGGCACAACGCTCAGACTCTAGCCAGTAAAAATTGTAAAGGTAAGAACCGACAAGAACAACATAGTTGCCAGTATACCCATTTTCATCATTTCTAAGCATATCGTATCATTAACACTGACACCAAGATGATAAAAGGAACAAACAGATACCAGATAGCTTCCCAGGAACAGTTATAATCATGGAAAACAAAACACGAACTCTGACAATGAGTACAAATTACATGAAGACTATCAGCAAAAAAAATCACCGGTTTTACAATATTTCTTTAAAAGAATTATTGGAGCAGTGTCGCCAAAACAGACAGACTTCAAACAAAAATTGTTACGAACAAAAATCACTAACAATTTCACCTCAAGTGATGAAACGTTTGCGCTCCTTTTCCTTTACAATGACTACAAATCCTGGCTAAACATAACAAAGGGCACAAGGATAAGAAAGAAATTCACTGACAGTAAGCCAGGAATTAAAGAGGGTTGGAGTGAGGAGGGACAAGAGCTTTATGTATATGTCAAAAGTGAAATAGAAATACAAAGGAAGGAACAACAGACAACAGATTTAGAGATTGAGCTACTTAAAACATACCAACAGCAACATGGCTATGATACACAATGACATAAGGAGGAAGAAGATAATACAAAGGAAAAAAGAGGAAGCAAAAATATGACATGATGGACTCTCTTGACAAGGATGACAAGGACTACAAATATTACATTGAAAACAGAGACAAATTATAAAAGTAAATGGTGGTAACAGCACTATAGTACCACATTTATCATATTATTATTTTATGTCGGTTGGCACAATGTACTTGTCTGCTGTTAAAATTGAATAGTGTGAAGGAGATTATTGCAAATGGGGATAAAATACTTTCTTCTTTGTACAAAAATATGTTTGTTGACTTTTGACATTCAATATTTGTAGTGTGAGCATTGTGAAATGGGCGTAGTATATTAGATTGCCGGTTATCAAGAAACTAATGCAATTGTCAAGAAGATTGTATCACCGCTACGACAATATCATTCTACATAAAGGATATTATTACAAAAGATGAGTTTCGTGCGGAAAAAATCAAATGGATAATAAATATTATTGGGGTATGCATGAAACAAAGTTGTAGAATAGAAAAATCATGAAGCAATCATAATACTGGGGCTGAAACTATTGGTGCAAAAATAGTCCTCCTTAAAATTGTTGCATGCAAAAATACGTAGAGAATTTTTTTTAATGCACACAACAAACATTTCGGAATTTTTAAATACATAGCATGAATTTGACGCAAGCATGAGCATCATTTATGCGACAACGAAGTAGAGTAACATGCAGGTATTTGCGTTGGTATCAGTTTGTACTATTTGTACAGTGGTGAAACTTCATGGTCTGTTCTATTGAACAAGAAACAGACTGGTCATCAAAATGGAAATGGCGTCCCCCCTATCTTCGTAAATCACCATCCAAATAGCCATCCAATAGCAGTTCGATTGCCATTCCAAGTCAAAAATTAGTAGAGTATCATGCTGGTGCTTGAATGTGGTAGTATTTGTACATGTGCACCCTCATCTTCCCGTCTATTGGAGGGGAAACAGATGGGTCAGAGAAGGGTGTGTTGTCTGCTCGTTTTTTCATGTCTTCGTTATTTGGATCTGTTGCTGTAGAATTGTTGCTCAAATACCCTTCCTGATCAAACACAAAGTAGAGTAGTGTGTAGGTATTTGATTTGGTATCATTTTGTACTATTTGCACAGTGGCAAACTTTCACGGTCTGTTCTATCAAAGGAGAAACAGAATGGTCATCACAATGGAAGCGGTGTTCGTAATTTGCCATCCAATAGCCATTCAATAGCCATCCAATCATCATTCCCAGTCAAACAATTAGTAGAGTATCATGCTGGCATTCAAATTTGGTAGTATCTGTACATGTATACCCTCATCTTCCCTTCTAGTGTCAAGTGAAGGTGAAACAGAAGGGTCCTTGTTGCAGGGTAGTGAAAATGGAATTTAATGAATGACATAGGTGATTTTGATGATCGGACTTCCCATCAAAAAATTGTATTCAGCGATTAGTAATTTGACTGTTGTTTCAGGGTCTTCTTGACTTGGTATTTTTTGAAGAGACTTCAGTGTACGGAGCGCGTACATGTTTATTACCCGTAGACTTGTACATGATTTTTGTACTGGGTATTACTTGTTTAATACCTGTAGACTTGTACCTAAAGTACATGGTTTTTGTACTGCCTGGGTATTAATTGTGGTATTTTTATGGTGTACACTCACCGAACCGTACCGTACGGTACTCGCACCGGTACGTACCACCCGTAGTTACAGGCCCAAGTAAATTAGAAGTACGAGTAAGTGTGTAAAATAGGGTGACCGTTTTGAGACAGCTTTTTTTTTGGCCCCCCTCGTACACCAATAGATTTGGGTCCTGTTAGTCTTATTAATCTTACTCTCCAGCTGGAACTTCTTGACCAAAGTAATCACCGCGCCAGAATTGGCAAGAGCAAGAGCTTTCCATAGATACCCAATTTGCAGGGGTTGCGCGCGCCGGAACCCCTTCGGACTTTATGATTCTTCCGGTCAAGAAAATCACAAAAAGTTCACAAAAAACTCCATTACCACACCCATCAGAATACCAACGTCACATAAACGATGCTCGTGCTTTCGTAAAATTCGTGCGATATTTTAAAATATTCCGAAACATTTTGTTGCGCGCACAATAAATAATTCTCTACCTATTTTTGCACGCAACAATTTCAAGTAGGACTATTTTCCTATCCATATTTTCACCCCTTGTTTCATGGTTGCTTCCAAATTTTTCTATTCTACAATTTTGTTTCATGCTTACCCCGTTAATATTTACTCGCCATTGAATTTTTGTTATTTTCCACACGAAACTCATCTTTTGTAATAATATCCTCTATGTACACTGATATTGTCGTAGCGTTGATATCATTTTCTGAACAAATATACGAGCTTCTTGATAACCAGCAATGTATTCTGTTACGTCACTTTCACGTTACTCACACTATCTTTTTCGAATATCAAAATCCAACAACCATATTTTTGTACTTATAAGAAAATATTTTATCCGCATTTGCAATACTCTCCGACATTTTACAATATTCACGCTAAGCTTATCAAATACGGAAATACAACAAACATATTTTGTAACAAATACGAAAGTATTTTATCAGCCTTTGAAATTATCTTGTTTATTGTATTATATTCGAACAGAAGACCCGGAACAATATTGTGCAAACCATAAAATAATAATGAACTAGCCGTTCTACTATTGATGTTGATATCATCCATTACTCTTGTTCGTTTTTATTGTATTCCATGAAAAATTTGTAGTCCTCATCATCTTCGCCAAGAATCTCAACCAAGGTACGTTTTCGCTTCCGTGTTTTTCCCTCTTTGTTCTCCTCCTTATCTTGTTGTTTACGATTGCTATTTTGCTTTTGGTACATTTTAAGTATTTCCGTCTCTAATTCTTTTGACTGTTGTTCCTCCCTTCGTTCTTCTAATTCGCTTACTAGGTATTCGTAAAGATCTTGTCCCTCGTTACTCCACCCCTCCTTATTTCCAGACTTACCGTCAGTGAATTTTTTTCTCAACCTCGTGCCCTTTGTTGTGTTTATCCACGAGTCGTAGTCGTTGTAAAGGAAAAGCAATGCAAAAGCTTCATCGCTTGGTGTGAAAATGGTACTGATTGTCATTCTGACTGATTTTCTTTTGAAGTCTGTCTGTTTTGGTGACACAGCTCCAAGAATTCTTTTCATGAAGTATTTGAATTCTGGTGAATTTTTCCGCCGATAGTCTTCGTGCAATTGGTACCTATTTTCTGAGTTAACGTCTTGTGTGTCCGTGATTAGAACCGTTCCTGGGAAACTATCTGGTATCTGGTTGTTTCTTTTATCGTCTACGTGTCAGTGTTAATACGACCAAAATGTTAGAATGGATTATGAACGATTGCATGCCGGCAGTCATTTTCTTGTTGGTTGCGTACCTTTGTAGTTTTTCCTGGCAAGAGTTTGAGCATTGTGCCTACACGCAGTCACTGCTCGGCAATAAATTCCACTCCACTTTTGGTCTTTTATATCGATTGTATTTGGTATTTCATTGTTATTCGCTTGTTTTACAATTTTGAATATCGTCGCCTTCACGAATGTAATCTCTGGCGGGAATTTAAATTTCCTGAATGCTTTTTCTTTGACGTGTTTGACAATGTTGTTTTCCAAGTTATCGTTATCGTTTTGTTTTGTTGTCAGTAGAATATTTCTGTTGCTACTGTTGGTGGTTGTATATGTTTGGCTATCGTTTGTGTTTGTGCGGTAACTTCCCGATACACTGCTGTTTGGGCTGTTTGTGTTATGGGTAACAATGGTTCTACCTGTCACCGGACTGCAACTAGTACTCAGTTCCACCATAATTTTTTTGTTAACTCGTGCACATCAACTTACCGTTTTTACCTTTGATTGATTTGTCGCGCTATTTTTATGATAATAATGTTGTTTGTAGGAATCGTTTGGTATTTTTTTTTCATTCCTACTGTACACACTGTAAGCTCTTGATTTACTGTCTCCAAGGAATAGCTGTATTTCAACTAATTGTACTATCTGTGAGTGTTGTTCTTGTACTGTCGCCTGCCTATCTTATTTTCGAGCGTGCCGTGATATTCTGGAATGTGGAGTCCTCAAAATTTTGGCGCGGACCCGAACATTTTGTTCTTCCCTACCCTACCGTACTTACCCTACGGTACCATATCATTCCATATTTATTTATCTACTTATTGTTTTTCAATTTTCTGCAACGGCGTTGCAGTAAATTCTATATTTTGGGTGGTTGACACTCCCCCCTTAATTAATTATGGATTGGATCACAATTTGTAGGTTCAACGGAGGGAATTTTGTTGTTGTTGTTTTGTTGCTTTCTGATGAGTATTTTTTTGAATGTATATTTTTTTTAGGTGATATTTTACATAATTTCCGTTCTATTTTTTGCACTTAATTTGTACCGGCGATACCTTTGATATTGTCATTGTTTTTTTTGTAATGGAATCCTTACAGAGTTGCAGAGTTAGTGTTTCACGCGTCCCCATGCTCCACAAGGAACGGGATAGTTGTTATATTCCTCTAAATCTTCCGGCGAATTCCAACGTTTTTCGTAAAGACTTAGCCATTTCTCAATTTTCCACTCGTTTTCGTCTTGTTCGCTCTTTCCCCCCCTGTTTGTCACTTCTTTTACCTTCCGTTTTTTCTTTTTCGACTGTTTTCTTGCTTTGTTCATGAACGAATCCCACTTATGTTTTGTACATTTTTTTTCCGTGTTTTTGTTATTTATGTTCTCTTCTTTAATTGGCGGCAATATTTCTTGTGTTGAGTACCACTCGTTATCGTCTTTTGATCTGTAATACCATTCCAATCTGTCAGTTTCGATGATTGCCTCATTCGTCATTTTGCGCCAGTTGTTGAACCAAATGTACGTCATACAAGGACGGTTCCCAGGGTGGTAATGTATACATTCTTTTATGTGTTCTCTTGCCTCCGGTGTCAGATTACTCCATTTTTTTGCCGGGAAAGTACGACCGTCTTGTATCATTCTCTCTCGTTCTATTGATTTTACTTCCGGTCCAATACCCACGTTGTCGTAGCACTTAATGTCTTCCGATGTTTTCAATGCGGGATAACCACATGTAATGTATGCAAGAATGACTCCCATTGCCCATACATGGTCCATCCCGTCAGTGTTCCCTTCTTTGTAGTCGGGAAATACTTCCTCGGTTATGTACTTGAAGCATTGTTCCCAAATGTTCAAAGCTTCGTCCTCCTCGAAATGTCCTTTTTTGCTGTTGAGTCTTTGTCGCACTTCTTCTATCTTCTGGCATCCACTAAGGATTGTGTTAACCAAGTGTCCGTTTTTGGCACACAAGGCATCAAATCCTGTTTCGAAATGATACAGAAACGGGTTTCCGTCGTTGTTTACATCATCGTGGTTTAGCTCGTGCATCTGTTTGTTGTAATCCTTGGAGAAGACAGTACCCCGGGTTGGCACAACTGTTGTTCTGTGTGTCGGTTTCGGTGTTTTGCTTTTCATTTTCCTGTTATTTCCCATTTGTAACGCAGTCATGCACCTATTTGTACCACAGTACACCTAACGTTCGTACTCCCACGCCGCATCATAAAGTTGGTATTTGTTGTTTTCTCCAGGCGTTGTAACTTGCAGTTTTTGGTTGTGGCTGCTTTTTCCCGTTCACGCATAATTCTTACTATTTTTACGTACCCGTACCAACACTACGACGGTGCACGCAAATAGTCTGATTCAAAAACAGACAAGCTTCTTTAAGTAATGTAACTTTCCTCATCTGCATGCGATTGGTTCTTGATATATCGTTGAGATGAACGTGTCCGGTGGATCGATACCTCCATAGAGATGTGTACAAGATGTATTCTTCGTACTTCCTTGGTACTATTTTTTTAATATGGTATTGGTACGACGCACATAAATTGTCTGACTCATAAACAGACTAGCGTTAAGTAGTGTAACTTTTCCCCTTTGGATAAGATTGGTTCTTGATATACCGGTATAGGTGAACGTGTCCATTGGATCGATTCCCCCGTAGACATATGTCCGAGGTGTGTCCTACGTATTATTTTTGTATAAATTTTTTATTATTGTAGTATTGGGACGGTGCACACCAATTATATGGTTCAAAACTGACTAGCTTTATGTAGTGTAACTTTTCCCGATCACGTATAATTGGTTGTTGATATAGTGTTGAACGTGTCCAGTGGATCGATTCCTCCGTTGAGATCTGGTGTACCAAGGGTAGTCTCCGTAAATTTTGGTTATTAGTTTTTTGATTTTTGTATGAACAAGTAACCAAATTAGTGTTTCTCCTTTACTTTTTGAGTGTCAAAGTGTGTTATTTTCTGAAATGTTTGGATGAATATTGCTCATACTATGGATTGGGGAGACTATGAAACCATATTGAGAAGTCACAGCCTTATATTTTAGTCATTATGAATTTTCTAATATTGTTTGTCCCTGGCCATGCATGTACCAAAATAGTGAGTCGTAGTACTTATTTTTAGAGTGGAAATGTGTTGCATTGACTGCAATTTCAGGATGAATAGTGTTCATACTATGGATGGGGTACACTGTGCTGAAACAAACTGGACAAGAAGCAGGCTGATACTTTAGTCAGTATGAATTTTAGAATAATGTTTGTCCCTGGACATGCATGTACCAAAATACTGAGTCCTAGTAAGTTTTGAGTGCAAATGTGTGGCATTGACTGCAATTTCAGGATGAATATTGCTCATACTATGGATTGGGGAGACTATGAAACAAACTGGACAAGAAACAGGTTGATACTTTAGTCAGTGTGAATTTTAGAATAATGTTTGTCCCTGGACATGCATGTACCAAAATACTGAGTCCTAGTCAGTTTGGAGTGCAAATGTGTGGCATTGACTGCAATTTCAGGATGAATATTGCTCATACTATGGATTGGGGAGACTATAAACCAAACCGGACAAGAAACAGGCTGATACTTTAGTCAGTATGAATTTTAGAATAATGTTTGTCCCTGGACATGCATGTACCAAAATACTGAGTCCTAGTCAGTTTGGAGTGCAAATGTGTGGCATTGACTGCAATTTCAGGATGAATATTGCTCATACTATGGATTGGGGAGACTATAAACCAAACCGGACAAGAAACAGGCTGATACTTTAGTCAGTATGAATTTTAGAATAATGTTTGTCCCTGGACATGCATGTACCAAAATACTGAGTGCTAGTCAGTTTGGAGTGCAAATGTGTGGCATTGACTGCAATTTCAGGATGAATATTGCTCATACTATGGATTGGGGAGACTATGAAACAAACCGGACAAGAAACAGGCTGATACTTTAGTCTGTATGAATTTTAGAATAATGTTTGTCCCTGGACATGCATGTACCAAAATACTGAGTCCTAGTCAGTTTTAGAGTGCAAATGAGTGGCATTGACTGCAATTTCAGGATGAATATTGCTCCTACAATGGATGGGGTAGACTATGAAACAAACTGGACAAGAAACAGGTTGATACTTTAGTCAGTGTGAATTTTAGAATAATGTTTGTCCCTGGACATGCATGTACCTACCAAAATACTGAGTCCTAGTCAGTTTTGAGTGCAAATGAGTGGCATTGACTGCAATTTCAGGATGAATATTGCTCCTACAATGGATGGGGTAGACTATGAAACAAACTGGACAAGAAACAGGTTGTTACTTTAGTCAGTGTGTATTTTAGAATAATGTTTGTCCCTGGACATGCATGTACCAAAATACTGAGTCCTAATCAGTTTGGAGTGCAAATGTGTGGCATTGACTGCAATTTCAGGATGAATATTGCTCATACAATGGATGGGGTAGACTATGAAACAAACTGGACAAGAAACAGGCTGATACTTTAGTCAGTATGAGATTTAGAACAATTTTAGTCCCCTCTGGCATTGCTGCATGTACCCAAATAGTGATTCCTAGGCAGTTTTCGAGTGCAAATGTGTGGCATTGGCTGCATGAAACATAATCGACCAGAAATCTTCTACTTATACTTGAGTCAGTTTTAAAATTTATTAGTCCTAGTAATATTAGTTAGTATGTTTATGATTGTGCGAATTAGGCTGCAATTTCATGATCAATATTTCGCATAATATTGATTGAATAAAGAACTATGAAGGATAATGGATAAGTTACAAACGGATGCTGGCATTTAGTGTAACATAGTATGCCTCACTCATCCAATCTTGGATGATTTGGTGGAACTGGTGCTGTACTCTGACACGGTTGTGGTTGTGTCAGAAGATGAATCGGATACCTCCTCACTTCCATCCGTCGGGTCACTAATCCCAACATCCTTGCTGAAACATTTTACTAAATCCGATACTCTTTTAATGCGTCGAGGATTGGTTTCTTTCATGCCGGAAATCTGAAAGTATGGGCAAAATTGTCGTTGCTCCCCCGCCTTACGTTTGTGGAAAGTACATATATAACCCGCCACTCGATCATATTGGTCGTAGTCTCCGAAAACGTACCTATAAACTTCTCCAATTTCAACTGGTCCGTTTTTTTCTGGAGTATAACGAACTTGTTCGTTTACTTCGTAAATAGGAAACAATATCTCTGGATCCTGATCTTTCAACAGCACAGAACATTGGAATTCACGTTTGGTTTCCTTCTCGTTGATCTTGATAGGATAAACTTGCAGTGTTACAGTGGCGTTAAGATGATTTTTTGCAACATCTATAATCATTTCTTCGCTTTCATTTGAACCCTTTTTTTCACCGGTTTTAGTCGTTGTGTCAGTCAAACCAGTATCCTTGGAATTACCCTTACTTGTGTCAATTCCCGATTCTTTAGATTCGTTTGGCTTATTTTTCGACCCCTTACTGGTTACTTTCGATCCACTGATGTTCTTTCTCCCATCGTTGATATTGTTCGTCTTGCCAACATCGTCACCGTCAACGTTATCATCCCAGGGTGGTATGAATCCACGCTTGGAATCATTTGTCGTATTGAGATTGAAAGTAACCCATCCTACCCGGTATGTGTTATTTGATTTATTGAACTCCTTGATTTGAACCTTGGATCTTTTGAAGCAATCCCAAGTTAGAAAGTCCGATGGTTCGTAAAAAACAAAGTCACGACCCTGGAGGTGTTCGAATGCCAGATTCAATTCTCCCTTTCCCTTTCCATAATTGTTCACAACCTTATCGTCCAAAAATTGAACTACAAGGTTAGCCGATGATAGATCATCCGACTTTTCCAACAAATATATTGCTAGTTTTTCTGTCAACGGGGTAAATATGGTACCCATTTCTGGGAGGTAGCTATACTGAATGAATGTTTCCACCCAAGTATGACGTTGGAGAACTTCCGGATCAATTACGAATATCTCACGGAACACGTATGGAATGTGTTCCATAAAAACTCGTTGGTGCACCTCTTGTTGTGAGTTAACATCGTATTGAAGGAATCTTGTAACACAAGTTTGATTCTTATGTTGTTCTTCCAATCCGGACAGTTCCAAAATACCTCTTACAAGTTCTTCTGGTTTATCGTCAAAATTGACATGGGCAAATTTTGTCTTACTCAGAACACATGCCGTTGGGAAAATGTACAATCGATCATTCCTTTGAAAATACGGAACACTTCCCTCCGTCGATTCGGTGACCATTGCTCCTTTTAGAAAATTCCTCTCGGTCAATACCAAATCTTCAATGGTTTCCATCACATGATCGTAACTGACAAATGATTGGTTATTGGTTTTGAAGACTTTTGGTATCATTTTCTCACAAACATTGTCAATTGAACAATCAAAGGACGAACCAACGCCGTCGACTCGAATCATTGATGCACATAGTACTTGAGAAATGATCAAATTACATGCTGTTTCCAACGAATCGACCACGTTTACCCCAATCTTGTTCCCATGTTGGACAAATTTTGTTATAAGCCATTGATGCACCAAATATAGGATTCCTTTCGGCACCTTGAAATATGCCAGATCTATTTTTCCGGTTCCATGTTTGCATGGCGACAGGGTGACAAGGTCCTCATCATGATCGAAATGTATGTTGTAATATTTTGTGACCGTGTGCTGGTAGTGGATGACGTAGTGGAAAACCAATTGAGTATTGAGTGGTAATAACACTTTACCCGTTTCCGGAATTTTCGTGTCCCCTTGTCGATGAAATCCTACTGGAACCCACTTCTCCCCAGAAAGTACCGTGGTGCCCAAGACGAATGAATTGTTAATTAATTCGGGTAAGTAATACTGATAAAAACCTTCGTGTGTCAATACTTTGATGTCGACGTGTCTCATGTCGATGATGGTACAAATGGTTTTCGCCTTCCCTTGAAAGCGTAACCAATGTTCACGAATGAGCTCCTGAAAAGCAGTTTCTCGTTCCGTAATCTTCATCAACTTATTGTTTGACACAATAAGTTCTTTAAACTCGATGTTTTCCGTTCGTAAGGATTTTAAGCATTCAATACGCTGCTTCTTGAAATGTTTGTCTAAGTCCACCTGATTGCAGCTATGAGTCATTGAAACACGTAGAGAGGTCTTTGCCATAAGGCAGTCCAAGAAGTTCCTCATTGATCTGACGTATCCTTTCAACTGACTGGGAGAACAATTGTCGCCTTTGGTATGGAAACACAAATCCTCAGACGAAATATCCGACCCAGGTGGATACTTCACATTCTTCATGTACCAAACCAATATCTCACGGTACATTATCATGTACTTCTTCATTGTAACGTAGTTGACGACGTTGCGCCCATAAATAGCATCCACGCCTGATGTGTCGTTAACATTCTTCAACAGTGACTCGAACCTATCCCACTTGTTCGCCATGTCGTAGTCATTGAATCGATCGGTTAATTGCTTCCTGCTCAAAAATTTCAACACTCCAGTCATACCGTTGTCAATTTCAAACAAAAATAAATCCACCATGACGTTTATTTGATGGGGAATAGGCCCTAAGTCACTTAAGGTTGTATCGGGTTTTTTCTTCTTTCCCTTCCCCTTCTTCTTTTCCGCAGAGTTAGTAGTAGACATTGACTTCCGGAAATCTGGTGTAGGTTCGGATTCAATAATTTTTGATACAAGGTAAACCCTCGTCAACAATGCAGTGAAACATGTTGTAACCTCAAGACTGAGGTTCCTCACAAACTCCTCTGTTCCATATGACTCACCCTTCAAAGCCTTTGTAAGGTTATTAATTACTGCCTGTCGATGATCTCTTTGATCGGTATCATGTTTGTCAAGACTATTGGTTGGTGGGTCTTTCAATCTACCCTTCTTACAACTTGTCGTTTTCTCATTTGAATTTGGGTTGGCACCGCGCTTCCGAGCACTATTAGTCGTAGGCGTTTTCTCATTTGAATTTGGGTTGGCACCGCGATTGCGAGCACTATTAGTTGTAGGTGTCATTGGCAATGTAAAATGTTATCAGTATTTGAGACAATCTTTTTATTGTTTGAAAACAATGAGAATCACTGTTGTGTGAATCTAGTTTACCCGAGTTACGAGCAAACATTGAATGAAAGAAGGATAGTAGTACAACTTGAAACTTCTTTCACCAGATATCACCACTCACGTAGCGACGCGATAGTGGTAATCATGTCTCAAAAACCATTTCTCAAAAAATCGAAAACGTAGAAGGTGCCCGTAAACGTGTCCTTGTTCTCGTAAAGACGTTCTACCACTAACCTGAGAAAGAGTTAAACAATATCGTCACAATAATTGGACAAATAAAACCTGCAACGACGAATGCAAGGGCGGGGATTTGTCTGTGAATCCGTTGGGATCAAAAAACCATTTTTTGTAACTGGAACCGCCGTTCCCGAAAAACGGAAAAAAGGGTTTTTTGGGTGGAATGAAAGGTGAGAAGAAGAAAAGATAAAAAGGAACATTTTCAAATTTGGAAAATGGCCCCATCGCTGAATTGTTCCATTGTGTGTACAAAAGTACAGTCGTATGAACACCTAGTAGCGCTAAATAGGGAAAAGGGCATTGGTTGGTGTAACTCCGTTGCCAAAAAACAAATGATCCGATCGCTGAATTGGTGCAATTTGTGTAGAAACGTACAGTCTTATGAAAGTTTTCACGCTAAATACTAAAAAGGGCTTTTGTTGCAACGCCGTTGTCAAAAAAAAAAATGGTCCGATCGATGATTTGGTGCATTTTGTGGGGTACAAAGGTACTTTGGTATGACCAGTACTATCGTATGAACCATGACGCTAACTACGTATGAACCATATCACGCTAAATAACTAAAATACCATTTGTTGCATCGCCGTTGCAAAAATAACAAAAAGTAAAATACTTAACGGACCAATGTAATTGTATGATCCATATCACGCTAAATACCAAAAAGACCATTTGTTGCAACGCCGTTGCAAAAAAAAAAAAGAACATAATACTTAACGGACCAACATCATTCTTACGTTCGAAGTTGTTTACTTAGCAGAAAATGTATGGAACTGGTGGTATCATTTTTATCACGCTAAATACCAAAAATACCATTTGTTGCAACGCCGTTGCAAAAAAAAAAAGAACATAATACTTAAATGACCAATATCATTCTTACGTTCGAAGTTGTTTACTTAGCAGAAAATGTATGGAACTGGTGGTATCATTCTTATCACGCTAAATACCAAAAATACCATTTGTTGCAACGCCGTTGCAAAAAAAAAAAAGAACATAATACTTAACGGACCAATATCATTCTTACGTTCGAAGTTGTTTACTTAGCAGAAAATGTATGGAACTGGTGGTGTCATTCTTACGTTCGAATGTTGACACTTGATCTATCGGACACGAACCGATGTCGTCCTTACGTTCGAAGTTTGATATAAGTACTTTGTACGGAGTAGTTAGCTTACAATGAAAGTATGCTCACTAACTTCGGTCACTTTTTTTCACTTTCCGACAAACATAAATTTCCAACTTATCTGAGTAGAGTGTTGTTTCTTTCCAACAACACTCCGTCCGAGAACGTGGGATCCGACCCTCTTCGTCACATGCCTTAGGGCGACGATATCACGAGCACAACGATCCGTTCTCAGATATTTCAGTCCGATATAACAGCCTTGTACTGCAAAAGAAGTAGAAAGCATTCGATTAGGGATTAGTTGCTGGAAAGATATTCTTGTTTGGACGGCCGCCTTACATAAACATCTTGAAAGCACAAAATCTGCATCAATTGCCTATATATCAACAGGAACAAGTCCCTGTTTTTCGTGACATAGGAGTTAGAAGTCTGCAAATCAACGGCAGCACCAACAACGATTGTCGGAACAACATATTGGCAACAACGATTGGAATCGAAGGCAGCACCAAGTGGAAGGCAACAGCGTGAGATAGATAGACATTGCTGCCTGCCTGTTGCATTGATGATGATGTTCTTTTCCCTCACTTCAATTTTTTCTTCTTATTTTCATAGGGACGGATCGGAATAACAAATCGGAACAATAGAGGCTCGGCGAATCTTTCCTGGTGTCGCTGGAGGTGCATTGGCAATCGCAACGGTAAGAATGAGAGAGGAGAAAGACAATGATCTTACTTCTTCTGGCATTCCTTATAATGTATTTTCTTCATTCTCTTTTTCTTCTCATTTTCATAGGACCGTATCGGAGCAACGGATTTGAAACAAGGGATTGGAAACAACGGATCCGAAGAACCAATCTTTCCTCGTGTGGCAAATCTTTCCTTGACGTGCACCGTCATCTTCCCCTGTAGGTGTGGCCAATTGTCCCGGTTGGTGATAATTACTACGAATCGATCGGCATGTACATTACTATATTATTGTGTTGTTATTATTTACTCTACTAGGTAGTACATCAATACTAGATACTCACCCATTTTGTTCAATTATCATATCAAATATTCGAATAGGATTTTCGATAACGGCAACGACTCGTCGAACCGCAGAGAGCAACAGCGGCAACAGCGGCAATCGGCAATCGGCAGCAAGAGCAACAGCGGCAATTGGCAGCGCTAGCCACAGCGGCAATCGGCAGCGAGAGCAACAGCGGCAATCGGCAGCGAGAGCAACAACGGCACGCAGCGACAGCGGCAAGCGGCAGCAAGAGCAACAGCGGCAAAAAGGCAGCGAAAGCAACAGCGGCAAGCGAAAAGTGTCAAGCGAAAAGCGGCAAGTGGAAAGCGGCAAGTGGCAAGCAGCAAGCAGCAGCGAGTCCTCCTCCACAGGCGGCAATCGGCAGCCAGAGCCACAGCGGCAGCGGCAATTGGCAGTGAGAGCCACAGCGGCAAGCGGCAGCGACAGCAACATCGGCAAGCGGCAGTGAGAGCCACAGCGGCAAGCGGCAGCGAGAGCAACAGCGGTAGCGGCAGCAAGAGCAACAGCGGCAGCGGCAATCGGCAGCGAGACAAACAGCGGCAGGCGGCAAGCGGCAAGCGGCAGCAAGACAAACAGCGGCAAGCGGCAAGCGGCAGCAAGAGCAACAGCAGCAAAAAGGCAGCGAAAGCAACAGCAGCAAGCGGCAGCGAGAGCAACAGCAGAGAATCATTGGCTTCGAATTGCTACACGTACTCCAACCATGACAAGAAATCAGTTCTCGGACCGGGCTATGAAGCAAAAAAGAGATAGGAAACATGAGAAAAGAAGAAAGCAGAGAATGTCATCGAACTTTCTTAGGATTGCAGCACCGGTGTCAACGAGCCATAAAACTTATACAAAGTTGTCCGACATAAAACCAATGAAGAACGAAAGGACAAATAGGCGTAGTACTTGCAAAGATTGTGTCAGTACAATAGCGTTGAAAAACAAAGACAGAACAACTGTGGTCAAAGGAAAATACATGGAGACAAACTGGGGTGGCAAAATAGGAGGAAAGAAAAAGTATCAACCGGAACAGGCTTTGTTGATAGATAAATTCGATAGATTGGATAGTAGGAACGACGAGCATATTGTTGCGTTTGACGAGAATAATCCGTCGTTGCGCATTTTCGCAAAAGTTTCCAGAAAATTTGCCAAGCGACACCTTGCTACGAAGAATAATATCAAACTGTTAAGAAAGTTTGCTCCGGAAATTGTTGGATCCAAACCGACAGTTGCCAGAGGTCAGAAGCGCGGCAGTATCAACGATGATTATGCTATCATTGGAGTTAGACCAGAAAGATTGTCTTCCAACAATGGTGAGTACGTGTTCAAAAGTCATGTGAAACCAAACATGAAACTGGAGCTGGAACACACGACAGTGAGAATTGTGAAGCATATGCATCATAGTTTAACACACATCGAACCATTTGTTGAGGATGAAATGGATGTGTTGTCTCAGATTCTGACTCGTACGCAGCTCAATGCCATTGGGAAACAGGCATTAGCTTTTTCGATTGGTCGAAATTACCATTCTCGATGCCATGTTGATGATGACATGTATTATACTCGTTTAACAGTCATAGCTCCGTCGGGAGTGCATGCTGACGAAGTGATTTATTATTTTGTCTTCCCAACGTACCGCATCAAAGTGCCGTTGCGTTCTGGGGATACTCTGCTCTTTAATCCGTTAGTGTTTCATAGCTGTTCGAATCCCAAATACGAAGGGTGTTATATTATGAGCGCCTATGTATCGCGCAAAACTATACTAAGAAGTAATCCATTATAATAATAACTTGATACTCATGACAAAAAATTTATGACTGTACCGTACTAGTACTATACCGTCGAAAATACAGGAAAAGGGCATTTGGTGCAACGCCGTTGCAGAATATAGAAAAACGCTAAATAAACATGAGAAGGGGGGTATGATTGTACCATACTAGTATACAATCCAAAAAACGGGAAAAGGGCATTTGGTGCAACGCCGTTGCAGAATATAGAAAAACGGTAAATAAACATGAGAAGGGGGGTATGATTGTACCATACTAGTATACAATCCAAAAAACGGGAAAAGGGCATTTGGTGCAACGCCGTTGCAGAATATAGAAAAACGGTAAATAAACATGAGAAGGGGGGTATGATTGTACCATACTAGTATACAATCCAAAAAACGGGAAAAGGGCATTTGGTGCAACGCCGTTGCAGAAAATAGATAAACGCAAATTACACATGAAAAGGTGGGTATGATTGTACTGTACTGGTATACCGATCCAAAATACGGGAAAACGGCATTTTGTGCAACGCCGTTGCAGAAAATAGAAAAAGACAAAATATACAGGAAAAGGGTGGTACGACTGTACCGTACTAGTATACCATCCAAAACACGGGAAAAGGGCATTTGGTGCAACGCAGTTGCAGATAATAGAAAAACGCAAAATACACATGATAAGGGGGTATGATTGTATTATACTAGTATACCATCCAAAACACGGGAAAAGGGCATTTGGTGCAACGCCGTTACAGAAAATAAAAAACGCAAAATACATCTGAGAAGGGGGGTATGATTGTACCATACTAGTATACAATCCAAAACACGGGAAAAGATAATAAACTTGTTCATTGAAGTCATGTGCTGTTTTCACCATCTCGTACTATTGATTGTAAATCCTTCTTTTCCAGTGAAGCCATTGTCTCGCGGAAATTAAACAACCATTGTTCACGATTACCCAGCACAAAATATTGGTCAGGACTACCATGGTTTTCTAACAACGGCAGCTTCGGACTCAATGGCGTTGCAGTCGAACAAATACAATTTGTTCCGAAGCTCACCTAGCTTTACCAACGCATGATGGTGTTTTTTTTCCTTTGTCCCTCTTGCTCGGTATGGGGTCTGCAGAAACAAAGCAACGAGCGACGGCATAATAACCATCGTGCACTAATTCGAAACCACTAACGGAGCTACCCACGGGGAACGGACCTTCGAGGTAAAGCAGGCACAGAATCTGACATGGATAAACTTTCAGTCCACGTCCATCAAGGAGGTCGAGTTGAAAATTAGCCCAATCGTACCATACATTGGACAATTGTCCAGAATCAGACTTAAACGATGGGTGGGCACGAAACAATAATTTCATCTCGCGAGATTGGTCATACCTCTTGTGCTCCGTGGTTCCAAAAACCTTGCTGCTGCCCACAGCCGGTAGGACCACGTCACAACAAAATTTGAGAACATCAGATGGAAACCAGGGTAAACTTGAGTTTTTTTTTTTCATCCCACTTCATGTAAGGGAGACCATTCATCACACCAATCCAAAACGAAGACCCACCTGACCAACCACCCTCCTTAGGATGATTTGGTCCGGTTATGGGTCTATGTTCGAACAAATCGAATTCACGGTCAAGTCGATCAATAGTTCGATACTCCATCACTCGGTTGCAAGTTTGCTTGATAAGTGTGGACTTGTTTTGTTGAGTTCTCTTAGCAGGAGCCTTCACTTCAGTTTTATGATTGCTCTCACTCGCGGCAGAGTCCCACCCAGTTGGAGGACCAAATAATCTCATGTACTGTGATAAATGAAAATACATGTGATTCTTCACAAGATTGTTACCCTCTCCCTTACTTCGTTGAAGATTGTTATTTATACAGTTAATGAAAAGAACAACCATTTTGTCCACATTCAAAACACCTTTCTTGTCTTGTTTGAAAACCTCGTCGAACGTTCCAGCATACTTTAGGAACTCTTCCATACCCAACAACAACTCAATGGCGTAAATACGTCGGTCAATTTCCTCTTCACACTTTCTGCTCTTGTTCTCGAGATTGGAAGGAGTCTTTCGAGACAACAACAATTGACGACCTCCAGCAGACAGAAGTGACAGCATCTGAATATAAAGCATTCCAATGTACTGGTTACCCTCCTTCTTCGCTGTATGTATTGATTCTGAAAAATTGGTTCGTGGGAAGTCACGATCGGATTGCCTCTGGACAGCACCACCGTAGTAACTGGCTAACCTTTCCATCTCACCAAGAAGCCGCTGGTTATTGCCTAAAAAGTCCTCGCGGAACGTCTCTGCTGCACGCTTTGCGCAACCAAGTTGGTGCATATGGAGTCTCTCTCCGGGAGACGCTAGATGAATATTATGTGGGTTTTCCCCAAAATCAAGATCATAAAAAGCGTTGCCGTTATGTACACCATGGTGAGAAATGTTTTTGAAATACTGTTCAACATTCACTCCTTCGCCAACCATTGGAGCAGTAAAATCAGATATGTTCCAGAGCCGAATGGATTGGTACTCTTCCCCATTTTGGTGCTTAGACACTTGCATGTTACCAGTTTCAACTGAAACAGGAACCTTCAAAACATTCACACGAGCGTTAATACCAAGTGCTCTGGGACAATTGCAATGCCTACAGATCATCTTTGAATTCGATGTTTGATAATGACCACAAAGTTGGTCGTGCTGGGGAGTATCACCTATGAAATAAGCAACCGCAAATTTCATTCGAACCGACCATTTCTTCTTGTTCCACGGCAAATTAGACCATTCAATACCATCCGTTTGGTTGCAGGCATCTTTCAAAGATGAAAGAGCAAAACGTAGGCCAGAGTGAAGATTGTTCACATTGTCAATTGATTCGGCACCTTTATCGCCGGGACATGTTGGGTGATAGTATATAGCCTCCCACGCATCCGGCCGGGAGTTTCGAGTTAGGGTGTTGAATATGCCAAGAGTCATGTTCAGTGGGGTAAGAGTGGTTTGACCACTATTGTCAATTGCAATTCCATCCATGTAGAGAATAATAGGAACCAGAATTTCATTCGATCCAGATTTGCATCTCTTCTCCCAAGTGTTGATCCACCATTCACCGTGATGCAGTTCGTCAATATCAATATTCCCTTGAAGTTCTGGATAACGGACGGGTAAGGTGGGGTCTTCAGCATGGGGGAATGACAGATTATCTTCCTTCACCAAAGTCACATTTGTTAATAGGGAATGAAGTGCTTTTTGGAACGACCGGACGTAGATTTGTTTGCGACTGGAAACATCAGCATTCTGTGATTTCTTAGAACACCAGTCAATAAGATGAGGTTCAAACCCATCGCCTTTTATTTCAGGCACAGTTGCGGAAATCTCCTTCATAACACTTGCCCTGGTCTTTATGAGATTGCCTTTAGTCCATGAAAATAAATTAAGCCGCTCCGATTCAATAGCCCATTCATACAATTCCTTCTCGGCAACTAATGGTATGCTATGATTCCGCATGATTTTCATTAACTTGATCTTGACCTTCAATTCGTCAGATATGTTCCTCCCTACATTGGGTGTCGTAATTAATAGCGTGTTTGAAGCACGATGGGAATCGTCAACATCAATGTTGATGCCTTCTTCATCATTGACAATCAAAGAGTGGGGGGCCTCTATGATCTCACTTCCTTCTTCCTCATCGTCATTGTTAGGAAAGAAAAAATTGTCATCGGAGACAGAATCATTGTCATCGTCTATGTTTGATAATTCCTGACCAATCAAGGCACGCCCAATCGATTCGACAGAAGGGTCATACATAACTTGATTGTCAAGCACCTCTGGTAATGCGCCGTCACTACTCTGTGGACCGTTACGGGTGTTCGTTAGACCTAATTGTTGACTAACATCCTCAAGCTTCTTCCTCTTTTTTCTAATGAATACGCAAGATGCAAAATCTACTATCCCCGAAGATTGCGTGAAATAAGAATAGCATGATGCGTCATTCACAATATGGTTCCGAAGACCGGGAGAAACAACTACTCCCGTTTTCTTTCTTCGTCGCGCTGTAAACAAGGGGGGTTTCTTCTTCTTGGTAACCTTCTGCTTTCCGTAACCAGTAGTGATCAGAGGAGAGTCCCGGTAGCAACGTAAACAATATACCTGATATTTAGGTATCGTCACCATCGTTAGTACGATAGCCAGTAATAAACAATAGAAATGAGGAAACGATTGAGATTGAAAAATTGCGACCATGCACTGTTTGTTTCAGGCATAAAATTCAGTAACATGCCACTACTTTGGAAACAGATGCCAGTGGGGTAGGAAAATGAAATGTGCATAAAAATATTATGAGTTCGACATTAATTTTTAATAAATAGGGTGAAAAATTACAAAGGGGGACCAGTGGAGTTTCGACCCAAATATGCGCGTGATTCTGAAATAACCCTGAATCTCGTTTGTGT